>VZSV01000150.1:1973898-2032107 GCA_013398735.1 Nothocercus julius | reverse complement strand
AACTGATTCTCATAACAAAACAAGCATCCAAAATGGTGTTTGGTGCCTTGATCTTGACCCAGCAAAATAATGAAGGTTAGTTTGCCTTTTCATGTACAAATGGTTCCCTTCCAGTCAATGGTGGTGGGATACAGGAGAAAAGTAGAAAGTGTTGCTGGATCAAGATCAGAGAGCAGAGTGCTTTGTAAAGCCAGGCTACATGGCCAGGCTACATGTCAGCCCTTGGTGAGGAAGAGCAAAACATTTGGGACCCTTCTGTGGAACTTTGTGGAGTTGGTGGGTGCCCTGGCACACTCAGCTGCTGACATTCCCAATCCTGAAGCTCCGGGGAGCGCTTTAGGTGCACTCTTTCCCCCTGTGAGCTCTCTTGGCTCTTGTCCCCAAGAAAAGCTGGGCTTGAGGACTCTCCTTCACTGAAATTTGGGATGTCTGTGGGCCTGCAAATGCTTCAAGCTGACATGAAAACAATCAAGCAACAAAGTATAACAGTGTAAAATCAGATATATGCAGTTTCCTTTTTCCATGTTGGATTAAGATTTTACACTGAGGTTCTCCTTGTCATACTTGGAATTTACCTTTTTTAACTCCCTCTTTAACTGGGGTTTCTTCTTTCATCAGTGCACTGGTGATGGGCAAAGACTCTGCTTGATGTATTATCTGCCGTTGGTCTGTTTGGACCTGATGATCTTGAGGGTCTTTTTTCAATCGTAACAATTCTATGATTCTGTTCTATGATTTTGCTGACCAGGATAGACCAACATCGAGTGACATGAGGCTAGGAAACCTTCGATGAGAAACAGTGCCGTATTTCAGAACAGGATATGCTTGCTTGCCTAGAAACAAGTAGAATGTTTTGTCTTCATGTTTTATGTAAGACACATGATATCAATTGGATTTGCTTTTCTTGTAAATTGATTTGTTTTTAAACTGGAGATAGACTTGGATGGAGTAGACTGATGTGTGGACCATACTTGATGCTGTTGTATGCAGAGGTGATTGTAACCAGATTAGGATTGATCGGTTGGTGCGAGGAGTGGAAAGAGAGGACTTTTTTTGTGCATTCTGTCCAAATATATACATCTGTGTAACTTTGGTAATATAATAGCTCATTGATCCAAGAATTACTGAAGTCAATGAGATGCCCAAACTCTTGAAGTCTCTGGAAATTGACAGGGTTCTTCATTTATTACATACCAAGCTATTTAATTTTTAGAAATGCTTATAAAGTTATAAAGTATCCTCCAGCAGCAGGACTGTATTTGTACGTTTGTATGTGTATGTACATGCATATATATACACACATATGTATACATGTATATATACATACACTTTAAAACAATATCAAGAAGACATATTTTTAGTAAACTCATTACTGAAGCCACATCCTTGAGTGCATTATTGCATTATTTCCACCCACGTTGTCTCCATTATGATTTTTTTTTTTACATCTGCATAGTCCTTTGCAAGAGAGAGATGTTTCAACTATAACTTACAATTTTCATTAGTTTTTGCATTCACAAATAAGACTTCCATATGAAGCCACTTCTGCAATATCAATCAGGGAGATTGCTAAAATTGGGATGCAGATGTTTCCATTTTGTTACGCTGACGTTTTTTGTTTAATCAAAAAGATGTGGTAAAGTATTGCAATGGTAGAAGAGCTATGCTGTTACAATTTTATGAATGTATAGGTTTGTACTATTTTATATTCCAAATTACTAAGTGTTTTATAACTCCATGTTTAATGTTATTTCCATTAAGGGCTGATACATAGAGCAGATACAAAATGCATAAAATTTCACTGGTGGATATGTGACGAATTGTACTTAACATGGACTAAATCCTGAAATCCTGATTGCACATGCACATGTGAGGGAAAAAAAATAGAAAAGATTCCCAAAATCTGTGTAGGAGTTTCTGAATGGAGGTTTTGGCGTTGCATATTACTTTTCCTCTGTTAGCACTTAAATTGCTTCTATTTTGTTATGGCTTTCCTTCCCTTTCCTCAATTCAGGAGGGCAGAAACTGTAAACACAGGTACAGATGCCCTATATGCGAGTGGGAGCGATAGCCAAAATGGCGTGAGGCGGAAACGCGAATGGGATTCTCACGCTGCCTCGTCTGCTCAAGGTGCACGTTCCCACGGGTTCAACGCAGGGCGTAAGGCAGGCCGAGAGAGAAACCCTGGCAACCAATTTCTATAAGGGGGAAGAGAGTTCTTCCTGATTTAATCTCAATGTATGTAGGTTAAGTGTGGTTTTCCTGTCATGTCTTTGCTTGTGTGTTTTAAGGACACCTACGACTGTGTTACTTAGCTTATATTTTTTGAAAAAGTGCTTTTGCTTGCATTTTACTTTTACCTGGTTAAAATGTGATAAAAGGTGCTTAAATAGCAATAAGTCATTTTTACCTTAGGGTGTGTGAATCTCACACTCAAAGACACGAGTGCCTGGGTTGTCTAGCATATTCTTCCCAGTGTCTGAATATAGCAAGTATCCCCTTCTCAGCTGCGTGGGTAAGGGGGAGAGAGAGCTTCACAGCATCAGAAGAGTCTTTCATGCTAGTCAACCAGTCACTGGCTTTTTGGCAAGCAGCAAGAAATGGAGGTTCCTTCTTGAGCCATGTCATGTTAGGTCATTCCAAAGAGTAGGACTGTGCTGGATATCTGCACTGCTTTTTGTGGCAGACCATTGTGCTGAAGGTTACATAAGGAACTTGGCAGCATCCATTGGGGGTTTGTAGGGGGCTCTTCTGTTGTAGTTGCTCTCGGTCACAGCAGCCATGGTTCAGCCCTGGCTGGATCGATAATTCAAAAGGTATTCTCCAGGTCTTTGTCTCTGCAGGATATAGGTCTCTTTTGCCGACAGCGTATTCTCATGCGATTTGTTTTAGGTGGAGAACGTCATAATGCAAATAATGACAGTATAAGGGTGACAATCTACAAGCTTTTTCTGTTGGTGATATTTATTTCTTTCCACATCTGTGCTTGCTTTTCCTCTTGCTCTCTGGACAATAATGCCAGGGAATGTAGATGTATGTCTTCTGGAAGAGCATCCGGTGAAAGGAGGAGCCCTCACACAGTATTTCTCACAGTATGAGAAGTATCAGTGTGAGAATGTTGTAGCATTGCAGGCAGGACTTGTGAGAGTCTATTTTGGAGATGTTTCTTGACCTGTCTTGCAGTGAGCCTCCTCCCTCCTCAAGAAGAGGTTCAGGGCCAGAGAAGCAAGGGCTGATTGGTGAGACTGTATCATGCTCCTAGAAATCTGCAGTAATCTGCAGTGGGTAGAGGATTTTGGAAGAGAGCTGCTTTCAGAAATCTGAAGTGGATTTTGTCGCAGGCAAGGGATTGGATTCTGGAGCCTTTGCTGCCTGTCATACTGCCTGTCAGTCTTAAGACATTTGGGAACATCTGTGGTTAGCAATGTGGTTATCAAGGCCATCATTCATAGCCTTCACATTTGTCTTGCGCATCATGAGCTCTCTCAGAGGTCCTGGGCAGGTTGGCCTTCCCTGCTGTGCGTTTATTTGTGGGGGTCCCCTTCTCTCTGTTGCAGCATGGTCCCTGTCCTCATGGATTATTACTGGAAACTCTCTGGCTAATTTCCGTCTGTATCATCCACATCAGAACAAAAGGATTAGCAGACACTGCCTTTTCCCACGGGGGAGTGTGGAAATCCCAGTGCTCTCCCCCAGCTGTAATATGTATCCACCTTAAGCCACACACATTTGCAGTGTGGCCACTACAGTCATTTCTACAACATAATTTGCATGGCATCTATACTTGTAAGAATGGTGCAACAACTAAGGAAGAAGACCATAGACCTAAAAGTCTCCTACATGGTTCCTACACAAACATCCTCTGTAGCATCCCCCTCTTCTCGACAGGCAGTGCAGAAACCTTCCTCACTGCCTTTTACGGATGCGTAATGCCCTTTCCCCACCACAAGGCACTGAACTTTTCCTCATTCAATGAGTGTCTGTAATCACTGCCTTACTATCTGTAAATGCTGCCAACCATCTGTTATTCTTATCCCATCTAGTGATATTCATCTTGAATACATAAGCTAATTTCCTGTTAACTGAAAGCCTAATATGACCCAGAAATCTTTGCCTCAAATTAATTGTCAGAGTTGCAGTTTCGATTTGTGGGAAATATCAACACTTTCCTCCTCCTTGTCTTTGCTTGTCCACTGATGAGAACGATGAATGTTTAAAAGCAAACAAAACTAAATTCATTTGGCTGGGTGTGCAGCATAGCAAGTTTGGCCAATATACCTGCAGTGCTTCATATAAAGACCAATGTGGTTTAAAATAAAAACAGAGAAAAACCCAGAAGCCAATGGGGCTGTTAAACTGACACCAACATGGTCAGTGGCCAACCGCCTGAATTTAGATGGACAAGTGACCAGTATGGACAGAAACCACCAGGCACAGTGCCTAGTTGGCACGACAGAAGTGGCTGCACTTATGCGTGGCTCTGCATGTGCCATTCTGCATATGCTTGCGTCCCCCTCTAAGGCTGGGGGCAATGCACTGAGCAAGACCTGCCTTCAGCTACCAGACGGCTGACCTGGAAGCAGGAGGGTGCATGTGGTTGTGGTTTTCTGCAGCTAGAAGGAGAGGAAGTGCTGGGCCAGTGTTGAAAGTAACTACAGGGAGGAGCTGGAACAGCTTATGAAGGAGCTCTTAGCTCTGCTTACTCTCCCTGGCCTCTGCAAATGCACCCTTGACTGTTCTCTCTCTGTTGAAGATGATATGCAGACTGGCTGCTAGAAGAGGAGTAGTTCCTTGTGTCTGTGCAGCTGCTGTTCTGTTGTTCTCCACGTGGCTTCTGTGGCTTGTGTTGCAGCGATCCGGGATGCCCTCTAGGACACCTTCTTTCTTTGTCTGTAGTCCAAGTGCTGGACATAGGTGTTACGGGGTTGCTGCAGCAAATGCTTCTTCATCTTTCCCTGAAGGGAAGAAAAAAGAAAATCTCTCCATCTTTGAGGGCCCGTGATGAAACACGGCCTGGTTATCTTCTTCATAGTGCCTTCGTTCTCTGGGACAAATTGTTTGGCAGCAAAATCTTGTTCCTTTGACTATCTTCTAATAGGACTGTTAGAAGCAGAGATCTGTGTAGGGTGACCTACCTCTCATGGCACTTAGCTGCTGTGTGGAACAGTTGGTAGATGGCAGTATCAGGGGACTAATCCCTTGGCCTCAGATCGAAGAAAGCACTCTTTTCATTATGGACAAAAGGGAGGGAAAGGAAGAGATAACATATGCAGTAGCGCTGGTTTTTTTACAGCTGATTGTGGTAAAGAGCGAATGGAGGACCTCCTCATACTTCTAGTTTCTCCTCCCACCCCAGCAGCGGATGAGCATTTTGAGTGTGGTGAAGTGTCGTGCTGTGTCATGCTGCTTTTCTGCCAGCTCCAAGAGTGATCTGGATTTGTGTGCTGCTGTGGTGGTCTAACCAATTCAGACCTCCACCTCTCCTCCCTACCCCAGCATGTCTGCTGCTGTGAAATACTTCTGCTTCCACTATTCTCAGTAGGTTCATGTGGCATGCTATGAGCTCTGCTCTGGTAGAAACAACACCAAGGCACCTCTGGTGGTGGTAAATAGAGGACACTGCTCAGAGCCTCTCTGGTACCACTCTGAGCTGTGACTGTCCTTGGGCCAAGAGAAAAGGTCTGCTGTTCCAGGGGGTGTATGTTCTCCTCCTCCTCTCTGCACTACTATCAAAATAGATGATTCAGTAGAATGATTCAGCCGAAATGTAAATGGATTAAATGCATGAACCACAAAGTCACTGGAATGTGGCAGGGTGGCAGATGCTTGAAGAATGCGTGAGCTGAGGTTGGACTTCTTCCTGCCAGGTGATTGCTGCAAACCAGGTGTGGTAGGATAAACTGCTGACACAAACCATATGGAAGGAGAGAACTTGTGTGTGATGATTTACCAGGTCATTGCTCTGTAAACTGAATGCTTGCAAATTAAATAATTTTGCCCAGTAATTTAGGGGAGGGATGAAATTTCTAGTAGTACATGACACTGCTTTGACAGTGAAAACATGTGGCCTGCTGTGTTTGGGAATGAGAGGGTTGGCATGTGTACAGCCACATATGGATGCCATTAGAGCCCACTGTTCCCTCTACAAGACTGAAGTTAATAGAAATTAGTACCACAAACAAGTGCCTCATTCTTGGCCAGAGTGGAGTCAAGCTGCAAAGAAGTTTTTTACAACACAAAATTGTTTTCTGGCTGATACCAGGCTGAGAAATTTGCTGCTTAAAAAGTCTGATCTCAGCATAGCTTTCTTCACCAAGGAAAGAAGTCCTGTTTCTGTCTTTTAGTATGCTATTTACTTTAGTAAGCTGTTTACCTTTACTGTTTCTGTCGCATATATGCACGTAGTCCCAGTCTGAGACCAAGTTTAGTGTTTACTAAGCTGTATGTTCATTGTTTTGACAGTGGACAGTGGTTACAGAAGAGAAGTTGATGTGCTGGCACTCCTCATGTTCAGCTTTGTCCTTGATCTCAGGCAGAAACAATGTACCAGCATCTTTGCTGTCTTCTGCCTGGCTTCTTATAAAAACAGACCCAAAATGCACTACCATAGAACTTGATTCATTTGTTTAAACATAAGCTTCCGGTGCTGTTTGAGATGCCCTGGGTAGTCCTGCCTGCACCTAGCTCCTGATCCAGGAGGTAGCTGTTTTCCTGTACAACCAGTGTTGCATCCATTTGCCTTGTATAGATGCCTCAGATATCCTAGGGCATGTCAAGAGGCACCAGGTAGGTATGTGTGAGCAATTGAAGTGTCTTTGCTTGTAGTCTCTTCTCTGCTAAAGGTCTCTGGTGAGCTGCACAGTACTGGTTTTATCCCTTGAATGTCAGGAAGTGTGTGTAGCCCAAATATGAGGGCAGGATTTTGGTTTTGTACTGAAAGTCTGAAGATTCTTAAGTAAAAGACTGCAGCATACCTTTCAGCTACCCCTCTCTGCCTCCTCCCCCAAGCAGTTACTCTTTAAAATGCAAAGCATACACTTGTCTGCTCTTTAGTGAAGGCAGTATAGTTTTGAAAGAAACATTTTAAGCATTTAGAAAGACCAAGCAGCTCTTTATATTTTGATACCCAAACTCTTCCAGCTTCTACAGTTTGAAGCATCTATAAAGTATATGTTCTTTATGTAAAATCCTTTATGCTAAGATTGAGTCTATTTTCATCCAGATTGGTTATGTTGTGATTATATGTTATATTGTTATTAGACACGTGATAATATAGCAAGTGTGATTTACTACATTCATCATGGTCTTGGTTTGAGGTCTATGAGTGCTTATAACTGGAAATACAGAAACATATCAGTTGATAAATTTAATCATCGTACTTATTATTTTGCTCAGTGATGATCTGTATTTATGTCATTGCTGAGTAAACTGTGGGGGGAATGTTCATGATGTCTGCTTTTATATCAAGGGACAAATTGCACATCCTCAAGCTAAAGCCCTCAACTTACATGCTTGTCATCCAGATACCAGGAGTCACCAGGAGCTTTGTCTTCTATAACTTGAAATTGGCACTTCAGTCTGCCCTTAAGTGGCAGCAGATAGTGGAGTCACGGGTTCCTCATCTCACTCATGAGCAATCCAGCAAATTCACGGCTTTTTTTTTTTTTTTTTTTGGCATATCCTCATCAACAGACTGCTGACTCGTCCGCACCTCTTCTTCTATGTGTTCCTAACTTACCACTTCTTTACTCCTCTTGAGGCTGTTTCCTCCTCAATTATCATTCTTCTTCACCATCCGAATTTCTTTAGATATATTCTCTCCATTTAAAGAACTTAAAGAACAAAAAAGATATGTGCATGATATCTAACTTGAGGTTTAAATGTGACTAGTCAGGAAACTGATTATTCTCTTTCATTTATTTTATGTAGGTTTCCTTTGCCTGATCTGTAAACATGTCCACAGACCTGCTATGTAAGTACATTTCCACCATCTCATAGTGATTTTTTGGACCATGTGTTTTTATCAAATTCCCAGATGTGCTCATGATTGATGTCTTTTATCTTAAATATAAAGTCTGCTTTTACATTTGCTTTTCTTCGGAAACATCTGTGGAACAATATTACCATTATAATCAATGGGATTATTCTTGGAGTAAGTCATGACTTAATATGAGTAAAATTGTAAAAATCTGGCCCATGAATAGTCTTAGAACATACTGATTCATTGAGACTTTAAAAAACACAATTTTGTCTAGAGTGTTTTATCTATCTTTGGCACAAATAACATCCAAGATTATTACGGAGTGATTTTATTTATTTATTTATTTTTAATCTCTGTATGAATTTAACTCCTGTGTTACCAAAACATCATTATCCAAGCCACATCCACATCTCACTTCTCATAATTTTTGTCCATTTTTTTTTTCAAGAGCAAAGAATATACAAACAGCATATATTATGATTTGCTGTCACAGCTACTGCAAAAACCTACCTCCATAGCATCCTTGGTACTTAAAATTTCTTGCTCCAGCTTCTTATCACTGAAACATTGAGTGCATTTTCTGTTCTAGATCTAATCTAAATGCTTTCTTTTGGAATCTGTCCAGTGCCTCAGTTTCCTTTTATTTATTTTTTTTATCATTGTCTGCAGTCTTAACATTGATGTTCAGCCACCTACTGTACAGAATAAGAGGGGAATTCTGGAAACCCGTATTATTGACTCTGATAGGTCCTGAGAGAAACAAAGAAAAAAAATATCAGTAGCTCTAATCAGATAATAAAAAGGTTAGTGGCTGACTTGCAAAAAAATCTATTTGTATTGGCCATATACCTACTTCAATGCCAAGTAATTGAGAAAGTACATTTTTCTATTTTTATCTACCTAGTAGCAATTTGGGGGAATGTTCAAGTGTTTTGAAGCTACAGAGAGAACTCTAAAAAAAAAAGATGCATGAAGAATGCAATATGCCTGACAGTGTCATCAAGGAGAACCAATGTCAGAGTGAAATGCTAAGGAAAGGAGAGAGGGTAGAGGTGACTGCACAGTTGTCCTGATCAAAAATCAGTTAGTTATAACTCCTCAACTCTGCTCAGACTTTTAAGCTAGGTCAGCTGTTTTTCGCTAATTTATGCTCTAGCACTGTTTTGTTTTCCTGTCTTCAGCTCAGCATCAATGTCTTTTTCACACTTTTCTGAATAATTTGTGGGTTAGCAAACTTGGTGTTTGAAGGAAGATTGAAGGAACTGGCTTTGTTCTGCCTGAAGAAGAGAAGGTTCATGTGGGGATATAATCACGGCTCTTTCAATCCCTAAATGGTAGTTACTGGGACAGTGGAAGTCCTCCTTCATCGGGTGCATGGAGACAGGATAGGATAGCAGGCAATGGCCACAAGTTGGTTCAGGATAAATCTGTTCAGACACAAAAAAAAAAAATTATGTGATGCCAGCTGAACATAGAAATAGGCTGCCCAGAGAAGTGGTAGAATCTCCCTCCCTGGATATATTCAAGGGTTGGCTTGACACAGCCCTGAGTAAGGCCCTGCTTTCACAGAAGGTTGGAACAGATGGTCTCCAGAAGTCCTTTCCAACATATCTTTTTTTTCCTGTGACTCCGTGATTCCTCATGTTTCCTTCTGTTCTCAGTGTCTTTGATGCAACAGCCAGTTTTCCCTACCACTTTGGTGCAGCCCATCTCTGGTCTTCTGAGCGTTGTACTGCTTGTGCTGTGGCAAGTAGTGTGATGCTTGGTCCTACCAGCGGGATAAGATATTCCCCTTCCCACACGCGAATAATGCAAAGCAGCACCAGTGCTCAAGGGATTTGCCAGGTTCCCACTGATGGAAAAACACGTGCATGTGGGTTTATGACAAACAGGTAGTGCCTTTGAAAAATTCAGTGGACAGAAGTGGAGGAAGGGGAGGATTGTTTTGACATATGGTCGCGGTCATCTCAATGACAGTAAAAGTTTCTGGCCCGTATTATTTAGTGGTAGATGTGTGACCTAAACGCTCAGTCCCTAGCCTTAACCACAGCACCTTCTTGCTGTGGTTCAATACAAGGTCAAATTCTAGGATTAGAAATGTTGTTCTAGGTCAAACTAATGAAGACTAGATTTATAATTAAGAAGAAAAAAATCTAACCAAAACGAAACAAGAACCTTTGATTTGTAGGGAAAAAATGCTGTAGTCTGGTGTGAATTACACAAAGAGAATTTCACGGCGACACACTACACGGGCTGCCCTGGTGCACCTCAGACTTCAGTAGCTATGTCTTCAAGCCTGTGGAAATGAAGCAAAAACACCAACGTCCCAGTGAAGTTTCAGCATGATGAATTGGAGACAGCCGGTATTTCTCCATTTTCGATGGAGAAACTAAGGAAAAAAAAAAAGTTTATAAAATGTCTGGCACTTCTTGAGGCTGCACAGAGGAGGGAAGCGACAGACTTCCCTCAGAGCTTGTTTTTCTTTTTATCCTCGGATGAACTAGCGTGCAGTATATTATGCTGCCTGAATGCCGGGGTTTGTCATGGTTCGCACTGGGGGCTGTCCCTGGGGTGTAGGAAGCAGATGAGCGTGAATGGAGCTCGAGGTGGTCCGGGGGCTCGAGCCCCGTCCTGGGGCAACCTGTCGCCGTGCATCCCGGCCAGGCGGTCCGAAAGCGGAGCAGGAGAGGAGGTGGGTCTTTGATCTCTTTGTTGGAGCTGCTCCCTGGGAATTCTCTGAAATCAATGCCCTGTTTTCCTGGAGAAATGAATGGCTGTGCCTAACTAGCTTTGTGAAGCCCCGGGGAATTCACTGCTTCTGTTTATTGACAGCTGAAAAGGAGCACATGGTGCTGAATGGGTCCTCTTGTGAAAACAAAACAGAGCGGAGTTAGACTTAGCTGAACACTGGGGTATTTGGAAAGCTGTGCCGAGCGAAGATGGCACGTTTCCTGCCACCTTGGGCTAGAATAGCATGACTTTTTTACTAAAAACACAAATTTAAGCAAGGTAAGAATTGTTTTGATTTCCTAAAGATGATACGGTTGTGAAATGTTTGCATTTGTGCTCCCGAGCACTGAAACAATGTTTGCATTGAATCCCATCGTGGGAAACACCTAAGTAACTCTGGCGTTGCTTTTGGCCTCGGTATATGTTTGTTTATTTTTTTAATTGGCGGTGACTGATAGTAATAGGAAATAATTTGGGTCTTGCAGCCTGGCCCTTAACAACAGCCACTTCTGTAGGCTCTTACATGCAGTGCTTTATTTGAGAATCAGCTGAATTGCATCACATGTTTTCTTGACCAGCACATATCACTACATTAATACTCACATATGGCAGCTGGCTAACAAGAAGCCCTGTCTGGCAGAAAATTGAGGAATCCAGAATCTCCTGAAATGTAAGTTTTTATTTCCAAATTCTTACTTTTGCGTGAAGACCCAAAAGCAAGAGATGAATTTGCCATTGTGCTTGATGTTTTAAGAGATATGGCTCTTTTTGTTAAGACAACAAAGAATGGCAAGATGAGGATGATAGTGAAGAAGCAGTATTTACTTCGTGGAAGTCCAGAGCAGTTTATGAGACTAAAGGAATTTGGTGTGTAATTCATATGTAAATGCCCTGCTTAAAACAGGAGAACAAATCCCCAGAGTTCCTCTATGAGTTTCTGTGGTGACCGAAGAAAAAAGTTTCTGAGCTTCTGAAAGCTTCTGCTTTCAGGTGTGGCAAACTTAGCACTGAAGGAAAACAGTTATATAAGGTCATTTCTCTGTGTATCTATTTAAGCGTAAGGGAAAGCTCCGAATGCAATACTAGTTGCCGTGATGCCTTTTCCTTTTGAGGCGAGAGGAGTTATTGTTTTTGTGTCGTGAACCAGATTCAAAGTATTTCTGTGTGTGTAGTTGCTCTAAAACTCTTGAATAATCCCATAATTTCATTGGTACTGCTTGGGAAGTTTTATGTTTTATTGGAGTAATTTGTGTTCCTCAGTCTGGCATTTTTACTTTGAGTGACTTTGAGCTAGTAATCTTATTAATTTTCTCTAGGTTTGCTCTTCTTTGTGACAGATAACTTATCTGTTTTTCTTGGAAGAACTGGGAGCTCCATATGCTTTCTGTAGAGTACTTCGGGATCCTGAAAATGAAAACATGCTGTTTAGTTGTAAAGTATCAACAATTTTGCTTGTGAGTTCTGCCTTTAAATTTCCAAGGTTTGCAGAGGGAAAGACAAGTGCATTTTTGAGTCTGGCAGACATAAAAGCATTGATTTCAAGCAGGGTTGTGTTTTGTGACTGTACTATTATTGTTATACAAATACCTCACTTGTGTTAGCTGATTTAGCTGTATTTATATTTACTTTCTAGGGATTGAAAGTGGCTAAAATTTGACGTGGAGAGATATATATATTTAGATCATTTTAATGCTATAATCTCCTAGATATGCTATGAAAATGCTGAGCAACTGAGTGTTTCTCGGTGGTTGTAATGGTGTAAATTGAAAATAATTATAGCCATGGAGAACTCAGATTATTCTGAGCTTTTTTAGTTAATATAGTGGAAAAGAAAATATATGGTTTGCGACAGAAAATATCATTTATTTTCTCTTAATTGGGTGATAAGGCAAGAAAGAGCGTTATGTTTAATTTAGTGGATTGAAGAGTCTTTAGCCATAGGAGTGTAGGGAAGTGTATGAGAATGTTTTGACAAAATGTTTGTATTGGGGCTTTTCTAACATCAAAGATATTGGTAAAAATATA
Source organism: Nothocercus julius (assembly GCA_013398735.1). NCBI lineage: Eukaryota > Metazoa > Chordata > Aves > Tinamiformes > Tinamidae > Nothocercus > Nothocercus julius. The sequence goes on along the minus strand of VZSV01000150.1, from coordinate 2,019,371 downwards.
ATGTCACTATGGTCTCTTGGTGATGTTGGAAGTAAAAGTAGTACAAAGTAATTGGTGTTTGACTGACAGCCTAAGAAACACCAATTATGTTGCGGGTTATGTGAGTATATATATAGCTGTAAGTAAGAATGCAAATTAAATGATTAGGGTTATACAAATAGATGTCTGACAAATGGTTCATTTCCCCCAAGACAATGCCTTTAACATCTGCTCATCATCTTGTTCTTTGAGTTAGGAAGGGATGAAAGCTGAAACTAATTGCTTGCAATTTTACTTTGTGAGAATGTTTCTTAGTAGAAGTATATTTTAGTAATAAAGATTTATGGTTTCTATTTAACATTTTCATAACTTTTTTGAAATAGTTTTAAAGAAATTTTGCAAATCATTCAGAAACAAATGAAGAGAAAGTCTTTGGATTTTGTTTAACCTCAAAGTAAGATGACTGTCAAATAAGACTATGGAGATAAAATTGGAGTTTTAGAAAGAATCTGCAGTCTTCTCTAAAAGCACAAGTGTTTTCAACTCAAATGTAGTTCTCCAGTAATTCTCTGTTCGTGCAAAGTGTAGTCCTCTTGTTTTCAGAGTAGACTCAAGGCTGTCCTTATACCAGTGGAGAATAGGTATTAAAAGAGAAATTTCCTGTACTGCTGCTGAATATGTTGCTATTTTTATTTAAAAAGGTCAGGTGGGCATAGTTTCTTTAGTACTAAATCAGTCAAGATATTAGAAGAGTATTTTTCAGTTCCCACTTAAAGAGTGTGTGTGTGGGGGGGGGGAAGTGTATGTTAGATCCCAGGAAGAGGAAAATGAGAAAATGGAAACACAGCAGACTGACTAGTATGGCGCTTCTGTGTGTGAATGTTTTTTTCATTCACATCCATTTTTGTGTCTGTTCAGTTGCAGTGCTTCCCAGGGTCTGTATGTTTTCAAGAAAGGACATCATGCCTTAAAGGAGGACAGTATTAACAGGATCATAAACGCTAAGAATGAGCCTCTTCCCAAAGAATCTTTACGTTTTATTTTCAAATTATATTGACTTTAATTTAGGGCATTTTTTTCTCTCAAATATTTAGTACAATTTGCATGCATTCTCTACTAGTGTTTCACAGAAATATTTTAGATGGAGTTTATAGTGCTCCCACATTTTCATGGGGAAAATCTGAAACTGAATTAGGGCTACGCAAAGCAGACATCTTAATAGGTAGATGTGGGTCCACCTTCTTGCTTGTGCATTTCATGCTGCAGGGTCTGCAAAGAAGTTATATTTTCTACCCCTGAGATGGTAAGGGGTTTAACTTAAAATATGCTCACAATCTCACTTCTTGCTCAGAAGGCAGCTTGGAGTCTTTAGAAGCAGTTACAATTAAATGGGACTGGCTAAGGCTGTTGGGAATAGAAGCACGGTGTGAAAAACACAGAACCCAATTCTGCTGCTGTCCATGTGTACACTTAGCTCTTTGGATATATGAGTAGTCACATTATGAAAAAGGAAGTTCATGTGGAGACACTTAGTTATAGTTCTACTTAGTTGTAGGAATGACCCCTTAGAGGGATCATCCCTAAAAGAATAATGATGGTCATTTAATGGGAACTAAGCCTGAATAAAAACTGGAAAATTAAGTATTCTTCATGTTCTAGAAAACAGACAAGTAGACATATAATGCTATAACTGAAATTGTTGGCTATGCCAGCTGTTTTTTAAGAGATGTGTTATAAAGACTAAAGCTCCTCTGCTAAGCTGTTAATGACTCTCCATTTAGAAAAGTAATGCTTTTGAAGAGAACCCTTATTTCAGTGTTCTAAATATATGCTTTAGGACTCATCAGCTCAGAACACCATTAACTGCCGCCCCCCCCACGCCTCCCCTTTTGAGTGAATTGGAACACTACTGGGAGATCTGAATTGTCCAGCTGTGGCATAAGTACAACTTCTCTTCACTTCATACCAACCTTGATATGAAAGTTCCTGCAAGTCAATGTTGAAATTTTTAATGCAAATGTGAAAGCAGGAATTAATTTGGAATCAGTTTCGGTTGGTTTCCTAAGAAGAGAAGGCCTTACAGCCAAGCGGTTTGTCTGTCTCCTTCAGATGAGGTCTGACTTTGGTGGCAAAATCTACTGATTTCAGAGAAAAATTTCATGACAGTATGTGTCCGAGTAATGGACAGAGAGATCCAGTCTGAGGTTCCCTTCTAAAGAATTGTTGCAAATGCTGGAAATATTTCAACTAATTAATACTAAGCATTAGCCATTACAGGCTCTGCACGTCATTTATCAGGATTGAGCCCACAGTATTCGCCATCCATAAATAAAATTGTCTGCTGTATTAACACTCTTGTTATGGTATATGTGGATGTGTGCATGTGTATATTTATGTGTATATAATATGTCACGAAGCCAATATGCTCATACTTTTTGGCTAGAATAAAGAGAAAATTCTGGTGTCTCTGTTAAATTAAAACAGTAGCATGGCCATTATCCACCAAAAGATCTGACAATCTGCCTGCCAAAAATCTCCCCCAAAGAAATGTGCTTGACACGTTTGTTTCTGCAGGAGGTAAAATGTCTGCTGCCTGAGGAGTAGATTAAGGGAACCAAAATTTGGCCCGTGAGCCACATGTTGCTTACAAGCAGTTTGAATATCATGGTTGTCTGCTTTTCTGTGGCCAGGAGGATTTAGGATTTTGCTGTCAGAAGAAGTAAAGTAGTACAAGTTGGATGGTGCTAGTGAAGAACTAACCGAAGAAGGTGTTGCACCTGAGAGACAGTCTTGTACCAGTAACAGTTGCTGCCGACTGATACGGAGGAGAGAGAGAGTGCAATAGGTTTGGCTCTTGGGAAGCATTTGCTGTGCATTTTCTAGGACCAGGCTATGCTAACTGAAACTGTGTCTCATAAAAATAATGGCAGTTGTTTCTGAATTTGCTGTTAGCCTCCTTCCCTGTTTCTGGAACTAATTTTATATGACTTCATGCCAAGCCAGTGAAAGGATGGGGGGAGAAGGAAAAAGAAAGGGAAGGGGGGGGGAAAAAAAAAAAAAGAACATAAAAATCAAACTGCATTTTTCAATTTGATTGTTTGAAATCTCCCATTGCTGAAAGCTGAATACAAGTCTCTTTGTTCATGCTGATTAGAAACTATTCCTTGTAAACTACAGGAAGTGACTTCATTGGAATTGTACCCATTATGTGTATATGGATTCTGATAGCAACCAAAACCCATGTGGTGTACCAGAAATGTGACACATGCATTTTAGTCCCAAGAATAACCAGAAAAAGATTGTTAAGGTGGTTTCTTTTTTTTTTTAAATACAACTTTCAATCAACCAATGCCTTGATCTCAAGTCATTTGCAGAGGAAGGAACATACCAAGAACCTTGATAAATTAGTTGTTCTGACTGTCGAGTGAAGTTAAACATGCCTATATACCTTCCCTGTTTTTTTTTTTTTTTTTTTTTTTTTTTTAAGATTAAGAAAAGTCCTATAAGCTATCGCCCATTTAGGAACTCAAAATGTGAGGGTAAATCTTAAGGTTTTTTTTATCCTAGCTGTGACATCTGCAAGATCATAAGTATATCTTGTTGTAAAGACTTCATGAGCTCTTACTGCTATATTCAGTATCATCTCTGAGTTTCTCAGCCTGAGTGTGCTCCTTGAATCTTTTCTAAACTATTTTGCTTTTTAGATTTGCTAAGCAGAAGGACCACAGTAAAAACCCTCGTAGAGATTGATGGGAGGATCACTTTTTTATGGGAAGCTGGTCAAATTCTTTCTGACTGTGCCTGTCATAGTCCTGTTTAGTCAAAAAGCTTTTATTGTTCCCAGATGTGCCTTCCTGTCATCATGACTACTCCTTATTAAGAGCTAATAATGAATCATAGTCACTGTTATCATATATATGTTTGTATAACAAATAACTTTGGAATTCTGAAAAGTTTACATCCTTCAGCTCATGCCTGTCAGGAAAATGCATGTTTGCTTTGTGTTCAAAGTTTTCTTTATAGTCAGCTAAGTTCTAAGCCTCTCTGGGTCCATTCTAAAGTTGTCCTTTCATAAAAAGGACATGTTTTGGACAAGTAGGAGTGGATGCCTTGATTAATTACCACTGCTGGAGACTGCAGGAAGCCCAAGGATGTATGTTCCCTAACGACCATCTTTCACCCTGGGAAAGAGTAGGGGCAGAGGCGAGGACAGAGGATCTGTAAGCAAAAGTGTTGCTCCAAATCAGTATGTATTTCAGGAAGATGGTGAAGGACTGGGCTCATCTCAAGTCCTGGGTCATAGTTTTCAGGAATTAGCTTGACTCGCCAGTGTGACTAAATGTAAGGGATAGCAATAAGGCAGTCTACTGTTTCATTTCTCTGTCTCTGAATATAGTTAACTCTTTTTTTTTTTTTTTTTTTTTTTTTTAAGTTTTACGTCTTAGTAGAATGAGGTCATGGTTCTATAAATGTGCTTGATGTTAGGCACGATCGTGAGGATGTTTGCCAACCATCTCGCACGCTTCCCCCCAGGGAGTGGGTGGGTGTCCCCAAAATGGCACCGCGCTCTGGCGTGCCACTCACATGAGGTCTGGGCTTTTCCTCCTCCCGCAACTCCCCCGGGACCCGGGGGGGCTCTTGCCCAATACTCTGCGAGCTCTGGGCTGGCAGTTGGCAGTGCAGGATGTTAAGGAGGAGGCAGTGCTGCCCGCAGCCCTCATTTCCCACGGTTTCTCTGCTAGGGACAAGCTGCGGGGCTTTGCGGTCCTCTCGTATCAAAAACGTTTGAACTAACCCTGTTAAATCTGCTGAAGGCACTCAGAGCTTTCCAGTGCGTAGGAGTACATCTCCTCTGAAATGTTGTTTTGGATGTAGGATTATAGAAAATGCATTGATATCTATCAAATAATGCTATGTGTGATGACTATGCAAGTTTGCAGTCTTTGCTCAGGTGACCGGCAGTGACTGCAAACTCAGCGCTTAGAGTGGTTTCCTGATTTTTTTTTTTATTTTTTTTTAAATTTTTTTCTCACGCCTAACTGAACAGCTCTAATTCTTTACTACTGAAAGATTTTGTTATCTGAGAGAGAGAAGGCATCAAAAGGAGAAACTGAAGACACATTCGCTTATTTTCATTTTGGACTAGGGATCACTTATTATAGTCAAAAAATGAAAATCAGACGGTAGAAAATGTATCATGGCAAAATATTGTAAATAAGTTAATGGAATTTGAGTAAAATTCTTAGCTGCTGAATTTTGCTAATTGACTGGAGTTTGAGCTTTCAATAATATAAAGTGTATGAATTATTAATCAGTGTGGAGCTTCAGATCCTTTGTAAATGCACTTTACACAGCCACATCAAACTCAGGACATGTCAGGCTTCTTTCATAAACGTTTTTTACAGAGGAAATGTGTGGCAGCGGCCCATAATAATGGGAAACTGCTTGGGATTAACAGTTTGCTAATTGAGTACTTTGAATTTTTGCCAAATAAATTATATTCTGAAACAAGCTTTTCAAGCTCTTCCAGCAGTGAGGGCTTCAGAACAAACCACAGAGAAGGAAAATCTCATGCACTCTTATGTAAGAAGTACCGAGACTTGCGTTCTGCAAGTGCGATCGGTGTATGTTACGCAGAAGATTTCCACAAAGTTTATGTGGAGGAGTACTGCACATAAAAGCTAAGCAAGGATAGCAGAGCCATGCAGTATACCTTTGGGGTAAATTATTACTGTTCACTATGCAAATCTTATGATTGTAATTAGACTTGGATTTGGGTTACTGTGTGCACTGATCTTTGTTCCCCTTGCTCACCAGAGTTAATTCTAATACTGCAAAACAGAGCAGCAGCTTTTAAATGCTGCCCAGCTGAATGGCCACTTCTCTCAGGACGTGGACGTTTTCAGAGGAGCGCTTTGCCCCTGGACGCGAAGCGCGTGCCAGCAGTGCTGCTGGCGGTCTGTGCAGCCCTGAAGGATTCAAGTGTTGTAAAGCCTCTGGAAGTTGAGCTTGGAGAAGACACAGTAGGACCGCCTAATGGGGGTCCTGTTTTTGGCAAACTGGTTTTAAAAAGTGAGCTTCTGAAGCTGATTGGTGGAAGAAGCGGTGGTATGTTCACGCTCTCGTGGCAGCGATTGCTGCCGCTGTATAGCTATGTATAGCTCCCATTATCTCCCGGGTTGGACTCTGTGCGACCGCAGCGCGTGGCGCTCTGCCCACGCTAATGAGCTCTCCCCTGAGGCCGGGCTTGTGCCTGCGGGGCCGGCTCCAGCCTTGCATGGTGCCGCTGCTGGCGGAGCCGCAGTTTGCTCGCCGCGCTCGAGACCCGCTCGCACGTGCTGCCATCGCGGCCCTGCTGGCCGCAGGAGCAGCTGAAGAAGTTGCGGTGGCCCCACGGTGGCCTGCGGGGTGCCCGCAGAGGCCACCCGTCGTCTAGGCTTGGCCCAAGGGGAGCAGTGCAGGTGAGTGATTCTCCTTGCTGGCTCTCTGGCCTGGGGCAGCATTTTGGCCAGGTTCATATGGCCAAACCTTGCAGGTATGTGGGTGCATGTGTAGGTATAATATCTGTATACCTATAGGTATACATATATGTATATATTGGTATAGGTATATATAGGTATACCATGCGTATAGGTGTAATATATGTATATATTATACCTATATATATACATTTTGCACATATATAAATAGATATGTGCACACATGCACACATAGGTATAATATACACATATAGGAATAATAGGAATAATACAGCACTGCAGCTCTAAGGATGTGGTAAGTGACATGATGTATCTTCTTGTGCCACTTGTAATCCTCACTGAGTCTATTTTATTTCTTTTTGTTGCCTACTCCTCATGTGAATGGGAACAAAGCAGAACGGGGGCAGTTCTCTCTTTTTCTTACATGCTTGAGCATTGTCCTGTAAATTTGATGTGTAATTCATTAATATAAATATAATTTAAGGGAGTGGGGAAACCGCAATATATTAAAGTTGCTAACAGAAAGCAGGAAAAAGTTTTCAAGGCAAAGTGATTTTTCTATCAGACTATTTAATTCATAATGCTAGTACTGCAAAGTACAGGTTGTTTCTATAACAATGTTCCCTATTACAGAACATCTTGAGGTGTGTTCTAGGACTGTTGTCGAAATCATTATTTTTTACTGAAGCAGCCAGGTTAAAAGGAAGAATAAAACCCAAGTGAGTTGTGCAAAGTGGTGCCATACTGGGTCTATAATAATGTATACATTCCTTCTGCAACAGCATCTGTGCTATAGAATTCAAATACAAAGGGTCACAAGATGTTGTATAGTTATCTCCAAGGAGGAAAGTGAACTTGACAGCTTTTGTGTTGCTAGTTTCCTGGGGGGGGGCGGAAATTACAAAGACCCCCATTCTCCAGGGTAATTCCTAAAACAGTTTGATTAGGATTTTTTTATAGTGACCCATCCTGTGTTTCTGGTACACCACACAATTTTTAGTGTGCAATAAATTCAGAGTAAGGCTACTCGCATGCTGGTAGGGGTCAGAAATACTGAATAGTAAATGTAATTCCAGGATGCCTGTTAAATGGCTAAATTATCTAGTAGCCTTCATCTTCCATGTAATAAAATATAGAAAATCTTATTAGCTAGTTCTGGATCTTTCAACATGTAGTCACCAGAGAAGAATCACAAGCCTTACTAGCACGGTGCTTTGAAAACACATAAATCAAGATGTACTGAGCTACCAGAATACTAAGTGATGTGAGTGTAAAAGCTAATTAACTTTGAGCACTGTCCTAATTCAGAACTAATTCTAGTTCTGGAGGTAATTTCATTCAGTGCTAGCAGGCAAATTCGTCATATGGTTTATGTGTGCCATCTGCGTAGCCCCTCGTCCCTGTGGTCTGTAAGTTTTGTGGTTTGTACACTACCCCATGCATATTTAAAGGAATCCCTGATTTTGGAGCAGTGCCTTCCCAGTGCCCAGGCTGTGGGAATTTTTTGACATCTTACTTATGTTTTGATCATAGGGGACTGGTTCTTTCTTTTAGGACTGTTGCCGTGTTTGTCTTCTTTCAACTTTGGCTGTGGATTTAATGTGTCTCCAGACTAAAAATAACAGCCAAATGAAATCATAATAAAAGTTAAAGTAAAGCTAGACTAATGCTATGATAAATATATAGAGGCTCATTTGGTTCAAGTACAAAAGGTATGAATTAAAGAAAATGAAATTGCTTGTTCTTTTAAGTCCTCTAGGTTGACACTCTTATATTCCAAGGATCTCGGGTCTCATTTAGATACCTTCCTATCAACAGATTTCTTTGTGTTAGCGCAATTTTAAGTTGCATGTTGTTCCTGAAGAGTTGGTTTCTGTTGGTTCAAATCAAACCATCGTCCTGTTCAGAAACTGGTGTCAAACTTAGCATGTAAAAGTCCATGTAAAGACATGTTCATATGATTGCAAGTCACTGAATTGCCCAGTGGGGATGGTACCACCTGTCAGCTGAGTCAGATCAACAGGCTATTGCAAATAGCAATGAAAATGTGGTAGTTGAACGTGATTTGCCGTTGCCACACAGTGACAAGGGACATGAGGTCGCGAGCTTTTTAGTCAAGCCATGCTCACTTGCAGTTTATAAAGAAACACATCGTGTTGCTGGAACAGCAACAGGGTGTGTGTTTGGGGGTCAATTAACAGGGGGTTAGGGCTGGATTTGGAGGCAGATCAAGAGATACCAAGTTGGCCTGTTTTTCCCTGTTTCCAGCAGACCTGCGCTGCCCTCCCACGTGTTAAAAGCAGCCTGCTGCCACTGAGGGGCCTCCTCGGCGGGCACTGCCCCGGGACAGCTAAAAGGTTTGCTCAGGAGCGCGCACTTGTGATGAATCACTAAGGCATGGTGTGGATTGATAAGGTCGTGTACTTTACGATTAGATACATCCTCCCTGTAACAGCGGTTCTTTGTCTCTGTTTTGCTTTTGGCAACGTTTTTCAGTAGTTTGCATGCAGCAAGTCTCCAAACAGGAGCTGTTCAACCGAAACAAAGTCACTATTATTCTAGGTAAGCTGAGGAAGCCAGTGGAGGACCCCTAATAATTTTGTTGCCCTCAGAAGACATAGGCTGTTGGTAATTTGTTTAAAAGCCTATTAAGTTAAATCTCTATTTTTTTTTTTCTAGAAGCCTAACTATAAAGGACTTTCAGGCTTATTTAAAAAAAAAAAAAGGGGGGGGGTCTTACAAGGAAAAAAAAAAAATTCTGCACCTGTTTTTATTTGTTGGTGGCAATGATTTTTTTTTTTTTTTAATTTTAAGCAAAATAAGCAGGTGACTCTGGAGTTGCATGCTCTCTATCAGTAGCACTAACAATAAAGAATCATAGAGTTCAACTATTGGTAGTGCAGGAGCCATGACCAAAGAAGACTCTTGCATGGTTTAAAAATTTGTGAAAAGCATGGACTACTGCAGTGTCTCTAATAATTTTTCTCATTTGCTAAAAGTAATTTGGCTCTTAAAATGAAGACTGGTGAGGGTGGATGATGTTATCTCTTAGAAACTGGTTGTGATTAGTCCCTTCCGCTGTGTCCCTGTTCTAGCCACTGCATATAGCATAGTTGTCTGTAGCCTGACCAACTCATAAGCCTACATCCTCATTTATGGTTGATAAAGAGCCAGGGAACTCTGGAGGAATACTTTTGCCTGGCTGTGTTGGGGGCTAGACTCATGAGATCTGTAATTTAATCAAGTGCCTAACCATGTTTACAAGTTGGAACTACATCTTCTGGAGCTGCCCCGAATACTGCATTTCTAATACTGCTGCTGCTGCTCTTTCTCAAAGACCTTCTCTGATGTCTCTCCAGGTGGAGCCTGTTGACCCCTTAGGTTTCCCTTGACCTGTCTGTAGCTGCTGGCCCCTATCTGTTGGGGAGCCTCAGGTTCCCTGCCCTAGTCGTTGCCACAGCTTCGCCTGGCTCTCTTGAACACTTTTAGCTCTTCTGACTTTTCTCTTCCTTATTGTAAGTTACTGAATGGACTTGCTCAACTGCCTGTTCAGAAGTAAAACAAGACAAGGTAGTCATGGATGACTGCTGTCAGCTTTTCCTTTAGCTCGATCATAAGGAATAGTTGGCTCACCAGTTAGGATATCTACTGTCTATAAAAAGATTATGTGCAAGACCTATTGTACATGTTTCTCCCATCACCCCATGTAACACCAGTGTCTGGATGACTTTTGTTCAAGTGTTTTTGTGTCACTGCTAATTTCTGCCACTCCGCAATATGCACTTCCCTGGCAACCAGTTTAAGATAGATTCGATTGAAAATATAATGTGCTGGGGGAAAGTCAGAATTTGCAGACATACCTTTCTTGTTAATGACCTCTTTGGATGAGTCATGTGTTCAGCCTGCAGGTGTCATTACTGTGAAACAACCATCAGGAAACGCAGAGTCTGTTCCTTTTGGTTGTTTCCATAGGCAGCATGGTCTATGAGGAGGCAGTTCTTGATGTGTTTGTCAAATACGTTGTGACTCTCAGACCTATAAAAATCATTTTTCTTGATATCCTGAGGGTCTAGTCCTGTCCTGAGAATGCTCTATGCACCCACAGTCTTTTTTTTTTTTTTTCTTTTCTTTTTTGCCGGGACGGGGGGAAGGCCTCTCTGAATCTCTACAAGTTACTTTGCTTTTTCTATGAAGAACTTTGCCCTTCTCATTTTTATATATAAGTATATACACCTGGATTTTAGATGTACAAACAGTGAACTTCAATCTTGCTGCAGTCCTAGTCTCCAAGGATACTATTTGCAGTGCCTCCGGATAAGTACATTTATAAATCTTTGAAGTTCAAAACCTACGGATTCATGCAGGAAAAAGCAAAAACTGGAGGCCTTATTTCAAACCTTCATATTTCAGTTTTGGCTTGACAGATCAAAACATAGATAACCTTTTTGCTACTTTATGTAGAGAAGTGCTGTAAAGAAAAACATTGGTAATTCAAGATATGCCCTCAGGTGGCAAAATTAGAAAATACTGAATAATTAGAAAATACTGAATTGGAGAACAGGAGATCAGTGGGGGTTTTTTTTGTTTGTTTGTTTGCTTGTTTTGTAACTGGATTCTCTTTTCTGGATTTGTAGGGTGTGAGGACTGTGGTAAAAGCCTTATAGGAGAATGCAAGCTCCATGGACCACTCATCAGGGCTAAAGATAGGGTTATTCCTAGCCGAGCCCGTCTTACCCTACCTCATTACCTCACTTTGCGAGTGTTGGAGATACGAGCTGGAAACCAGCAGAGTAAGTATTTAGCTCTATCTTCAACATTTGAGAAAAATAATGCAAAAGTACTAATCCTGGCTTGTTTACATGAATAACTTAAGACATATTTGGTATAAACAGTATGAACGTGACCTTATTTTGAGCTGAATACTGTTAAAGCTCACTTTCAACCACTGTTTTTTGTGACCAATTTCCAGTAATGTGAATGCATAAACTGACGTAAAGGCATTAGCCAGATTTTGCGCGACATTTGACTGGCAGGAAACAGTATTCAACAGAAGTGTGGAAACAAAACAGCAACTAACCTCCCCATTCCATTCTTCCTTTCCCCCATTGTAAACCCAAGAGAACACAGGGGAACTTATCTTTTGTGATATCAATTTATCTTTTGTGACATCTTCAGGGACCATTGTAGAAAGACTACGTTGCTCTCTGATAGGATTACGTTGCTACAATGGCAGGACTGTTTGAATTCCCAAATTTGAACACAGAAACTGCATCCTTAACTTGCAGACTTTCCACAATTACTTGGGTAAAACTGAACTCTGCGTCGTACCACTGATAGGAGAATAATTTATAATTAAAATGAATAAGACAGCTTATTTTGTTTTTTCATAGGTCTTCTCCACTCAAGTTGGGAGAGAACAACCTTGTAATTATATCAACAAGCAGAGCACTATAACATCATCTCATAAATGCTTCAAAAGCATCAACAATTTTGAGTGTTACATGTCATCTCTCACTTTAATATCCTGTCATGGATTTAGGCATTTTTGCAAATTGTGCTCAGTCTACTTTTGAAAAGCCTCTTTAAAGAATTACATCTCTTCATACTCTTCTGCTTAGAATGATGTATGTGATCTATTTGTAGAGAAGAAATAGTCACGTTCAGTATTATTGTGTATATATATCTCTATTTTCGTAGGAAACAAATAGTTCATTTTGTGTATATTAATCTTAGACTGGTCTCTTTTTTGCAGTCCTTGGAGTATTTGCAAAGAGAGTAATACAGAAGAGAACACAGTTTGGTCCTTATGTTGGTCAACTGTCTACAAAATTGACCCACTATGATGAGAGCAGGCTAGTCCTCCAGGTAAGTAACTAACCAACTCAGAAACTCCTCTGAGCTTCATAGGACTTTGTTGTTGTTGGATTTCAAACTACATCAGGAAAACAGTGCTATATTCTTCATTTTATTTATTTACTAAGAGGCACAAGTGTCTTTATTCTTTTGTCCAAGCTCCCTATGCAAAAACCCTATGACTGAATATGAAGTGCATGTATGTCTTTAACATTTCATATTTAACTGGACGTTTGCCTTCTAATCTGGTTAGTTAATTTTTCTTCTGATCTACCCTTATATAATGAAATTAAATCATATTAGATTGCACAGCATACCCAAAAGTGCCAAAACACATATGCTGTCTTTCTAGAAGTTTGCCTATTTACTTTCTAGGCAAATGTTCTTTTACCTCCACAGTAAATCACTGTGTGGTAGTCTAACATCTCGATAAATTTTTCACAGAGCATGACTACAGAAAGTATCTAAGGATGGTACTATCTTAACAAACTAAACAAAAGGATTTGGGCTTAACATCCTTTTTAGTGTTAATCACTAAGGTACCTACTTAGTAGGGAAGAAAAGTACAGAGATGAAGAAACACTTCTCAGTGATGTGAATATATTTATAAACTTTGAAATACAGTGTACAAACTCGGTTTATTCAGAAAGACTGTTATTTAGGACTGGTACTATTCTTTACTGCATATTGAGATTCTGAACACCCATCTGAACCAGGACACCGTTAATTGTACTGTTAATTGTACTCCTTCCAGTACAAATAAGGCCTCTTTCAGGACCAGCCTAGCTTAGTTATATCTGCATGTGCCTCCTTTTCCACCACAATTTCTTGGGAGTGATAATTTCTTGTAATCTGCTAAATCCTGGTCTGTGCATTCTGCTGCATAGGCCCAGCTCTCTGCTTGTGTTCATCCCTTCAGCTGGGCTCAGGGAGTCTACCCCTCCTGAGCTTGTCCACAGTCAAAAGGAAACAACTGAAGGGCTGCCCAGTTGTGCCTGAATTCTGTCTTACTGGGTCCATGGTCCAGCCACAGCCTCCTGCAGGACTCCCTGTTGAGTCCCGTCCTCTCAGAGCGCACACCAAACATGAGGCCCTCTTACCTCTCAGGGGAGAGCAACCCTTGGCTACTGTCCTGTGAGGTGCTTGGTCCTCACTCTTGTTTTCTGCAGGAACTTGGCTCTGGGAAACATTGTCTTTTGTGCAGGAAGGCAGGCAGACTGACAACACCTGTACTTCTGCTTGAGAACAAAAGTAGCAGATTCCATAGTCACTTTAGACAGCCTTTGCTCATGGAGATCATATGAGGGGTCTGCCAGCAAAGTAACACTATCCTTCTGTGGGATTTCTGTGGGATTCAAGAGATATTGGCATCAAAGAGCATTTATCTCACCCATGATTAAATTTCTTCAGTCTTTATGAGACACTTAAATTCTTAAAAATACAGAGAACACCTATCTATATCAAATTTATGAACACGGGTGGACTAAATATCCAGTTTCTTCCTCTTCACCAAGCCAGTTTAAACTGCACTCTGTCCTCTATCAGCTTGGTTTGTTCAGAAGCATATTTAGATAAGCACAGCTCTACCTGATGAAAGGGCTTTCTTCACAGTAAGAGGCAAAACATCCACATTTCTGACAAGAGAGAGCAGCAGGTGCCTCGACTTCTCCTATTGGAACTATAAGTACATGACCAAACTCATCCAGTAGGCATGAATTTTCCTTGGGAGCATGACAAAGTTTGGTAAAGTAGTTCCCCAAAGCAATGAAAATGAATCTTGCTTAGCAATTAATAGTTAATTCTCAAGAGCTTTTAAATGGTTAGCAGAACTGATACATGGAGTACTGATATCTGTTGTGCAGCTTCAGCTGTCCATCTTCCAGGATGTGTTGGAGAGAAGCAACCTTCTTACACCAAATCTAGAGTATTTTGCCTCACTGAGGCATTCTGTTGAAAAGGAATCTAACAAGAACGAAATTAAGCAGCAAAAAAAGATCCCTGTAGCACAATTATTCATTTGTATTTACTTTGTATCGTTACAGGGAAAAGGAGATGACTGTTAAAATGCCATTATACTGTACGATACCTCTTTGGACTTATTACACAGTTGTATAATTGTTCCATGCAAAATATAGCATTAATATAGCACTAAAGTTTGAGATTATCAAGAACTCAGGAAGTACATTAGGCATAAAGCTTATCTTTCTACCTGCCTGCACTTAGTCCTTATAATATTATCTTTATATAACATAAAATGATGAAATATAAACTGGAAATACATACAAAGGCCTACAGTTATTTTAGCAGCTGAGTGCCTTGGAAAGTGTTCACTCTTCACTTTCTTTTGCTCTTGGCATTATTTAAGCATGATCTATTTCAAAACAACTGTGATTCAAAGGACAGAGCTGTGCTTTTGACTGGGGAGAAGGTAGCCATGATTCTAAGTTCAAGAAAATTATTGTGTCTCAGTACAAGACTTGGTTTTATCATGTTCTGTTTCCCATCCTCCCACTATATTTCAGGTATTGAAAGATGGAGGAAAGTACTTTCTGGACACTCCTGATGAGGACTGTGGAAACTGGATGATGTTTGTCCGGTTAGCCCGGAACCAAGAAGAACAGACTCTTGTGGCTTATCAGCACTGCGGAGAAGTCTACTTCACGACTGTTAAGGTAGCTAAACCCACCCTGCTTCGCCTAGCATTTAAATGGTAATTCGTAGACAAAGACTGTGAAAGGCTAGCCCTTTTACAGATGAAAGATTGATTATATTCCAGCAATTGCTTTTTTGTTTCCTTCCAGCTTTTGTATCACTTAATCCATAGTAAAGCAAGCAGTGCGTGGGATTTTCCAGTTGAAATCAGTGTCTAGTTACTCTTCTGGATAGTAAAGAATTGGAGCAGAGAAGAAAAAAAAAATAAAATAAAAAAACACACAAATATCATTCATTACACTGTGTTTAAACATGAATGTTATAAAAAATCTTACCTTTCTTTGAATGGTTTGTGGTGAGATTGTTCTTTCCAGCATGAAGCACTGGTGAATATAACAGACAAACACATTCCTTTCCTTTATTACATTTTTGGACACCAGGTGTTCAGAAACAGGATATTAAGTAGAATCTTTAAGTGCTATTTTCTCTTCTCATTAAATATGGAAACTATAATTTAGTGCTTGTATATCTCTATGAGCTGCCTAAAGAAATTTTTGAGAGAAACTAGCCAAAGAAGTTACTGTAGGATTAAAATTTAGCGTTTCAATTTCATTTCCAAGTTTGGCACACATTTATGTGTGATAATATTGTTTACTTTCATTTCTCCACTTTCATTTTTCCACCTGAAACATGGGAAAAGTATTTACCATACAGTGATGATGTGCGAGTAAGGTAATGGTGACTGATACACCTTATATCTTTTAACTAAGTGCTTTGTAACAGTAACAAATATAGTTGTGTTTGAGTATTTTAAAATAGAAAGTCTATGTGATACAGTAGGTACTAATCTAAGACAATGCTTAGGCTATGCTCAAAATTCTGATGTGCTGTGAATCATTTGAGATTTAATATATGATTTTAAACATATGTTAGACATAGTATTATATTTGGGAAGTGTAAACAAATGCTTTTCTAAGAAATTTTATTTCTGAATTGGTAACATATTAATAGTTTAAATACGATTGCATTAGCTCTCTGTTGGCACAAAACAAGCAATGATCTGCTAACTTCAACAGAACACTGCCCATTTGCAGTAGCTGGGAGCTGCGTCATGTATAATAAAATGAGCTATCTTCGGCTAAATAATGTGCTTTTGAAGCTTAACTATAGTATGCATCATATGCATATGGGTCAACTTTAATTTTCCCACGTTCAAGTCCCCAAACAGTATAATTCACTTTTTTTTGTGGAATCCTGCAGATTTTGTCCCTGGCAGTGAAAGTTACAGCCTTTTGCTATGCTTAGGCACACCCTGCTGGTCACGCTGTGAGGCAGCTTGGGGCTGGTTATGAAGTTGCTTTCTCAAGGTATTTTGAATAAACTCTGTTAAGTTGGGAGTAGAAATATTAGCTCCTCTTCCCACTGTTTGTTTGTATAAAGAGTTGGAGTATGATTTGTAGCACAACTACAAAAGCATCTGTGTATTTATGCAGGTAAACAGCCTATTAACACTGCCTGACCTCATGACTGCAGTCCCCGTAAATAAGTGTTTAAAAAAAGTGTCTTCTGTTTCTGCCTAGGTCTCTTTATTAATTGGAGGATTCAGCACATACATTTTTGTTTAGTCTTTTGCTATCAAAATGTACAACTGGCCCATATGGGCTGTAGCTAGCAAGCAGGTTTGTGCTTGAGAGTTCAGAAGTTCATTTTTGGATGTTACACACTGTTATTTGTCACGTGTCAGCATTCACAATCAAAGTTGTTTTTCACCTACCAGGCTGATGCAACACTGACATTATCAACTAAGTGCATTTTTAAGATGGCACATTTTGTGGAATAAGACAAAACTGATGTCCTTCAAAGCTAATTTATTCTTTATAGAGGCACAAGTTTTATTTAAATAAATCTACATATACAATGCAGATTGGCTATGCACCTATTGCAGCACCTATTGTTGTTTTGATTATAGTGGAGTAAAATGCTGGAGGTGGGAGGTAGGAAGTCAGGTAAATCCTGACCCCAAAGCTGCTTTTCTCCTTTATCCAAATACCTAATGGAGCTTTAGCCAGTGAGTATAATCACCCCTCTTTTTCTGTTTGCTGTGTTCTTAACTGAAGTATTTGTCAGAGGAGGTCATAGTCCATTCCAAGAGAAGATTTGGGCAGACGTGACCGGATGGGAGACTGCAGCTCAAGGGCTCCGTTATATGTGGGAAGGTTTCTGTGAAAGAGGGGCAGACAATATAGCAGAACAATATAGCATGTGCATAGCGAGTGTGACACGTTAGTGATAGCACAGAGAAATATGCAGGTTGGCTTGGAGTCCACTCACTGACCAACTCTACACCACTGCTCAGCGAGCGTGACATCTGGGAGGCATCCGAGCTGTTAGGCACACACCATGCATTTTTCTATTGCCCTTACCCTATAGTTAAATGTTATGTCTAATGGGTCTCTAGGTGTCAAAGCATCAACCTGTTCTATTGTTTGGAAAGACTGCTGGATTTCTGGGAATTACAGATAAATACATATCGCTGAGAACTGGTCACTCCTCTTTTTGGCTTCCTGTCCCCAAATCTCTGTCTGTGCATATGCATTTCTGTTTTTAGAAAATGCAGAAAAAGTCTAATACAGTAATGCTCAGAAAGTGCTTGAGTCTTGAAACTAAGACCAAAGATTTAAACAAATTCAAAGAAGACGAAGATAAGCTGCACACCTCTCAATTTTGAATGTAGTATTATTTTCTATAGGATACGTGCAACAAGTAAACATGAGTTACTTTCTTCTATTTACAGCCAATTGAACCCCACACAGAATTAAAAGTATGGTATGCTGCCGATTATGCCAAATTTATGGAAGCTTCTGCAGTCTTTATTAAAGAAGAATCTGACGTCTGCCCTTTGCCTGCAGTAACAACAGTAAGTATCCCTAACCTGCACTGAGACCATCACCAGACATTGCAAATTACTATTTGTTTACATACGGTGTCTGTTTACATAACTTCAGTAATACCAGGATAAAAGAGTAGTAGGCTAACAAAAAGCCAAGAGGGATTTTAGTCAAGCAGCTATCCAGAGGAAAGCCATATTTGCTCACTGTTTATAATCTGACAGAGATGGTATCAGTGGAATTAATCAGTGGGATTAAAATGAATAAATTAGTATTAATTTAATTTAGCATTAATAAATTAAAGTAAATTAGCATTATTTTTTTGGATACCTGAACCATCTCACCTCAGAGTTCTTCTCTCTCAACTTCATGGTTCCCACTGTTTATGCTCTGCCCAGTTGCATACAAGCTTCCGTATTCCCTGCCTGAATTTTTCCCCTCTAATCCCAGTACCTTTCCCCTTTGTATGATAATAGGAATCCTCAGACTGATTAAAAAAAAAAAAAAAAAAAAGGTGGGAATTGTTGAAAAAGAGAGTGTTGAGGGACAAAAACCTAAGCTAGAAGGAAAAGTTGAACAGCAAATGCAGTTGAATCATGAATGCAGAGGTGTTTCAGGAAAGGAAGTATCCCTCTTGTGCACTTTGGAGAGGATTTTAGAGTGTAATTCAGTAAGGAGGGAGGAGAGGCCACGCTATAAGTCATGGAAAAGAGAGGAGAGGGCTCCAGCTGTGAAGAAAGACAGTGGACATAGCCTCCAGATGGTCCCTAGGACAGACTAACCCAACAGTAAGGACAGTTAATGGGATGCTTAGGTAAAATATGGAGATAGCTAAGGAAATATGTGATCATGTATAGTGTGGAAGTACATTTTCCTTGGCAACTTTTTTTGTTATTCATTTGAATTTTTCAAATTTTGATATTTCAAGAGAATTCAGTAGATCTGCAGAGCTCTTACTTACCAAGAGGTAATACCAAATAAGGCAATACTTAGTGAAAACTTGCTTTTGTGCTTTTAAGCCAAAGTAGACTAGAAAGTCCCAAACTTCAAGTGTTTTTTACTGAGCTTAAGAAGGTCAGATGCCACACATCAGAGTAGGTGAGGAAGTCCATCCTGAAAGCATTAACCATTGCCATCAAGTGATGGGGCAAGCAGTGCAGTGTCAATCCAAAGCACGGGGAAATCTTGTACTGCTAACTTACATTTCTGTGTAGAAAAACACCCAATTATTCCTCAGCTCTGAGCTATTTGTATAGCTGCAGACAATGAGTAATTCCATAATAAGAACAAGTGTAGAGATTTTGAAATTCAGTATGCAGAGATAAACAAAAGTGAAGGACTCAGAGTAAGTAAGTGCTAAAGAAAAACACAGAAAGCCATTATTGTTTCTTTCTAGCTTGTAGACTCCTAGAGTTAGCCTATTTCCAGCCGAATGGCTATGTGGTAGCATTGAAGTAAATATCATAAATGAAAACAACAGAGGTCTTGGGAAAGCCCAGGAGAAGATGCAAGGTCAGTGAGAAGAGTATGACCTTTCCTTCGAATGGCTAATAAGAAAGACCTGTTTCTGTTCTCATTGCAGAAAGAGCCCGTAGACCCTTGGATATGCTCCAGCTGTAGAAACGCTTTTGCAACTTTTGCTCTGCTGGAATCTCACCAGTGCATCAATAAAGACCGAGTCCTTACCACCAGGTTCAGACCACCAAATAAATTGGGACCTGTAAAAGCAAAAAGCAAACTCAAAGGGAAACTGAGAGGAGCAGCGTTAGGCAAAAGCATTGCACAGTGCTATGGGAGCATTTCCTGTTCCTCTGCTGCAAAGCTTAGCTGTGCCAGCTCAGGAAGCACTTGTGATGCTCTTGTGAGGTTTATACCTAAATGGAGAAATGGCCGGTCTTCACTGTTGAAGGGAAGAGAAGTGAAGCAGCCAGCCAATTACCCTTGCCGACTCTGTGGGAAGATATTTGATTCCATTGAAAAGCTCACAGTCCACACTTACGCGCACAAAGGGGAGCGCCCCTACAAGTGTTCACAGCACGGATGCACAAAAGCCTTCATTTCCAAATATAAACTGCTCAGGTACAGCTCTGAAGGCACGGCTTTTCTGATGGGTGTCTGGGGGAAAAAATAAGAATATCCTAATGATAATTCATATCTGAGTCCAGTTTTCATTTTCCTATGTTGAGAGAGACTAGTTTCCTCAAGTTCTCCCAATTGCAGCTGCTACTCAGAAAGACTGTCACGGTATTTTTTAACCTACTCCATTCTAGATGCTAAAACCCCTCCCTCTCTACTGAAAAAAAAGTTAGGTTATTAATAATACTGTGAAAATATATATTCTTCCTGCGCTGTGTGTTCTTCCTGCAAGAATGCCAGTGTTTTCAAGCCTAAAGCTGCAGCTCAGTTCTGTGCTATAGGAATGTAAATGCAAATTTTGTTTTATTTTTTGTCTTAGGCACTCTGCCACTCATTCTCCCCAGAAATCTCACCAATGTGGCTATTGTGAAAAGACCTTTCACAGGAAAGACCATCTGAAGAATCACCTTCAAACTCATGACCCTAACAAGATGGCCTTCAAGTGTGAAGAGTGTGGCAAGAAGTACAACACCAAGCTAGGCTATAAGAGACACTTGGCTCTTCATGCAGCCACGAGTGGGGACCTTACATGTAGGGTATGCGCCCAAGAGTTTGGAGGTACCGAAGTTTTGTTGGAACACCTCAAAAGTCACGCAGGAAAGCCAACTGGCAATATCAAGGAAAAGAAACACAAGTGTGACCACTGTGAACGTCACTTCTATACCCGTAAAGATGTGCGGCGACACATGGTAGTTCACACAGGCTGCAAAGACTTCCTATGCCAGTTTTGTGCCCAGAGGTTTGGGCGGAAGGACCACTTGACTCGCCATACTAGGAAGACTCATCCACAAGAGCTGCTGAAGAGCAGGTTGCAGAATGGTGACTCACTGGGTCTCCTCGACCAGCTTCTTCCATTCAGACTGAAGGAAGATGCCAGTGTACTGTCCTCTTTTCCTGACAGGGTGTCTATGCAGAATGGGGTTCTGAACAGCTCAGAGCCAGAGGAATACAACTGCTCGCATCTTCACTCACAGCCAACCCTACAAACTGCTCTTCCTCTCGAACCTTCTCCTCATTTACAGAGGATGAGCTGTGTAGACAACCTTCCAGCTGTTCATCCCACACCATGTCCAACAACCCTTCCTGGCAACCTGAACCTTCATCAGCCTAATAAATATGACCTTACTTCTACCTCATTTGCAGCAGGATCCCTCAAGAATCTACCGATCAAAGTGGATGTTAAAGGTTACAACGTGCATCTTCTTGAGGACCTGCCATTATCAGAACCTCAGTCGCTTCACAAAATCAATCTGGAAGAAGCATCCTCAGGGCCTGCAGGTGATACTGTTAAGTACCCAGTGCACAAGGAGACAGAGACTGCAGCTGAAACTGCCAGCATGCCTTTCATGGATCTCACTCATATAATGAGTTTCTGGCAGCTTCCACCATGTGACAACCAGAGCACTACTGGGGACATTGCAATGGCATTTGGGCCAGAAGAACCAACGCAGAGGCTGAATGGCCTTGGCCAGCAGCAAGGTCCACAGCCAGCTACCGGTGGCATGGCCATAAACCAGCTGCATCATGTTCCTCGCTCCTTTCCATCCACTACGAATCCTGTAACATTGCCTCATTTCCACCATGCCTTCAAATAACTGTCAGCTTTTTTAGGGGGGAGGGGGATAGGTTGTTTGTCTGGGTTTTTTAGATGATTCTTCTTACTTAAATGTGTTAGGAATGTTTTCTGGAGAGGTGTTTTTTTTTTTTTTTTTTTTTTAAAACGAAAAAGCTATCCCAGATGTTTTCAAGTGCATTACGAAGAGGGTAGATCCATTCAGAATAATAAACAAGAAGCTCTATTTTCATACTACTCTTAGTTTTTAGTATATGGCAATAGTAAGATTAACATATTTCCCTTAAGTCTCCATGTTTTTGTTTTTTACATTTCTGCTGAACAACTGAATAAATGTCTTCACTAGAAATTCAAAGCATCCATAACAGGCACAATCAAATTATGGCTGCTGTGGTAGGGAAGAGAGGATTAGAGTGAATGGGAAGAAGTGGGGGCAGAAATCACAGAAAATCATAGCTTTAATGAGCCATAAATCACTAAATCTGTACAAGTAACAAATTGTTAATATGAATGATTTATGACCATCACATAGCTTTCAATGTAAAGCACTTAATTACTCAACTTTATGATTTTTTTAATTTAAATCAAAATCATTCCAAGAGGAAATTATCTCCTTGTTTCTCTTTTATAAAATGAAGAAAATCACTCTTATGATTATGTTTAACTAGATTTCATTTTCTGACATGCACTACAGCTATGTGCATCTCCTGCATTATTCCTAGGGCTGGAAAAAAATTACCACTGCTACCTGATTATGTAAGAGATCTCTAGTATTCATGGTGTTTTCAGAAGGGGAAGTGAATAGTCTCAAAGGTTACAATAAAATATATCATTTCCATTCAGAACTTGATTTGGTGAGATATTAGACATTGGTCTTACTCTAGCAGAGCACTTAAGCAGTTACTTAAATTTAAACTTGTGTTGGCTCAATGTCTTGCTTGATTTAACACTCAATAAAAATAGTACTTCCTAACCAAGGGGCCTTTAGTCACCCTTCTGTTGATAAAAACGGCCTCTGTTTAGTCTGGGAAATGATTATTAATTACAGCCATCCGAAACCCGCATTCCTTGACAGACGGCCAGCCCTGGCAAGGCCGCCTGCACCCGAGCTGAGCTGCTCCTGAATCGATGTCCATCCAGGTGCCCAAGGCTTGGGGCAGGCACCTCACCCTCCTCGCTCTGTGCACTACTCAAGGCCCCTATTCGTGGGATACGAAACTTCCTCAAAATTGTCACTAACATTAGCAGGAAAAAAAAAAAAAAGACAGAAAAAAAAAGGACATTTACCATTAACTTTTGCTTCTTTCAAGCCAGGACACTGGGATGCTGTTTGTTGCCTTTGATAGGTTGTCCACATTTGTGCACATATATTTCCATCTGGCAGTGTGTTGGTGTCACAGTCCACTCCGCTGACAAATGGAATAGCAGAAATTACCAAAATACTTCTCCCAGTAAATTACATCACTAAAAACAAACAAAGAGACAGAATTTGTTTTCTTGCCTAACCCATCTCTATAAAAAAGAAAAACATTCCTGCCACTTTCAGTGTGTGGTTTTATTACAAGTATATTCTTTTGCAGCTCAGACAAGCAGAATTCCTGAATCTGAAACAGTGATCTCATAATCTGAGATCTAGTTTCGCCATTAAACCCAAAGAGAATTAATAGTATTTAATTATCAGTACAGGCATAGCAATGGAATAAGCATGTTCTCTTCTCCCCTGTTAATCACAAGATTTTTTTTTTTTAATAGACAGTGTCAAATAATCAGTTATAAAAATGGCTGCTATTTTCATATTAACAAGCTACTGACAGATCTAAATATTTTTGCAAGTTTATCAGCATTTGAATTTGGGAAAATTGTAATACTGCATTTGGTTCCAGCATATATATTCAGATACACTGCTGACTATTTTTTAATGATGAAAATGAGTTTTTTGGCATAAGACAAAAGAAAGGAATTTTTAAAGATTCTTTTAATAGCAACAGCAATGGAAAGAATGGATAATTGTGTATTATTGTCCAGTTGGTAGTTGTTTAAATTATGACTTCCCGAATAGCGAAAAAGTTGGAAACAACAGTATATGCACAATGTATTCATCTATCATATTTTTTTCAGACTTTTAAAGGCATGTGTATAGTTTTTTACTACATTGTTCTTCCTGTTCATAGAAATTGTATTCACTTGGCTTCATCCATGATTACGCGCTTTAAAAAATAGTGCAGATTCTCATAGCACTGTCTGATCATTTCATCATTTTGGTTTGTGCTTCTATAACAGATGTTACTAATTATTGAAACATTTGTCCTTGAATTAAAAGGTTCTGTTAAAAAGATATGGAAATACTGAGCTGGAATCATGACCATATTCTTTGAGCTAAATGCAACAGACCAGCAGGCTAGCTGACAGCATCCTGAACTGTGCAAAGCCATCAAGATCTCAAGCTGTTCTGAACTCTAGAAGGATACTTTAGGGAAAGATGCTAATCATATATAACTACTAGTTCAAGTGGGAGCCTCATTAAAGTATATAACAAAAAATTTGTTTTAATTAAAACTCTTTAGAAAGCATACTGTAATGATATTTAAAAGTAAAAACACACACAAGCAAAATCTTAAATATGTAATACTGTTTGCTTTAATCCCATTGATCCATTCAGATTTGTATTTCAGGATTTTTGCCATTTTAAATATAGAGAAAACTGACAATGAAATAATAACAGAATATTAAAGTTATTTCAGAAGGTCATGATTACAGAAATGTTTTATTTTAAAATTCTCAGAACTCGACATGTGATTCATGTGATACTTAAAATAGAGATCGAGTTTTGCATCGGTTTTGTTTTTTTTTTTTTGTTAGCATGCCTGAGAAGCCTTTAGTAATCGAGGCTCATGATTTTCTCTTTTCAGAATCTATTTTAAAAACAAAGCCAAAAAGAAAAAAAAAAATTCAAATTGTTTCTCCAGGCTCCAGCTATTTCAGAAGTTCAGGAGACTGCTTTAAAAGGAGAATGAGCACAAAAAAAACATTCATCTGTTTATAATATTACATTATGGTGGACAATGAGCAGTACCTTCTTGCAAGCTTTCCTGGGCTCACCTGGCTGCGTCAGGGAGCTGGTTGCTCCTGCAGGTCCCCAGATGCTGTGAGCAGCATCAGCGTCGAGGAGACGATGGGAGCCCTGGAGTCGCGGCCCACGACGCCAAGGACATGCTGGGAAAAAAAGGCAGCTCCAGCAGTGGCCGATGCTCCCTCCCTGCCTCCCTTCTTCCCCAGCACAGACCAAGTCTCCTCCTCAGGGCAGGGGAGGTGCAAAGGGGAACCATGCACAGGGAAGGTATAGTGGGATGTGGGACAACAGCTGAGAAACCCAGCTGAAATGCTTGGGAAATGGTGGTGGTTGGCAGCTCCTATTGGGCAGGGAAACCACAGCTCTCCAGCTTCCTAATTGCAGCTACTTCACCCTCACCAGATTCAGTTTTCTAATCTTTAAAAGAGGGAGAGTTACTTTTTTCCTACAGTTTTGCCTGAGTAATGCATATATAAAACCAGAGTGAAACACTAAGGTGCTTATCAGTATCCCATATAGAGTGTACAAAAGAAATACTCTAGAGTGGTGTATATCAAAAGAATTTTTTTTTCCAGATTAGCTGTCACCACTTCAGCTTACAATTTTGCAATGCATAAATGAAAGCTTGTCTGTCTTAAAATGCGGTTCACTCTATACCAACACAAAATGCATGTGGTCAAACTGCAGAACTGCAATATAGCTCTCTGTGGTTCTGCACAATTCTACCTGAGTGCATAATATGGAATTCGTATTTCTCTTCCTTAAATGAAGACAATGATCATGTTTGTTAAGCAATGTCCCTGCACCATCATGCAGACACCTTAGAAAAGATTATCTAGGCTGCATTCGTTACAAAATGGTTTAATCACATTAAACTACCTCAGACTAAATTCTGATCTGTCTCAATGATTGTTCCCTAATATAATTTTGCTACTGCATTTTGCCATGCTACATTTTGCATTCTTTATAGAGTACACTATTATAACGTTAATATATTGCTGTAACAATAAGCAAAAAATTCTCAAAGAGTAAAGAGAGAAAGGTGAAGTTTCACTGGTCGTTTCATTTATGCCTGCGACTTCACAGATGCTATAGTGATATAGGCTTCAAGTTCTGCTCACACTCAGGTCAGCAAGAATTTTGTGGTTGAAATCAGCGTGAGAAGCAGCATATCCCTTCACTTAGGTTAGGCGGAATACAGTAAAGCTCTTATTTCTCTCCTTGAAAAGTATTATCATTCCTCAAGAGATGCACTCATACAAACACCACATTCTGTGCCATTTTTAGAAGAAAAAAAAGAAGTGCGACGATATGTGGCCCAGCTGAGCATTTATTTGCAAATCAGAAAGACCAGATCACATTCTAGCAATGACACCTTAGGAGAGCTTCAGCAGGGTATTTTACCTAACGACTTTTAGATAAGGCAGTATTTTTATTTCTGTATATTCTAGCAACACTTGGAAATCTCTAGAAGCAAAGTCTTATGTTGCAGCTAAACAACAGGATTAATATAATCATATGATACTGTTAAATGGACAAAATTTAATAAATAAACAATTGCTCTCATACAAATAAAGTACTCTTAAAAAAAAAAAAAAAAAAGAAGCAATGCAAACCTGACAAGCCAATGTAAAGAAACTAACATGTTACACAGAATCAAAGAACTGCATTAAATCCCTGTGAACATCTGCATACCTCTTCCTAGTGTTCATTCCCCACTCCATATATTTCCTACTCTACATACTCACTTCTTCTTTTGATTGTTTCTGTCCAGACCATCCATTTTCTTAACCGATTAATTGCTGTTAATTCTCAAATATTTTCTAAAGCCTGTCTGAAATGTGATGGTAAGTTTCGTAAACTGATGATATTGATTCATTTCTGCTAACAAATTGTTTGTTTGTTTAATTCTTTAAGGCAGTGCACCTGTCCCTATAGCTGAATTTCCTGTGAGACCCTGAAAAGTTCTCTCTCTCACCAACAACGTAAAGCAACACAGGGAAAAAGTAGGTGGAGAACAGACACAGTATAACGTTGACTAAATTTTGAGTGTTCATTTATTTGGCTATAAAGGAAAAAGACTGTGATAGAATACGATGGGGTTTCTCGATGGTTTCCTGTGTGTTTTGTACTTCATGGATTAAAAAAACGGGTTAAGAAGCACTGCCTTACTATATGTGCCTGGTGCATTTTTCCAAATTCAGCCTAGCTACAGCAGTTACGCTTATTTCAATGTTCAGCCTTTGTATATTTATCCAACCATACTATTATCTAGGCTCTAAATGCAGTTTTAAGCAAACGCTATAAAATTTATTATTACTGTGTCCAACTGCTTTTAATCTTAATTTGCTTTATAAACATGTCATATCCATGAAAATTCCTTTTTAATTAAAAAGACATCACTGGGAATTGCTCGGCTAAAATAAATATTGCAACAGTGGAAGTTCATGCAGGGTGGTCTAAGTAATAGACCAGTAATAAACCAGTAATAATCTTGTCCAAAAAGAAAAAGGGCAGTGTGCCTCCTCCATATTCCTTAGCCGTCAATTTCTGATAGCAATTAAAATTTTTATGGGAAAATGCAAATTGGTTTTAATTAGTCAGATCTTGAAGTTCTTTAAAGTTGATGCATAGTGTGCTCAGCAGTCCCATCATTCACCCCTTTTACTGAAATAGTCTATGAAGTTTGGACATTAAGTTCCACAACTCTCAGCTATCTTATTCAATTGGTCAAAGCAAAGCATTAGAAAAATTGCATGACACTGGATCTTCCTACATTTTGTTTAAACCACTGGTAACATTCTCTTTGAGGCAATCAATTCAATTCAAGGAAGTGAACAAAATATTTTAAAAAAAAAAAAAAAAAGCAACCCCCCCCCCAGATTTTAAAAGCTTTTGTAAAACTTAACTTATAGCTATGAAAAAAAAAAAAATGAAGACAGGGAATTTCAGATTGCTTACTTTATTGTTACCATTATTGCATATGGTAACATTTTGTTGTTATTACTAGTATGTTCAAGGTATTAAGCTGTGACACTTGGAGAGGAAGAGGTGTTGGAGGACTGCATTCTTAGGGTCTTCAGTAATGCTTCAGAGGAAAACCTCCAGGTCCTTGGCGACCAGCCACTTTATTTTCTGTTGTGCATTTGCAGTCTGTAAGTGACAACAAGATACTTACTTATGGGTATAGAAACACCATTTATATTTACTACATTTTACATAGAAGATTAAACCAAGGCAGATATCTATGAAAAAGTTTACTTTTCAAATATTTAGACAACAGTTAAGATCTTTCAGAAAAAAAATGTAAACCTTTGGCATTCAACTTTTTAAGGTCCTACATGATTCTCTCTGGAAGTGATCTAGATTGTCTTGACATATTTGCTTCACCTTTTTCCTCCCAAAATCCTTGTACAATGTTACGAATATAACCCTTTATAAGTTAGTGAAATTAAGTTTATGGAAAAGTTCATTTTACTCAGCTACCTCTCATACCGACAACAAGAATAAGGCAAGTCTGGCAACTGTTTTTTTCTGTTACTGCTTTTCAGATTTAATATTCCTCAGAGAGATTTGCATTGCTCAAAGCCACTGTTTCTCATGACAGCTTTCTCAGCTAAAACGAACTCTTAGTTCATGCTGAAACTTACCTCATACTAGCCCGGACTCCATCCGGCACCCGGCAAAGCTCAAGTGCTATGGAAAACGCAGTGATTTCCAACAGCCCACGAGCAGATCCTTCATTCCAAGACTGAAAAGCTGATTTCCATGTCTCTAGTTACGACTTATTTCCTACACATTGGCTAAACCTGCATCAGCAATTCGTAACAGAATACACACTTGCTATGTCAATTCTTAAAGTGATTATAGAGCAGCAGCAACCCAGATACATTCAAGACAAAACAATGACACTGAAAACCAGATATCCCCCTTCGGGCTCTGCGCGAGAAGACACAAGGTGAAACATGCTTTCCTCCCCCTTGGCAAGAGTGCCCCAGCAGATGCCAAGCACAGCATACATCCCAGGAAGCCCTCCCAAACTGTAAGATTTCTTTGGCACGGTGTTATAAAGGCCAAAGTACAATCTACTGCATCTTCATTCCTCTCCTTTCAGCTTGACACCCTGGATTTGTACCTGTTTCTCTTCCAATGACCAACTCCTCAAGCTCACCTACACCTGTTCTACAGCAGTGCTGCCCTGAAGCAGATGGTCCTAATGATCTTGTTGTGCTGGCTGACTGGTTTGCTGCCAACAGTGGCAGCCCCAGCTTCAAACCACTCTAAACGCCACAAAACAAAAGTAGTGTTCCTGAAAAAAAGGGACTGTTTCTACCAAGAATGCCCAGCAGACCTGTCCTCATTACAGTGAAAGCAATCTTTGGAGGGAACATTATGGACATATTTACCTTTCCTACAGCTTCCCTGGAGCTGTGTCCACATGTTTGCTCATCTAGGACTAGCAGGGTTGAGCTAGGGATCTATTTCACTCTCTTGGTCCAGGTTCTGGGCAGTGACACAGATAATGGGACACTGCTGTGGACCATGCCACCTATCCTTTCTTAAACCATCAGGATCTCCAACCACCACATTGGCACACTTCAGCACGGTACACTGGCCAGCTATGCACTTGCTGCTGACCATGACTCATCTTTAACGTAAAAGTTAAGAAAGACTGGAGTGTGATTATTTTATATATATATATATATATTTTTATATATATATATATTCTTTTACAATGTGTATTCTCCATTTCCATTCATCAGGTTATTATATCTATATAAAAGCCTGGACATGCACTACTTTGCGTTATCGCATTCTACAGCCTGCGTAACTTCTGGAGAGAACTTCACACCTTAAAAGCACAATTTGACTGAGACTTTGGTTTATTAGTCACTAATAAGCCATTACAAGAGAGAAAAGATAAACCATTTAAAATAGAAGGTGAAAGGACGGCCTGTGCACTTGTCTAATAACTGGCATGGGGAGGTGAAAGGAGATGCCCAAGATGCAAAAAGCAGACAGGAATGTTAGAAGGAACAGGCACCGTGTCAATGGAGGGTAGGAGAAGTACGTTGCATTTTTGTTGTTCCAAGAGGTTTATGTGATGCTGTTCTGTATTTTGGATGCTAGTGTAGATGTCTGATTCATGGACCTGCTTGAGACACAGGTTGCCCCAGACCTCTTTAAACTCCAGCTACAACCCCAGATCTGTGTGACTTAGTTGCTGGCAAAAGTGAGGGGGCTGAGCCTGAAGCTACTTTGATCCTCTGGATGGAAAGTCTCTACCCTGCACCAAAATTTTTGTGCACGTTACTGGTCATCCTAGGATCTAAGGACAAAACAGTGTTATAAGCTCATCTCCCAGGACCCAAATAACTTGTCAGCTATTGGAAAGCTTTCTCGGCCACATTCCCTGCCTGGAATTTTCTGCTGTGGACAGTTTCTGGCAGAGGTGCAAGAAGCTGATCACCAAAGCCACTCACTTATAGCATAGTACTATGACTGACTTTGGCTGGAAGCCCTGGTTGCTCCACTGACATGGCTCTGCATGGCCATGCGTCTGTCTCAGCTGGAAAACATGGCCAGAGCAGGAGGGCACAAGGCCTGCAAGAGAAGCTTGCGCTGTCAAGAACCAAACACTTGAGATGGCTGTTACTGCAAGAATATAAGCACTGCCTACTTCAGACGGAGTTGCCCCAAAAGCTGAAGAGCATTTAGCACCAAAATAACTCCATTCGACAGCCTGTAGTGGGGACATGAGGAGCTCTGCAAGAACTTTTCAGTGCAATCCAGTGCTTTAATTACCACAGAAATGATGATACCATAACCACAGCAACAGGATATGGCATATATACAGAAGCACGTGAGGTCTTTCTATGCCATTCTGTTGAAATAAAGAGTATTCCTTACCCATGATCTCCTGACGTTTTTTTTCCAGCGGATACACCCAATGATTTCTTGTTTTTTTGCAGCATCCCAGGAGTGGCCTCTGTAAATAATTATTTTTAAAAAATATATTGGCCATAAAAAATTACTACATAAGTGAATTCCACATATAACAAAGATACTGATTCACAGAGTAAGAGAGGTATGTATTATCATGCACATGTTAATCTATAAATAGCCTTTAAAATAACTTTGAAAAAACTTTTAGTCATAATCTGAGTAGCAGTTACAATTATTGGTAGCGGTGAATGCTAGCGAACATAGAGTAAACATAGAGAATGTTATTTAGAGGGAACCATTTTAGGGATGTGGTTTGTGTTACCAATTTTAAGACTGAATTGGCAGGGAGAAAGTCATATCAACTCAATAACATTTAAATGCAAAGCAGCACTTATTTCTCATCTTCCACCTTGCCATTGGAATAAAAAAGCTAGGATTTCAAGTTCTTGACTTAAAAAAATAAAGCCCAATTGAAGTCAAAAAAAAAAAAAAAGAAAAAAAGAAAAAGCTTTACCACCTCAAATATATCAGAACTTATTATCAGGCAAATTTAAATATGTCTGACTACTACTCCTTACCTGGCCTAGGTTCATTTGTATTGGCAGCTTCTTGTGCTCGCTTCTGAAGCAGTGATAACACAGCACTTGTTAAGGTGGGATTCTTTTTCTGAGTCACTGGTTGCTTGCCCTAGGAAGAGAAGAAGATAGCACAGGGCACAGTCAGATCTAGCAAAGGGCTTTTGGAACCTGATCACAGCTCTCCAAAACACTGATGAAGCAGCACCAGGAAGGGCCACAAATAAGGTGTGTCTCCCTCCCACTAGGAAGCTAATCGTCCTACTGAAATAGCTAAAAGTGAGCTTACATTAAAACACAACCGATTAGCTCCACTTTTCTGGCTTTCCAAGCAGCTAAGCGCTTCGGCTTTACGTCTCTTATCCAGGGAGTAAATAAGCTATCAGTTTTTAGAGAACAGCTGAAAAACCTTCATGAACAGGAAGAGCTTTCTCTAGATTTTGCAAAAGCTGCCCATATTTCTGTTTCATTATAACTGCTCCCTGGAATCTGATCATAAAAGAACCTAAATTATTCTCTAACTTTTCCATACTGTTGTGTTCTGTCAATTGTGTTCTGTCACTTTTATACCAGACAAAAGGCTCCGGTTTCAGGGAACTTCTCAAACTTCAGTTTGTACTTTATCTTAAGGTTCTCTCGGCCTTCCTTGAATATGTGAAAAATACATCTTCACCAAGCACAGGAAAATCTGTCTTCTAAAGAATACAAGCACAAATGTGTTTGCTTACTGGAGCCTGTCTGGTGGACTTTGAGCCTGCTGCAAAGGCACGGCGAGCAGCTTGTTCTTCACAAAACTTCATGTGCTTCTGTGCTGCAGCCTCATTAAATCTTCTCAAGCAGTACGGACACTGAATATAGTCTGGTCATGAGAGAAGAACAAGCTGTGTCACAGATCATACCCTACTGGAGAAGAACTGCCCTCCTTCACTGGTGGTAGCACAGGTAGGTGGGAGGAGCGCTTGCGCCATGATGCTCGAGACGCAGTCCCAAACCTGGCTTACCAGTGGTAAGGTATTAACACTGCAAACAACTGCTTTTAAAAATACCTTCCTGGACATTAATAAAGGCAAAATATATCACCTTTGTCTTACCCCTTTCCCTTTCCAAACACTACAATTTCACAAATGGTCAGAAAAAGCAATATTTATAAGCAAGTTCCATGTAAGACTACTTTGGAAGACTGGCTGTTAAGATTGTTATTTATCTTCACTAAATCCATTTCCTTTGGACATCTGAAAAACACTGTTTAGGAAGCTGCATCCAGCCAGCTGAGCCACATCAGATTCAGGTTTCTTGGCAGAAACCAGTACTGCAAAGTCAGGAGAGCTATCTATAACCTAGAGCTGGGAGAGTCATACAAGAAGCAACACAGTAATTAAAGGATTCAACTATATAAATTCAGAGAGGAGCTTGACTCCAATCAAGAAAGGAGAACTCATCCCATTGCTTTATTGCATTGCTATCATGCAGAAGAGGAGAAAGACTGGAGTCACCACAGCTGGTTTTGGTATCAGTCACGAATTCTTGCTCTGTAAATGAGCCGAGAGAAGTGTTCCTCCCTTTATAACTCCACTGAGACCCTTTCCAAGATTGTTCCCACATTTCATAAATCATGAGAAATATCTGCTGCATGCATATCTTTCTGGATTCATAACTTCCAGCACAGTGAGCTCAGTGTAAAGGCTACGCCTGGTATTAGCAGTAAAACAGACCTGTCTTTTTCCAAATGACTTCCCCTAACTGCACGCTTGGGGAGAGAAGCGACTAGTGGAAGAGCTACCATGTGGGGTGGGGAAGCCTTTGCACACAGCAGGGATCTGGAATGGTCAGGGGATACATTTCACCCTTGCTATACCACGCTATAATCTGTGCTAGGACACAGGCATCCCAGCTCCTCTCCCAAACACTGCTTAGTACGAGATCCAAGTCTTTCTGCCTTTAGATGTGCAATTAGTTTCTCCCCTCCGCTGTCAGCTCTTCACTGCACTCCCTTTACTCCCTTTAATCCACTACTCCATTTAATCCAAGAAATGCAGCTGAAAAATAGGGAGTATGGAGGGAGTTAATGTTCACATTGGGTTACACAGTTGGGTGTAAAACTGAAGCCCAGCTGTGAACAATACGAATTCATTCTTTTACTAAAAATGTGTGCAAGATCAATAATAAGAGAAACTAGACCACAAACCTGGATTAACACTTGGTGGGGGAGGAGGAGGAAGAGGCTGGCCCTCTTTTATAGCTTTTGTGACTTGTTTGGCTGATTGAATAGCATTAATAAAATCCTCATGGCGTTGTCTCCAGTTAGATTTCCTTTCCATTTGGTTCTGTGAAGGAATCAAAGAAAGATACGTGTCAAAGAAAGATGTCCCCCCTTGCAAGGGACAGAGAAAAGTGTTAGAGGGTTCATCCAATAAATGAAATTGAGAGAGAGGAAAAAAAAAAACAGAAAAAAACCTGCTTTTCTGAAGGGCTTAGGAAAGCTATTTCAGCTGATTTAGCATCTATTGACATCAGCAGAAGATGGTGAAAATAATGATGACTCCAACAAAAACAGTCTGGTTGTGGCAGACTGTTTAGGTACAAGGTAATTAAAAGGAAATGGAATAGGTGGTATGACCAATGCCCCAGTCCCTTACTTTTATTTTCAACTTTCCCTCACTTTTCTTTTTAACCCTTGTGCACTTTTGTCTCTTTCTCCAGCTGCTTTTCATGGGCATTTTACAATGGTAGCCTGCATGGATACTGAATCAGCAATGATTTGGCATCTCTGGCTCAAATTATATACAAAAATGTATATGTGTACTCACCTCCTCCTTCAAGTATACATAAAGAAAACCTTAACTTCAGTAAGACCTTCTCCCCTCCAATTCCATAAATAAATTAAATTTGAATACATTTTAAAATGTATTTAAAAACCTTGATTTCAATAGCAGTGAATCTCTTCAATTTCATCTGCAGAAGACCTGGGGCTGCTAATAGGTCTGAGGTTTAACCAAGGATGCCATTCTTACAGCAAACTAGCTTGGATGATGTTGTCTTTCAGATTTCAGTGACAAGGAATCTGTCAGAGACTTGTACAGTCTTCAAAATATACAAATGAGCATTTTCTAGAATGGAAACACTTGTGTGCCCACAACAGTCATAGTATTTACTACTATAGTTTCTGAACTGAGAAATATTCTCAAATGTTAACAGCATAGAGAAAGAAAGGATTTGGCACCAAGTCAAGCACGTATGTGAGACACATCCACAACATCCAGGCTTCGTCTCTGGAGGAAACTATAGTGTTAGTGAACGAAATATTGCAGCCTGAGATAATACATAAGCTTCAGCTTTAACAGTACCTTTCGTGGGGGCTGCTTTTTCACAGTGGTAATTTCTGTTCCCTGCAGTCTCTGTTTCAAAGAATTGAAGGGCTTGCGCTTCTTGTTAAAGACTTTCTTGCATATTGGCCCATGCCTCATCTGGGATGCAAAGAAAAATAAGCATTTACAGGCTGAAGTCATGCTCTATTAGTGGTGTTTCTTTACAAACGCTTTAAAATTACATCTATTTCTATTTGGGGATAGAGAGCTAAAATGACTTTTGGAAGGGGATGGGCAGGGAGAAGGATGTTCAGGAGTTCCACAAAACTTTAAAAAGTTCTATAAATGTACCACCCCAGTTTGAGGAAAAATAACTAGAACCCACTTCTAGTTCCCACTGTTCTGTGCCATGCTGGAGGACAGAGAACAACAGATTGAGGTTAGGAGAGGTATCAGTCTTTTTGGACTCTCCCCCGCCTCAAGTCCGTTTTCCTTCTTTCTTGGTTGAGACAGAGAACAGAATTATCCCATTCAAAGAGCTGATATTTACATTATTAGTTCTTTGAGTTTAGATAAGTATTCCAGACTCAGGGCTCCTCTGACAAACAACAGCACTGTTCATCCCATCAACACCACTAAAATAGTGACAGTCTCAGGATGAAATGAAGCAGCTGCTTTAACAGCAAGCAGTGACCTGACAATTCAGAGTGACAAGTAAGAATACGGTGGACAGCTGAAAGCAAAAGGAAAAGAAACTTTAGGTAGATGGATATCCAGGCGCCACTTCTGGGGAAGAGTCATACCTCCCCACAAAGGAGGTTTTAAGATTCAGCAGTAGTCCAGATTCTTAGCATTAGCCTCAGTCTTCTGCAGAAGCATAGGCAATTTTCTCTTTGCAAGGACAACACAGCCTTTCATGTTGCGGATTGCACCTTTTTGAGCACATTTGCAGCTAGTAAATTAAAGACCCCACTCCTATCAGCCTTTGCTTACCTCAGTTCTCAGTCATTTGCCTCAGTTTTTTCATTGGGTTTGCTGTGCTGCCCACCCTCTCTTCCCAGACTTAAGCAACCACCTGAGCAAAGCATTCAATCACAGCTCAGCTGAGCCCAGAAGCAAATCCTTTCACTACAATGTGTATTTGTAACTTCTCATTTCCCTTTGAGCCTTGCTACTCTTGTGCTTCAAGTCCTTATCACGTGTTCCTCAACACTTTTTGACAGCAAAGGTGAAAGGATTCCTCAGCAGGACAATGGGGACAGCAGATACCACTGTCTTGAGCATGCCGGTCCCAGGTCATTCAGGCACCGGGAGGCGTTATGGCCTTAGTCCTCACAATGGTCATGGTGCCAAGAAACCTCTCTCCTCCCTCCCGCACCTAATTGTACATAGCTGGCTTCTCCAACAAAAATGTTAGATTAAATGATCATGTTCTTTATGCGTCTGATTTAGGACACCGCAGGTAGAAATACTCTCAGTAGCCGCTGTCACTTAATTTTGCTTTTGTCCAACCTGCTCCCCACCCAGTGTCACTTTTCAGTTATATTGTAGGGCTGATCTGATTTACCACATTGCCACAAATCACCAATGCAAAACCTTAAGACGGAGGGGACTGCAAGAAGAGTCCACCCTCCTCGCTTTTAAAAAACCTCAAAGTTAATTTTTTTTCGGCAAGTTGTGAAGGCCCCCATTTACTTGAAATCTAGGCACCAGCGAGGTCAATATGAAGCTTGTTATTCTCTTCAGCAAGTTTTGGGCAGAGCCTGGTGCCAATACTGTGTTGTCAAAGGAACTACAGATCAGCTGTTTTATTGGTCTCTTTTTCCCAGGGAACCTAAAATGACAAATTCTGTGTAGAAACCTGGGAACGAAAAAAGAAGTTTCAAGCTGGCATAGATATGTTATTTTAAAATAGATATTTTAATTGCAATTTTAAAAGTTATGTTAAAAGTAAACAACAGTTTTGGGGGAAGAAAGTAAATTAAGATCATGCAAGACTTAATCTAAAGTCACAGATATTTTTATGAACGTTTACCAAATCTTTAATCCAGTCTACTCACGAAAGCATTTTTTAGATGATTTGTTTCTTCAAACATGTGTTCAACCCATTTCTCCACTTGTCAGCCACCCCCTCCTTCCCGTTCTCACCAACCCTTTCAGCTAAACACATCCACATTCCCAAGAAAGAAACTTTTGTTTTACCAGAACATCTCGTGCAAAATGTCTTCCACAGATTTCACAAGGAAACAAATCCTGGCTTCCAGTAGCTATATAAAATTAAAAACAGGAAAGTCTTGGTTACACAGAGCTTCTTGACAACAACAGAATCAAAGGGTGAACTGGGTCCTGCTTGCTGAAACCACTTGCTGTCTTATGAAAAAGGGACCTCTGCAGTCACATTGCGGGGCTCCCTTTTGTAAACTGCTTGCTCTATTTTGCTTGCTACTATGAAGCACAAGCTTTTTTAAAATATGATTGAGAGTTTTTTTTTTTTTTTTTTTTCCAGAAATGGTTTAAAAAAAAAGTCGTAAGGCAGGTAACTAACTCTGGACATCAGACAATTGTTCTCAAAGTCAAGTTTTTGGTGACCTAGCAGCATTTAACTCCTTCATGTTCCACCTCTCACTCTCACAGAAAGGCTCAGCCTTTCTCCTCCCAGCCCTCTCGTCAGAGGGCAGCTTTCTACTCCCCCTCTTCCATAGCACAAGGAGTAAACATGCTGTGAACGCTTGGGCTTCCACTTTTCTTTATCCCAGGTATGTGAGGGTGTTAGTTAGGATAAAGGATATAAAGCTTAAAGGATAAGCTTTATAGTAAGAGTTAGGAGCCTGGCAGTTGCAAGGACAAAGCAGCAGAAGCAGCACCAAGCATAGACAGGGTTTGCTGATGCACAGTGGGCTCTAGGAAGGATAAGATTTCTAGTATAATTACAGAAGCAATTTCTACTGTTAGTAAGGATGTATATTATAGCAGCAACAGCCTAGCTTAAAATTTTAAGACTTAATCACGCCTAAGTTTTCATAAACCAAAACAAATCAATAATAACTCTTAGTTACTGCCAGCTGGCAATCTCTCTGTCTCCCAGGGCACACAGCAAGCCCATTCCCTTCCTAGCTATGACAAGCTACATGTTTTAAATAACAGCATATGGAATTTCAGTAATACAGCCCCACTGCTGGATGTAGCTTTGGTTACAACCCATAGCTTCAACCAATAAGGAGCAAAGTCATCAAAATCAGACCTGACTGCGGTTTCCCCGTGAAGGCAAAGCCAGGCGTTTCACCACGACCTCACAATGGGGAGAGAAGGCCGTTCCCAAGGGCGCTCCGCAGGGATTCCGGGAGAAGGGCTGAGAAGGAGCACGCTACTTCCACTTCCGTTTATTTCTTTTCACTTTTAAGTCACAGTTAGTGTCCGCAGTTATGGTACAGTCTAAACTTCTACTATGCCAGAAAGAAGCATATCTTAAGTGATCTTCATTCTTAAGACAGATCATCAGACCATTTCAATGATGACCTAAACAGTGTCCCAAGAACTTGTTTTATAGATGCAAAATTTAGTCCTATGTATCTAAATACCAACTGAGAAGAAAGACCTGATTAGCTCAGTCCTATCCTAACCACAAAACATCCACACAAATAGATGCCCAATTTAAGAATGGTCCATAGATCATCCAGCCCGTGCACTAACCATCTGCTAATAGTTGAACACTTTGTCACCTTCCATAAAGACGCGAAAAAAAAAAAAAAAAAAAAAAAAAAAAAAACCCTATGACTTGCAGAACAGTATTTTCACAAGATATGGAAATAATTCATACTGAAACAGACTCTATACTCAAATAAAAAGACTTTGTGGTAAGGCCTATGAGCTGTTACCTCCAAATCGTACAAAACTACAAGCCTTGTTTCTTACCTCTTCCTCAAGATCTTGCCACACTCCTAGCCATATAGTAATTACTATGGGTATTTGTTAGTTAAGAGAAAGAAGGCAGCTTTCCAACCTTACTGATCCTACCACTCTGTAAGTTTAAATTTCCTTCCTTTTTTGTTCCCAAGCAACATCTTCCTGTGCATCTACGATTCATCTTGGCCATATTCTTCCTTTAAAGTGTCTCCCTCTGCCTCTCACACAGCCTATTCTGCTCTTGTCCCCTGAAGGTTTAGGCTAAAACAGCTTAATTTGGCAAGCCCAGTATTGCTGAATCAGCAAAGTGAAGCCAGGAAAACGGGTAATCTACTAGAAAGGATTAGTGACTTTTCACCTACACAAAAGCATACGAGCTAGAGACATATGCACTGTTCTCAGCAAAACTCAATTCTTCTTTAAGCAGATCATCATACTGCATTCCATACAACACACTAAACTGCATCTGTTACTCACTTGTTCCATTTAACTCCTTTCCTGGTAACTGACTCATCCCAATTCGCTGGTTTCTCAACTTTCCTCTTCGGTGCTGTCGTCAGGAGGCATGAATACCAGGCAAGTGCCTTCATTGCGCAGACGCCGAGAACCTGCGGCAGCTTGAGGTACCATGCATTGGTTAGCAAATAATCCACGCATTATGACACACGCTGGCTCCACTGCGGCCTGCGGAACTCAGGACAACTGGGCAGATGCTCCAGCTAAATGAAAGCTCCCAAACTTTGCCTCCCTAGTACAACAGTCATTTTCAATTGATCTGGTTAACACTGAATCTTAAACATTGCCAATAAAATGGAGGCTTAGTCTAGATGTAAATACTGTATCAACAGTTTTCCTCAGAATAAATCAGATTTGTGGACTTAACTATTCGTATGTTCTACAAAACAGTTTCACTTTACTAGTTCAAAGATACTCCAAAAGGTTTCTTCCATCAAAAAAACAAACAAAAAAGATACTTTGAATTGTTTCTATACACTAAAAGGCCTCATCAGTCTTTCGAGTAGCTCCTACCTCGCGTACTCATAAACGAGGAATATTTAAGATGCTTTGAATTTAGTAGTAGACAATTCACTCTACTGATGCATTGATTAGTGCTCTGTACAAGGGAGTTAACTTTCCCCCCCAAGGGCAGAGGTATGTTCAATCTACAGTCCCAAAACTATAGGTGAGGGTCTCTCTCATGAATACAGAGGGCTCATAAGGATTGAATATAAGTCTGACGAATGAAAGGATTGGTCCCTATCAGAATTACTCATGTGGACACTATGGAAACTCAGGATCAGACCAAGCTCTCTGCCCTCTTTCAGAAAGTTTTCTTTGCAGCAATTGTAGTGGGTTATGAATTTGTATTTCAGTGAAACCAGACAATGCAAGACTTCAGCAATAATACTTCAGGGAAATCAAGATGATAGCTCTCTGCACCAGAGGGTATTTTTCTAGCTTTTGCACCGAGTAGGTGTTGTTTATCATGCTCTTTTCCATATCAGATTCACTTGACTACTGACTACTTGCAATAATGTTCCTTTCAATGGTAAGGAGTGGCCACTGCCTACTGCAACTGCAAAACTAACTGCAATGATTTTCTTGTCCAGCTCTGCACAAAATGTAATTTTACATCTTTTATAATTATCTACTCTCTTTTGGAATACTACCCAAACAATAAATATCCAACTACAGAAACACAAAGGGATGAAAACTCTGCTAGATCTGCTAGAGACTGCTAGAACAAGACACCATGCCTAAGTGTCAATATAATGGAAGGAAGACAACTGAATAGATAGCTCTGCATGAACTTAAATAAATAACCTAATAGAAGGGTACAAGTAGGTCAAATCTGCAGAATTCTGCTGATTTGCTGAATACATTCAACAAACATGAAATTTGGTTCAGAGATAGCTACTTAGAAAAATATTTTTTTATTATACATATCTAGTATAATGCAGATTCTCAACAGTTGTCATGTTATTCATGACAAAACGCAACAGTATTAATACATTGTTTAATTTCAGTTCAGAATGTACAACTTCATAAAGAAGGACAAGTTGCTGGATCTCATTACAGAAATATTTGAATATCTTTTTTGTGCATGACTGGTAAATCTGTAAGGTATCAGTTCCCTTTTCAATACAGATAAAAAGGTAAGCATTTTTCCACCATGAAAGCTCCCTGGTTTCATTAAGACAGTTTCAGTCCTTGCATATTCTTTTTGAGATTGAGCAGCTCTTTTTCTTGCCTTGTTTTCTCCAATTTGAAAGCTAGTCTGTTGGCTTTCTTCTCCATTCTACGTTCCTGTGCAAACAATTAATAACAAAATTACAAAATAGGCTTAATAAGCAAAGAGAAACCATGCAAATCAACCCTTCTAGATCATGAAAACAGCAGTGATCTGGACAATAATCTTATTTATGGCCACTGATTAAAGTAGTCAAATTAATCTGTGCACCTCCAGGACTATCATCTCTACTTAATGACAGTATCTGTTCCTGTATAAAATAATTAAAACGTATCAGCAGGCCCAATCAGATTTGCCTCCCTTTACTTCAAAGGCTTTCTTTCCACTGTGTGTTATCTGAAATGTTACTTTATTTCCAACATAATCCTGGAAGTAGCCCTTGCATTTCCTTATTATCTATGCAATAGAGGCTACAATAAAAGGCCCAAAAATTCCACAGAGGAAAAGCAGAATGACAAAATTACAAAGTTAACTTCCTTTCCAGTATATTTTACTTTTTGAAAAGAAGCAATGACTACCCTTTGACAACGAAAAGACTTTCCCATTGATTTCCAGACACAAACCAAGTGGGCTTTAAAAAAGTTCATCACAGAACTCATTGTATAACAGATTTTTCCAGGTTTCACTCAAATAAGGAATACATTTTACCTTTCGTTCTTCTTTTATTGCCTGCTTTCTAGCTTTACGATCCTCTTTGGTCTCATTTTTGGAACGTGGCTGTGTTGCGGCTCTCGGCAGGTCGCTGCCATTTATCATCTGCATGCGTTCAACTTGCTTAGCTGTAAGACCTTTCTCAGGCAAGACATGCAGAGGAATTCCAGTCTTCTGGGAAATTTTGATTGGCTTGGGCTAAAATATAANATATACATACACACGTGGTCTCTAATTTTCTCTCCAAGAATTACGTATCATGCTATCTTACCTACACAGTATAAAAATATGACATACAGTTCAGATTTGACAGTAATAAATGTGTAGAGTTTTCCACACTACACTTTCCCCACAGAAAAATGTATGTCAAACACAAAGAGACCAACCAAACACTTGTAGGCAGAATCTGGGATCACAAAACCCCTATTTTCTCCCTTTTATACAAATACTTCTGAGAAAGGACTTAAATGCATACCTAATGCTTCTCGACACATTTTCAAGAAGAAAGTTGCCTTTAAAAAAATCTCACACATCTGAAACATCAAGCCATGTTCCGATTTTGATGGGAGTTCTTGGAAGACCCAAGAACTAGAATAGTAGCTCTGAAAGCTTAAAAGGGTAGCAAAAAAAAAAAAAAATTTTTTTTTCAAAACAAAACCCTTAAATGGGGTTGTAGAACATACTTTCTTGGTCATATAACTTAGAGCAGGGAAATGATACTCCAAAGCTTCTGCCTGCTTGTCACAGAAATTCTGATTTACAAATTAAACAGCCAGGTCTTTCTAATTTTTCATTTTAATAGAAAATCCAAATCCTTCAGTGAACAAATAACATCAGATGCTCCAACCCTATTTTCTGCTCCCTCCTTCCTTTACATAATGACTTTAGAAGCTGGCATCCATTGAGAAAGGAATCACTTATGCCTCAACCATTCTCAAATCTGGCTGTTATCAAAAATAATTTTCATGATTTTACCTTAGATGGTTCCTCAATAAGCTTTGGGTGATTATACAAGTTTGAATATGTACCTACAGTTGGGTAAAAAAAAAAAAAAAAAAAAAAAAAAAAGATTGTGAAGAAAGTTTGCATATAGAAATTAAATTATTAAATATTTATTATGAATTGCAGTACTATACTTTTGAAGATAGAAAATTACAACAACTATCATATCTACAAAGAAACAATGGCTTTAAGAAGAATTTCTGCTGTTGTGTACCAGAAGCATAAACCATTTAACTCAGAAGCACCATTCCAAAAAGTTCTGAGATAATCATTCATTTACCTAGAGATCTGGGAACAGATAAAAGAACTCCAAAATACTCACTCAAAATCGATTCACAATCCCACTTTTCTTTTGATTCCTCAATAACTAGAGCGACTGTTTCTTCCTTTTCTTCCTCGCTTTCTTCGTTAACAAGAGAGTCTAAATCTTCAGAGGGTTCAAGAGTATCCAGTTTCACACAGCTTTGAAAAAAATTCAGAGAAAAATAGAGATAAATAGAGGAAGACGAAATTCTCTTTTACTGAAAATGTGTAATTTTGTACAATCAGTCTCCACTCAATACAACTCCAAACAAAACAAGCTGGCTCTAATGTAAACTTGAGACAAATACTTCTGCTTATATAGGCATCTTCAAAATAATCTAAAGTATATCTAAAGAAGAAGGATAGACGACAAAACAAATATATCTGCATTATAAAAGTTTCTGGTAGGCAATATTTGTGATGGTAGGGCAGGAAATTTACTTGAAAG
The DNA here is from genome assembly GCA_013398735.1 of Nothocercus julius. Taxonomy (NCBI): domain Eukaryota; kingdom Metazoa; phylum Chordata; class Aves; order Tinamiformes; family Tinamidae; genus Nothocercus; species Nothocercus julius. Next base: position 1,976,357 of record VZSV01000150.1, on the reverse strand, counting down.
ATGCAATCTTCAAGTACACATACGGGAAATAACATACTCAAGCTTGTAACTACTTAGGTAAGGAACATTTCTGAGTACCTACTTTTTTGCTTTCTCTTTGTAGTAATCATTCAGGACTTCCTGTAACCGAGTGTTGTCAGTGTTAATATAACCTTCTAATTCCACATTATCCAAAGCTCCAATTTCATCTTCATCAAATTGTTCAAAAAACTAAAATAAATGGACATTTATAATTAGATTGTATTTGTCATGCAACTTCTGGACAGCTTAAAGATCTACATGTTTCTTTCTTTTTGCCCCTCCCCTCCCCACTAAAAAGGCACCACGACAACCAAAAACAAACAAACAAACAAACAAAAAAAAAACAACAACAACAAAAAATGCAGTAGGAAATATACTCCCTGCAGTCAGTATTCTTTCAGCATGGAAGTCACAGATTTATTTTTTAGTAATATATAAGTTAGCTTCTGCAAGGTGTCTCTTATTTTGATGTACTATTTCAATGTGGACTTTAAAAAGCCTGTCACAGTTCAAGACAAAAATTTATGCTACCCCTGCCCTTTCTTCATTCTGTGAATGTACACGTGGCATAGTGGTAAGACACGGTCTTCACTGGAAACCTGTACTTCCTTCTGAGAGGTTCAGTTCCAAGCAGTAAATGAAGTGTGACACTGGCTATGAATGCACGCTACAGTCACTGGAAAAATTATCAGGATATTTCAACTATATCAGTGTTACACCTTTTATTATCAATTAGTATTACAACCTATTAAATATAACACGCTTAGTACACAAAATATAAAACACAAACATTTGCAAAGGGCAACTTTTTGACGTCCTGAGAAGTGAAGGCAGTAAGAATTTGCACGGGCCTACTAGACACCAGCTTATAAGAAGAGGACTCAACAGTCAAAGAATGGCATTTCACACCCTTAAATTTAGTAAGTTCACATTCATACTCTTGAGCTGCCTCACCTTCTCAAATCTGTCATCCAATAAGCTTAACTGTTCATTCCTTCTCATTACTGAAGACGTCATAGAATATTCTGTGAAACGACTCCTGGTTTCTTCTTGCATGAAAAGAAACTCTTTCAGCTGTCCATTAACTCCATCTTCCGATAAATGACCTTCTGAATCACAATCTTCATCACTACTACAACCGCCCTTTTTATCACCATCCTCCTCTACATCTTCCCATTCATCTTCATCCTCGGCATCTGAATCACTGAAGAGAAGTGCAAAACAGTTTTAGGATAACAAAACTCATCTTCCTACAGCTCTGCGCAGTGTTATCTGACACAATTAGGCAATAAAAATTTTAAATATTGAGGAAAAAAGTTAAAAAGTAACTATTCTCAAGCCACTAAATAAAGAGAAGGAATTTTAGCAATAAAAGTGCTACCAAAGCTAGCATGTTACTTTGTCTGAAAGCTGAAAGTACTTCTGATAACCTCACTTTTGGTCAGCGTATTCGGGATCCACAAGTTATATTCATATTCATTTATGGAAAAGTGTGAGGGGAAAAACACCACCTCCAACAAAAAAAGCTGCACACCTGAATAATAAAACATGCAACATTTCTCACTGCTTGTATAGATCAGGACGGTACAAAGGCCTAAGGAAATAGTGTTCACTGAAATATCACAGTAAACATTTCTAAAGTGCTGTAAATACAGATGAGTCTTGGTCAGTAATATTCCTAAAGTACTTTCACTGTGACAGATTACCATCTGCTTTAAATGAAACTCAAGAATCCTACATACTGCATAAATACATAAATATATATAGTTTTTAAGGTCAAGGTAACAAGTGAACCCTATCATTTATCTTGTATAATTCAGGAAAAATACATTTTTTTAAAGAAATCATCAGTCATGTAACACAAGGTAACACTTTTTTCCCCCCCCTTAACACTCAAGTACTTAGTTTGAAATCCCAAATCACTTTTGCTTCCTACTAAAACAGCACATAAAGTAGCAAATAACACCGCTTCTATTTACTTCTGATATCAACAGTCCCCCAAAGCTCCATATACCCTTTTTTTGGTTCATTTGCTTGTAGAACAAAATCATCTTCCAGAATATTTTCTGGATTGTCAAAGTCAAAATCATCATCAAGAGCTGCAACAATATCAGGGTCAAAATCTAGCCGTGGCCCTAAAAAGTTAAAGAAATATATATAAGTTGCTGTGACATTATGAAGCTACTTTCCAAGACAAAACAAAACAATCCAGTTGGATTGTTAATTTGTGCTAAGGAGAGATTAAACCTCAAGCACAGAAATCCCCATTTCATTCATATTTGTAGTTCTGAGGCAGACCATGGCAAATCACCAGGCTGTGGTCAATTTTTCTCACTCAGTAAAGAACATCCCAAAGAGGGTTTAGTTGACAAAAAAAAAAAAACAAAAAACAAACATATTTTACGGTATTTTACTTAGAATATTACAGAAAAAAAAAA
>VZSV01000150.1:1879454-1967022 GCA_013398735.1 Nothocercus julius | reverse complement strand
GGCCTGTAGTTGCCTGGGTCCTCCCTCTTGCCTTTTTTGCAGACTGGCGTGACATTGGCTTTCTTCCAGTCCTCCGGCACCTCCCCCGTTCTCCAGGACCTTTCAAAGATGATGGAGAGCGGCTTAGCTATGACATCCGCCAGCTCCTGCTGCACTCTGGGGTGCATCCCATCAGGGCCCATGGATCTGTGGGTATCGAGTTTCCTTAGGTGCTCTCTGACCCAGTCCTCCTCAACCCGGGGCAGGTCTTCCTCTCTCCAGGCTTCCTCTCTTGGTGTTTGATCTATCTCCTTTGTTGGTACCTACAGGTTCCTGATGAATATCTGATCTTTAAAAATGTATTATCAAATGTCTGTGAAGCGTGTATGCAGGAGTCTCTCAGACATTTGGTTAAAAAGCGAAAGCTTAACATTTAGGACATCAGTGCTAAATAATATGGAAAAGAAGTCAAGATTTTGTTCAAATATATTGTTGTCCTTTATAGAAGATGTGTTTAGTAAAATAAATGGCATATCAATAGCGCTAGCTGGTTTTTAAATTTATCCTCAGTTAAGTATAGGAGACTCTGTGGGCTTCATTTTGTCTGTATTTTCTTCAGTTTAAAGAAGATTTGAATCTGGCCAGGAAGCATAAAATTTTTTATCAATAATCTACCTTCCTTTTGAGGAACATTACGCTAAATATTTTTGCTATTACTTCTTGCAGTAACACAAGGTATAAAGCACAGGTTATTGCCAATTACTTCGTAATGTTAAAAGATGGTCAGACATACTGCAGACTAGTTTGAACCCTGAGGTGTGCCGACCAGTCTTATCCATGTAAATGCAGTAATCACTGTATTGGTTCTCATGTCAATCAAGTTATTCTGCTGAAACTAGTGAAAACAACGGTTTGATTTACTGATAAATCAATTACTTGGTTTACTTGTGAAACTGGGGGCATAATCTAGGTCTCTGAACTATTGAGCTACTTACATTTTTAATGTAGTTATCAGCACTTCAACATGCCTATGAGTGAATAAGTCCATCAGAAGAGAGTCACCAGGTCTGTATGAAGGGCCCTCAAGATTAAAAGAAAGGTTTAAGCACCTTAAGGTTTAAGTTTCATTTGCATTCAATGACTTTCAGTTCAGTCTTTGGAGACCACCTTCCAATGAATAACTGCTCTCTGCATTTTACTCCCTTGTACACACCCCATGTGCTTGCTACAGGTTCAAGAACAAAATGTTTTCTGTAAAGATTTTCTGAACAATTTTATTGAGGTAACTTTCTTCATTTTTTATTTATATATATTCATTCATATATATCTATAATTCAAAAGGCTAAACAGTTTTCTAATGCGCTTGGAATTGTGCACAGCTGAGTATCCTACAGTACTGTACAGCTAGGCGGCACACATTTGTTACCTGTCAAAAAAAAAACAAAATAAGAGCATAATGTATATACTGCATAAAAAAGATAATGCATTACTTTTTCACGTGACAATACTGATTATACTTGTGTGTGTGTGTATAAGTATATACTACAGTACAGGAAAAAAACAGTAGCTAATTAATTTCTAATAATTACTGTTACTTACAGTCACAGTTATCAATAGGCCTGTGTAAAATGCACCATCAGATCAGTCACTTCTTTAAAGTTACCATATTCTGTCATTCTAAGTTGAGCTACTAAATCACAAGTAGATACATTCCGTTTATAGTTAATATGTAAAATCCAGACTGCATAAATGGAAAAAAAAAATGAGTGTATTGATTATCCAAAGCCTCATACCTTTTGAAAGTCATTTATGCAGAAAATGAGCTTTATAAATGCCAGCAATTCTAACCTGGCAACATTTCATATCCATTTTTTATAGTTATCAGCAACTACACAGCATGGCAGGCAGTGGGCAATCAAGTTATAAGCTTTAAGTGCTTTACTTTATTTGTAAATATGAATGTTTATTGAAATTCAAGTATGATACTTTCAGCACAATTTGTTTCTATTTTTAATCTAATTAATAAAAATGATAAAAGTCCAAGAACAGGCACAGTGCCTATTGATAGTCAACACTCTTCATTACTACTACAAAATTTTGATTCTACCGTGTCCAAGAAAAAAGAGGCAGGAAGACCAAAATTTAATTTCAGTTGACCCCAATGCTTCTCATAGCTTCTTGACTTTACTGCAGCCTAATAAGATGCTCCTGGAGTTTAATCACCAGCTGCTGGTGATTGGTGGTTGCATGATCAAGCCCTCCCTGCTGAAGTCAACTCAGTGTGTCCTTGCATGCTTGAATGGGAAGAGTCATGTGCATAAGGATCCTCAGTCCTGGGCACTCATGGTGCATTTCAGCTCTGCCACAGAAAATACATGTTTTTTAAAGGCCGGTGTTTAAGGTACAGTTGGATCTATAAGATGCAGCATATTAATACTGCCATGATTTACTGATAGAGCAATTGTTCTGCAAAAACCTGGAAAAGGGACATAGGCCTTTTGGTGCCCAAATGTAAAGAAATGTGGTCTACAGTGTTCATATACCTCTCCTAGATTTACAGTTCTGTTGTAAATGGAATTCAATTTCTCTTCTACAAAAAAATGTCTTAAGAGAGCTGCTTAAGTACTCACAAGTAATTAGAATGTGCCATCTCCACACCTTTCTTGCCCCTGCTCATATATTTAGATGCCCATTCAAACACTCCATCACAAGCTCCTTTTGTTTTATTTAAAATCATACCAGCTGAAGCCATTGTCCAAACCACAGTATTTCTTTAATTCCAAAATTTATACAAGTTTAGAAATCAATATACCACCACACAAAGTAGTTGAAGAGAAGTTACGTTCAGCAACATTCTACTATATTATAGCAGTGTTCAAATATGGTTAAATTTGACAAAAACTTTTATATAAAAAATTAATAATTGAAAAAGGAGATACAGAGAATACCTTTTTTTCCTGCTCAAAGCAATATTTAGCTTCTAGAAAATAATGAAATACTGGTGCCTAGTTGATATGAGCTCTAGTACTATGCATAGTTCATATGAGCTCTATTTCCATTAAAATCCTAAACCAAAGTGGGAACATTGACAAAATGAGACAAGACCTTATTAATCATTAAAATTAATAAATAGAAATCTGCCTACATATTACAGTGAAATATGTTATTTTTAACTCCATCGCTCCTTTTCTCTATGCAGGTAACAATTCCAGAAGTTTTTTTCAGATGCTCGTTTCCAAATAGGAGCTTTATGATATTCCGAGTGTTTACTTTTCTTTTTGTTTGATCCTTAAAATATTTTAATATGAACCTAAAACCAACTTTCAGAATTGCTTTCTTTTTTTGTCCATCAAAAACTAGGTGCCAGCAGTGAGTATTGCACTGAGCATTGTACAATAAAAATAACAATAATGGAGCTAAATCTGGAAGCTTCTGAAGGCAGGAGGCAAGTTTATTCCACATTTCACCCTGAGTGTATATTCATTTTAATTTACAGCAGTGGCACATGTCTTAACTCCTTGAGATACGAATAATATCAGGTGATAGGAAAGCATGAAATGATGCAGTTCTGCCATACCTGGCAATTTAATGCAAATGTAGAGCTTAGCTCAATTTATTTTATCATTAAAGCATTGACACATATATTAAGACACAGGCTAGAAATGCCGGCAGTGTCCAGCCAAATCTGACTGTACTACAGGTACAGGTGCTACACGGCAGGGCTCAGAGGGTGGTGATCAGTGGCGCGGAGTCGACTTGGAGGCCTGTGGTTCTCAGTGGTGGCCACTGATAGGACTAGAGGAAACGGCCACAAACTGAAGCACCAAAATTTCCACAGGAACTTGAGGAAAATTTTCTTAACAGTGAGGGTGACAGAGCCCTGGCACAGGCTGCCCAGGGAGGTTGTGGAGTCTCCTTCTCTGGAGATCTTCCCAACCCGCTTGGACGCAGTCCTGAGCCACCTGCTGTAGGTGACCCTGCGTGTGCAGGGGGGTTGGACTAGATGATCTCTAGAGGTCCCTTCCAACCTTAAGCATTCTATGATTCTATGATTCTATGTCCTACCCAGGTTACTGCACATTTGTCCCTAACCCAGTTACAGACATGGGCCATGGGACCCAGGGTCGACTGCAGATGATGTTGAGGTTCCTGTAGTATGTACAAGTAGAAACACAGGCAGTTCCATCTCCATGTGAGGCAGAACTTCTTTCCTGTGAGGGTGACAGAGCCCTGGCACAGGCTGCCCAGAGAGGCTGTGCAGTCTCCTTCTCTGGAGATCTTCCAAACCCGCCTGGCTGCCGCCCTGTGCCCCGTGCTCTGGGTGTCCCTGCTTGAGCAGGGGGTTGGACTATATGATCTCTAGAGGTCCCTTCCAACCTCAGCCCTTCTGTCATTCTGTGATCACAAATTGAGGAATTTCAAATAATTGTTTTTTCTTTTGAAGTATCTGATTTCATTTATAAAGATGTCTATATATATTACATGAAAGGTCAGAGAGACATTCTAAAACTTTCAATTCGTCTTGTAAAGAAGAAATCAGTATTTAAGAATCCATTCATTTGCATCAACAGCAGCATGCTGCTGGGCATGTTAATGCTAATTAGTGTGATATGTAATTATAAACCACCTCAAGCAATGCTTGTTTTGTTTGTGCGTGTATATACGTCTGGGTTCATGTGTAACACTATGGAACACAGGTATGTGTGTAAACTATGTCATGGTCTAGGAGAGTTTTAAATGAACTAATGAATTGTCCAACCTAATAAAGACTAGTATGTTGATCCTTTTTTATTATTTTATTTTTTCCCACATGGACTGTTAGGTGTTGCATGAAAAGTGGTACTCTTTTCTTCCTTTTTGCAACTTTTTTTTTCCCTCCTCAAGGATTGCTCAGTCAGGACTTTCCCAGCACTTCCAATTTTTCCTGCTGACAGGTATGCAGTATGCTGGAGGGTAAGGTATACAACATGTTCTTTCCAATTGGCATTAATAGCAACTTAAAAAGATATTTGCAGTAATCAATACAAAAGACCAAGAGATACAGCAGAAACCTGATTTCAGGCAGCTCAATAAGGTAAAGAAAACTTGTTTCATTAAATGCAGTGACATACCAAAATCTCATTACTTTTTTATTGCATGGATAGCACTGTACAGCTGTTGTTCTTTTGCCAATTGATATTTACAATATAAAAACAGTATATACAGTTCTAGGTGTGTGCATGGGTACAGTGGATAGTTTATTGTTCTAATTCTGCAAATAATTATCTTTTTAGTTAAGTCCCAATAAAGGCAACTCTTTCTGTCCAGTTATGTAAATTTAAGTAATTTGCTGAATTGCTGACCAAATCATAACTGGAATTATGAGTATTATAAGTATTCATAATCATAAATAATCAAAATGCATCTGATTATTATCCCTTGTACATAAAAAAAAAAAACAAAAGAGTGGCTCAGCATCCCTATTGATTGTGGTGGATACTTAACAAAAAAAAAGGAAAGAAATCTATCCCACCCAACAAAACAGAAAAAAGAGAAAGACAGAGAAAGTGAAAGTGATTCTTTACCTGGGTACCCTCATGTGTTACGGCAAAGTGCTGCTTGAGGAAGTCCAAGTCCCAAGCTGAATTCTTCTCTTTGTGTTTTAATTCCTATATGAGGAGCTGGCACACTTCTTGCCGTTCGTGTTCCACACCCAGTACAAAGGAATGCTTTCTTATAAAGTTAACCCAATAACTTAATTCTAAGAGTCTAGCAAGTTCAGTTCACTTGCTTAACCCTTACATATACTGGCATGTCAACTAACTTCTTTGTCAAAGCTATTATTTTTCTGCCTTTGCAATGGCTGCTTTTCCACATGTAGCATCTTGGCTTCTTTCAGATGTTCGAAAGAGGCAACTGTGTTAATTGCTCCATTTGTTTCCTTTAAAGTGAAAACACTACACTTTATACTTCAGAGTCCACATAGTTGACCTTTATAGGATTTTGAACAAACATTTCTAAATTTGGCAACAAAAAATAGTGTAAGTTTAAGTAGGAGAACTATTTAGTGTTAAGTTTTCTCTTCAAATCCTAAAAATAAAAATTAGCATTCTACTAGAATTGCTGACAAATCTCAACTCTAATGGCCTAACCACTTCTGTATGATTAAGTGCCAAAGTATACACTTTCCTTGCTTCCTTGACGGAGAAATGGTTTCTATATTTATAAAATGATGGCATTATAGAACCTGAATTGTTTTCTGCAAATGCAATCTTAATGTCTCCTATTGATTCCATTAAAAGAGGAAGATGCTAGCTCTTTTTCTTTGCTACAAGCATGTAGATGGTCTTTTTTTTGGTTGTTGATATTTTTGGGTCTTCATCATTGAACTTTTACTAGAATGTACATGATCCTAATAGTAATATAAACCTATCTTCTTAAAAAAGCGTTTGTCAACCCATTTAAAAATAAATCTAATGCTAGTTGTTGGAAAGTACTCTCCCGTTACTTGAAGTGCTCTTTACTAAAATAATTGACAAAATTTATGCAAACCTGATGTTGCTGTATATATCAATAAAGTGAAAGAATCTGATTTTAGCCACTAAATTGCCTTCGTGCCTTTAGACTGACATTTAAAAGATCAATATTCAATTTTAACAACGAAAAACAAGAATCTATTTCAGGTTCTGAGGTAAAAATCACATCTACACAGATTTTTATTGCCTGAAAAAAAAAAACCCCTTACATAATTAAAATTAAACAGGGCACATAAAAGACAAAAATAAATTGTAATATGTACATACATTAGAAAGGATAAATAGCATATATATTGTAATACTGCATTAAGTGTATGCATATGTGATTTCCAGGTCCCCAAATATGTTGTGTACATTAATTCAAAGGATAAATAAGTGCTAATATAAGACAGAATTTCTTAGTGTAAACAACGCCACAGGCTTTTTAATAGGCCTTTGGGCCGACTTAGAAAAAGCATGTATTGCCTTTCACACTCCATATCACTTAATTTTAATAGTACTGTATTCACATATACAATTTCAATATAGTATAAAAAAAATATGATTCTAATAAGCATTCTTCAGACACAACAAAAAAAGGCTGCAGACACTCTAAGGATTTTCCATTAATTTTACAAAACCATTGGTTGAAGACATTGATTCATCTCTGAGTTCTTCCTAAAAGGAGTCCAAGAGACTCATCTAATACAGCTCTTAATCTTGAAAAGTCACATTATTAATCACTGCACAATTTCTGCACAATTTGACCTTGGATTCAAACTAGAATGGTGTCAAAGTTGTCACTAATGCCTGCCATAGGTTAGAAGGACAGCAACTGACAGAGTGTTCCTAAACATGAATCCTTCTACTGCATTCATAGTGTCATCTTTTATTCTTCAAATCCTTTTTGTGTATTTCTGAGAAGCCAAAGTATGCCAGCATTAAAAAAAAAAAAAATTCACTTGCTGTGTATGAATGTTCAATGTATTTTCCTGAAGCATGCTCATCAGAATTAAAAAAAAAAAAAAAAAAAGACATCTGAGTTAAACTAGGACTTTCTGGCAACTGGGTTTACTGGCACCAGAGAAAATTACAGTTCATCACTAAAGTACTGATGATATGAGGACTTGTGGCTTCCTATCTTGCAAAGACAGGCTGCAGCAACTAAAAACACACATGCACAGCTGCTCATACTCTCAGATTTTTTAAAAATAATTCCTTCCACTGGCCAAGAATATCAGTAACAGTTCCCTCCGTTCCACTTTTCTCTGTTGACTGGCAAGTAAAGTCTCTCATCCCGCACTCTCTCAGTCCTTTTCACTGTCCCTGTGCTCGGTCACCCTCAGTCACAATCCTATAAAGTCCACTGAGATCCTGGCAACAGGCTCTCGGGCTCCCAAAAGCTAAGCGTCTTCAGCTCTTCCTGACTTGTCCAGCTCCAGTGAAAGAGACCATGGATTTGTCTTTGTGGGCTAGCCACAGGACCATGGGCTTTCCTAACATTGGGATATTTTTTAGTTCACATGGTTTCACCTGCTGGTCATATCTTTTGTTCACAGATAAAGATGAGGGCCACATCCTTCGTTAACCTCAGGCTAAGCTCCAACACACACTCACACTCAGTCAAGTTCCAGTGCAATCTCCGGTCTTCAGGATGCAATGATTTCCCCAAAGAAAATTGTTGCATGAAATATGGGATGTAGCCAAAAATTATGGACGATGAAACCTGAAATGATAAATCATTTAAAAACATGAAGTTATATATTTTTTTCAAATAGTAATGACACCGATCCTGATTCTGCTCTCACAGCTGTTTACTTTTGTGGCCTGATTTTCTTGGTGCAAGCAGGATGGCAGTCGCCCCTGGTACTGCTCTCCGCCTGTCCCTCTCTACTCGTAAACCAGCCACGGCTACGGTGCAGCTCAGGCTACGGTGCCTGTCCAGCCCGCTGTACCACAGCAGAGCCCTGGCACAGTTTGCTTGGGTCACCCAGCGCTCTCCGAGACGCAGCCCGGGCGTTATGGGGCCAGCAGGGGCCAGCAGGCAGGCTGGGTGCCTGGTGCTGGAGCTCACAGTGGTGGTCACCCTGGTTTGGCGGGGGAAGAGGTTAACTGCCAAGGCGTGCGGGGCCTGCTGCACTACAGGGGAATGTCTGCTCTGATTTTTATTTACAGATGTAGCTACTTTGTGTCTACTCCACTATGTGGGAATCAGGAAAACTTCACGAAGCCCTGAAACTTAACTTCCTAGTTTCCAATCTTTCTGCCAAATGAGGCTTACAAAATTCTTTTCAGGTATTTAAAAGTTTTGAAGAACTGCAGATGCTTTTTTATTATTATTATTAGCAGCAGGCAATTGTGACAAATGAAGACCCAAATACACTTTCCTATTTTCTAGGTAAGGCATGGAACATCATTCCAGACTCTCTATTGGATCTATAGAGAGAGAGGTTGTTCCAAAGGGTGTCGCCAACCTTTTCGAGGATACGGTAAGCGCCTAGAGCCACTGAAATGCTAACTCATATTATAGTGAATCCATGCAAAAGAGGAAGGCGAGCACAAGTATCAGGTCATCATCTATCACCAGCCTTCTAAATCTCTGTTTATATGGCTTTAAAAGAACGTGCATTCATAACGGAGTAAAAAATGCAGCAACTTTAAAACAGCACTGGTCATGATGCACCTGACTCAGGATTCTGTAAGGTTTTGATTGACATATTTTCTCTTAATAGTTCAGAGCACAGGAAAGAAAATAAGTGACACATATGTGGTACAGCACGACACAGGGTGCATTTTTCAGGTAGGTAAACAAAGGAGGTGTATGCAAAAGCTAGTAGTCACAAGTAGGCAGCTGGCTTGCTTAGTGAGGGTACAGTACATTGCCAAAAAGATTTGAGTTTTTTTTTTTATTTGTGTAGAAAAACAATGCTTTTGACTATATATAGGATTTCCATTAGAAGCGCTTTATTAGCATCTTTTAATATCCTTTTCCCAAACATTTATTTATTTATTTTTAGAAACTCAGTTTCTTGGATTCTGTTATGAAATAAAAGAACAAATAAATCTCATTTACTAGGAACATTTCAACTAATAGTCATTACTGTAAATCATGAATGATGAGAAACAGTGCCTTTTCTTTCTGAAGTTTGATATCAAATTTGAACAATTTAAAGGTACTGTAAAACTGATTATAATAATAGAGCTTCTTATATTGGTTATTATGTAATAATCTAATCTAACCTAATATTATATCTTATAAGCTATTTTTGTTTGAGAAGCAGCTTCCTTGTTATCTCATTTTATCACAGAATGTCAGCTGCCAATGCAAGTGGCACCTTTCATTTTGTATTACCTCTTAAAATTTAAAATCCTCCTCATCCTCTGGCTACAGAGTTTTCTGTTATTCCCTTAAAACAAATCATACTTTTGTTATGTCAACCTAAATATAGTGGTGAACTGCGCAACCTTTAATGAGAGGACCATGAGAAAACAGAATCTCTCATTTTATTTTCAGAATTGTGAAAGACTTAAAACATCTGCATCTAATTATACCCTTAATGATTTTTTTCTAGTATTTCTTTACTGACCTCTATGCGGTGGTTCCACAACACAGTCAGTGAAGAAAAAGGGTGGGGAGGGAACAAAGGGAGTCCAATTTTACTCAGGTTGAAATTCTGCTAGGACCCTTTAATATAATTCCTTGTATTTATTGCAGTTTGGCAATGCAGGGAGAAATGCCAGGTTCATTGAAAAGATTTCAAGAATGATCTTTTTTTCCATTTAGCAAGTGATTCACTTCACTATCATATCAAGTAGCCAGCTTCAGGGATCACATCAGCAATACCAGGAATCCTGACAGAATCAGTGGTGGGATTCAAGGATTCAGGGAATTCAAGGTAGGAATGACAACACAACTTCATGCAGGAACATGCATGAAGGACATGCAAAAAGGTAGAGTGTAGCTGTCACACTCTGACTTATGCCAAAACAACAATAAGAAAAAAGGATCACCCACCTGGTAAACTGCCGGCTTTCCTCATGTACTTCCATTTCTGTGCTTTTAAATTCATTCAGTTCTTTCCGTATTGCTGCCTAATAAACAAGAGTGATAACACACACAACTGTAAGGAATACGAATCTTTAGGGAAGGAAAGAGTTTGAGAAGAGCCTTGCAGACCCCCTGCAGTCACCCTCAGTGTAGTCCACAGCTCTCACACACTTCTGATCATACACAACAGATGACTTTTTTAATTACAGTTATTTGAAGCAGTAATACATTAGAAAGAAATCCAAAGCATCAAACAACATCAATAAACAAACAACAACAGCAAAGCCCAAAACTTATGGGGCACACACTGCAATATGGCACTTGCTACAGATGAAGCAGGGAAAGGGATTCTGTTACCTCGACAGTCACCTATTCAGTTTGCATCTGCAAGGGAATTATTTCCATGCACAGCCCCAGAGAGGCCAGTGAGTCACATTTCTTGCCTAGCAATTGTACAAACAGTAGGATCCTTCTGTCTCCCGACTGGAGATAGGACTTCAAGAATGCAAGATGAATACCATTTTTCAAGTGGGAATTAGTCATTTTGTTTGATCACTTTTATGTAAAATGACATGAAATATTTGGACATTTCAAGCTTGTGTTTTCAGTTGACAGATAGTAAAGAACAGCAGAAATTCAGTGCACTTTGTAAATGTCAGTCCTTGTTGCTCATGTTAAAAGAGCGATGATCAAGTCACTTCATCAGGTAATTCATTTAATTTCTGAAAAAGTTGTTATATAGTAGAAGAGCTTTTGGTTTCTATGATAGATGCCTATGATAGATGCTACCTTCGCTGTTAAATGAAATGCTAGTTTATTCTTTCTCACTCCCTTTCTTCTTTCATCATTTTAAACAAAAACAGTATCATTTCATTAATCCTTAAAGAAGTCTCATCTGGTGTGCATTCCTTTCAATGCACACCAGATAAGCAGCATAACAAAATAACAGGATCATCAGACTGAGGTCTCATAAATCAGAAACTTCATTTTAAGCAGGGTATGGTTTTGTTTAGCTGCAATAGTACTCTTGCACAAGGCTGCTGTAATAACTAGGAAAGAGAGAGTTGTTTTTGAACAGTGTATCAGCAGCAAAGACACCAGAGCTCCAACTCCATAATAATGTTACAATAGAGTCTTCCGCTCCCATTAGAACTAGAGAAAAAAAAAAAAAAAAAGAAAAGTGAGAAAAAATTTAAAAAGACAATATAGTTTCCAGACCACCTGGGTCCTTTATCTTTCTTCTGAGATGAACAAGCACGGGCATGAGAACCAACCTGGGTCACCTGATCATTACAAAACAGTCTGCAATTAAAAATTTGCCACCCTTAAACTCAGTAGGCAACTTCTCTTCTTGTTCCAGTGCACTTGGCAGTGGTTTCTGGAAAGAACAACCTAAGGCAAAGGGTGAGGTGCTGGGTGCCCTGACCTCCCCGCGACTACATGAAAACTAGAGGGTGCTCAGCACCTCCCACAACTGAAATCCGGCAATAACAGTGGGAACACTTTTAATGTCTGTAGCTTCACTTGACATGGCATTGCTCTTTAGTTGTCAAATGAACTGGCATCAATAGTAAAATACAACTTGAAATAAAATCATGGCTTCACAATCCCTCAGCCAAAAGCCAATGGGTTCTTGTACATCTCACTTCTTATTCCAGTAACATATCACAGGATTTCCATAGAATTTGACTCAAAACCATGATTTAAAAGGTGAACACTTTCTGATATAAAAGTCCAACAGCTTCCTTTTTTATGAAGTGGTGCATGAGGAAAATGGAATAATATTTTGTGGCATTTGATTTGTCCTTAAAAATAAAATTACAAAATAGTTTGTTTCATTCTCTGTACATAGGCAGAGGAACTACTATTTTAATTGCAGTATGTTTGGGTCAAACTTCCCAAGAAGGATTACTACAAATATATAGGGAACCACAAGACTGATGGTTGTGGCCAAGAAACCTTAGGAGGAAGGAACAGCTCCTACCTTTTCCTCTTGAATGAGTTATAAATTTTAGTGATACAGATGTAGGCTTCTGTCTGCAAAAACCTTGCCTGAATTTCAAGTATTGCAGCTGTCCTTTCCTAACGGTGTGCAACTGGCTTCACAAGGCTTTAAAAATGCAAGAAATTCTGGCCTGAACTGCCACAGTGGTGCTGACAAATACACTCAAAAAGACATGAGGGCCTTCTCTTAGCTGCAAGCAAGAAAAATACCGCAACATGACAATGTCACTGCGTCCAGCAGATGTCATTCATGATGCCAAGATCAACAGATGTCAAAGCAGAGGAAACTCTCCTGAAAATGAAAGATGTTAAGGATTTTCTTATAATCTACATCTGACCCTTGCCTTGTCTGCGGGAGTTAACCTGGCCCAAGGCTTGTCTGCACGCCGGTCATAATCTGGAGAATCCGTTACCTCCACGTATTCATTAAAGCGTAGGATTCTTCTTGCTTGAAGCTCAGCCACTGTAGGCCTCAGGCTGAGCTGTAAGTGGGAGGCAGACAATAGTAAGTTTAATAAGGCAAAATAAAATAAAAGTGGAGGAAGTGATATAATCTCAGGAGAACTCTAATGGTGTTTCTAAATAAGGTCACTTTCAGGTGTCTAAAAAAAGGCACCAACGTGGGAGTGCAGCTCAGGAATGGGGAAGCAGCACAACCTAATTTTTTCTATTATAAAAATAGTCTTTGTCAGACAGGTCACAAAGAATCTTGACAGTTATCCCCGGAATATTAATTGTGACTTTGCAATTCTCACGCTATCTACCCTGGTAGACAACAGGATCATTTTCATCAACAATTAGTCTGCTGAGTTCAACTACAATACAGAAAACAATCAGAATTATTAGGGGTATGTTTAACTAAAAAACAGATTTGGGGGGAATAACCAGGAGTCTCTTTTAATCATTAGGATGCCCAACTACATTGTTTCAGTCACTTCAAACAACCTTCACTTTTAATCAACTACGGACAATCATAATAAGCAAACAAAATGCTGCCAATGTATCTTTACAGAAAAGGGCAGACTAGGAGGACTTACGAAAACTTCACCCACCCTCTCCCAGAACTCCCTCCAAAAGTCAGAACTGCATATCCACTGCTTTGTTTTTAAGGAGAATGAAACATGTTATCCTATTGGGAGCAACCAAGCTGACTGACTTGTGGAAAGGAGAATGGTGAAGGGATTTCTTAGGTCCACACTGCCTTTCTGCCCTCTCTCTTGCTGAGAAATGTGGTGTTCTAAGGAAGACTGCATCTACATATGTGGCTGCCCTTTAACATATATGATAGAAGTGCTCATGCTCACAAAGGTAACTGGCCTGTTCCACAAACAAATAGGAAGCTCAGCCAGATACCCCTACGTTTTTTTCAAAGTATGGGAAACAGAGCAGAAAGGAGTTTCCCCCAAGACAGCTTTGGCTGGTACTGCCTTTGAAATTTGACTGGTGGAGATTTGCAGTAATGTATATATACTGAATTTCAGAATCTTATAAAAAATAACACTGGTGTTCCATTATGTACACAAATATAAAATAGAAAAAAAAAATCACCTTTCTACTGAGTTTACGTTTTATTTCTCTTTTGGCTTCCTGTTCTTCTTCTTCATTCTTCTCTGTTTTTAAAAGAGATAAAAAAGCAATGAATGTTCAAGTATTATAACCACACACACTGTGTTTCTTTTGGCTGAAAGATGCAGGACTTAAAGTCAGGGCTTATGTTTGCTGACATTTCTGGGCTATGCTGGATATAATCTCTGCTTTTTGAATTTTAAGTGCTCTCATTTCTTTTCTCTATCGTTATTTTTCCTCAATTCTGTGGACATCTATAGTCATCCCTATGGGCCAGAAACATAGCAAAAAGAACACTTCCGTCATTTCCTTCCTGTATATCAACAATTAAGAAGCCTGAAAGAGTCACCTAATATTTTAATTACTTGCCCTAATGTTACAGTTACTTCCAAGCTATTTATTGACTTTTTAGACTAAGAGTCTAAACTAACTGTGCTTGGAAGGGCTGAGAAAAAAAGTTTGTTCAGAGTATTTGAATCAGCCTTGTGTTCTCTACTGCTAAAATATATGATGAATCAATTACTTTTTTTTTTTTTTATAGTAGGTATTTAAGTGCAAAATGTTTCTCTTACTTTAGATTCTTTTTCTTTATTTCTGATTTTTTTTTAATGCAAGTATATGATTTTAAGTGTTCAGTACTCAGGTCCTCTTAGTTAAGGGCCACTAACTAGACCAAATGCAATGCAAGAATTCTGTGCCCTAAAAGAGTAAGGCAAATAATTCCGTGTGCATTTTCTGCAAGTATTTGGGCATACAATTGCAACTTTTATAAATTTCTGTGCTAACCTAACTTGATTTCTTGAGTGCCAGTGAAAAAAAAATGTACAAAGGCACATTTGTGCTGACTTAGCTTTTTTTCAAATTGATGCATACTTTGAAAAATATTATTTGCTTTATCAGTCCACCTCTGACGCTCATGTGCAAGTCTACCTTTGCTGTGGCTAAAATACACCACGTAGACCTGTTTGTGAAATTCTGATCTGGTTTTCTTCAAGGTTGGGGATTCTGGATTCCCAGACATGGCTGAAGGCCAATTATAAGCTTAAAGGAGTTAATTTGTCCATTCTGGACGTGGCCTAATTGTATAGATGAAAAGGCAGTTTTAAATCCTGTTCTAGTATGATCTGCCCCATCTTCTATGGCCAACCTGCTGTGATGCACTGTGTACATGCAGCTTGATCAAAAGGAATATGAAGTTAGCTTGAACTCATGACTGCTGTACTCTGTTTCTGCCTCCTGCATATTTACATGGGTAATACTGAAGACAGATCACCCCACCTCACAGTACTTTCAAATTTCCTTTGATGATCCACAGACTTATTGTAAAAGGAACATGATGGAAAAGGGAAGAGGAACAATCGATAAAATAAGACAATATAAAAAAGTAAAAAGTCGCAGTAACAAAAAGGCAATGCCAGTGCAAGCACTGCCCTGGAAGATTTTAACACCAACTTCTAATTTCCATTGGCAAGATCCAAACTTGCAGACCTGTTGCCAGGTTGGATCTATTGTCAATGTTGTTTTTACTGAGATATTGAAATGTGAATACAATTTATTGTCTATTAATAGTTTTCCTCTTACAACCTGAAGAAGCAGTTTTTCTTTAAATATCCAGATTTTCTTTAAATACCCTGTCTTTGCAATCAATAAACATAATATGTGAGGTAACTAATACAAATCTATTAATTCGTGGTTCCATTTACAAGGGATTTGTTTTACATAAAAAAATCATTCCCTTCATGACGAGGGTCTCTTAAATCCTACCCCTTAGAAATTCTCCAGTAGCAGACACAACATAAAAAATACAGCTGAACACACACATCCTTGTACTAAGTTCTCTTTAACTTTGCTTCCAAAATGCGCTCTTGACGAGACATATCTTGACATTTCTTTGCTGTCTTTAAATCATTGTGTCTCCTAACAAGCAGCACTAAGAAGCTTGAGGCAGGAAATAGAGGCCTGCACTGCTTAATTCGCATGTTAAGAAACACCTGTTAGCAGCTTGGCCCACCTAAAATTCATCTAGTATTCATCTAGTATTCTGCTATTCATCTAGTATTTTGGAAAGATAAAATTTAAGAAGGTTGAAGATAGTTAATGCCAATCGCCTATCCCAAGTTGTTAAGTTACACCACTGTAGGTTGCAAAACCAGTTGCTCCCACTATTGCAATACAGGAAGGCTGGAATCAGGAAAAGGGGTAGAAATAGGAGATGAGCAAGAGAGTCAGTTTAGCAGCAGGGCAGGGGGTCTGGGCAGGCACAGCCTGAAGGAAGCTGCTGCAGAAACCAGAGGGAAACTCCCCCTGAGGGCAGCAGGAAATCCCTCCACTGCCAGGCAGACATGGTGGGGATTAATCATGGTGGGGCAATAGAGTGTCCTCTGTGTGAAAGGTCAGGGCAAAGGCCATGGTTTATATACCGAAGATTTCTAATTTTGAGAAATAAAACTAAAGGGCTAAAGAAAAGGGACTGAAATCTGGTGGCTGCTGCTAATAACCTGAATCTGATTTTGGCAATATTCTAACAGCTGGTATTTGTCAATTTTCGGTAATATAAATTCTAAATATTCTTTATCTGAATCTGGCAGACTAGCCCCTGGTTTATGGCAGTGACCGCTCTGCCTAGAACCCCTACTTCAAACCTCCAAGCTGCTGAATAAAGTGTTGTTTTAGGCTGGGTGCTAGAGAAACACTGCCCTGGCACAAGTTCTTCCCAACAATAATACCTATAAGGTATTTTTGCTCTTTTAAGGTAAAAGTTTTGAAAGTTGCTGTAGTGACTTAAGAACATGTGTTGTGCTAAAAATAATGGGACTGGCGCTCCTTTCTCCTTTGTGGAAAATTCCACCCAGGGTGCCAAATATTAGCTGCAGGTATGAACTGACTTGCTGAAACAGGAAAACATTAATGCACAGAAACACATTTCTGAATGCTTTCCACCTTAAAAGCAGATCTAATCTGTATGATGTGGAGAAGGAAAATAAAAACAGCATTCCCAGCACAGTCCTCTCCTCAGATGTCCTCCTGCTGCTGTACTGGCAAAAGACCAGATGAGTGCTCTCCCTTTGCTTGCAGGAGCCCTAGAAGCTGCACGAGCACACAGGTCAAACCAGGATTTGGCTCCTAGCTAAAAGAGTTTTATTTAGTAGCACTTATCATGTCCTTGGAGTCAAAAAATACAACAACCAAAGCAAAGAGCAACAAATAGTTTCCCTGGCATCTCTACTGTGATTGCCATTGCTTCTGCAAGTTTTGCTGTATTAACTATGGTCCTCATCTACTTCTGAGGGACATTTGTTTCATAGCAGAAGGGTAGAAAGAGAAAAGGAAATTGCTCTGCCTTAGGGCTTTTTTTTCTTTTTTTTTTTTTTAACAGAAAGTACTCCAGCAGTGTAAAACTGAACTTTCCACTGCATCCCTATGGGGATTAGCTATGTTTAGACTTCTCTGTAGGCTTGCTAGGGAAAGAAAAAGAAAAGACAAACAAAGTACTTGCCTCTTGGAATGCTGTGGAATGCAAAAAGAAGTTCCCTTCCTCATTTTACAAAGATAATCATCAATATTCCTTAACAAGCACCAAGAGCTAAACCATGTTTTCTACTAAGCTAATATTGACAAGCCTGCAGGTGTACAGTCTGAGAAGTTCACTGTCCTTCACAGATGCAGAAAAAACTACAATTACCCTAATCTGAAATTCCCAGAAGAGTAGAAAGTTTGTCAAAATACAATACAATACTGCTAGCTCAAAGCCAGTACACAAGAAACTTATCTGTGTCAAAATCACGGGACTTTATCTATTCATCTTTTGTTGCTGAATAACTTTTTGTTTTAGTGTAAGAATAATTAGAAGTCTAGATACTTTTATCTAAAATTGTTTTCATAGAAATCAGCCCAGTGATTAGACTCAGTGACAGGATTTTCAGTAACTGGTGGTTTATCTGGAGATATTATCAAAGCAATATTCTTTTAACATGTATTTCCTCACTTTAACTGGAAATAAAAAAAAAAAAAAGTGACTTTTTCTGAACCTCCTCAAAGATTTGGGCTGGACTAAATTCTGAAGTAAATATTTGGATCTTGGCCACTTACTTCAACCTTAAAGTCTGATAAATATTAGCAAAACACTAATTTCCCTTTGTTGTAGTTTCCATATAAGCAATAATATAATCTCTTCTCCCCATCCACTGCTTAAAAACAGAAGAAATAAAGCTTTATGAAACACAAATCCAAACTTACTCACAAAAGTTGCCTACAACAACACAGGCATCTAAAAGATGTAAACATCTTCAGATGATCCACAGGAAGGGAATGTAATAATTATGCTAAATATACAAATGCTTTAGGAGCTGAGAGAACTTGTTCTGTCAAAGGGCTTTGAGTTAGACTGTCACCAAAACACTGTTTTTGTTTGTTTGTTTGTTTGTTTATTTTTTAAAGATCACACAATTCAAAACATTCTGTATCTCAGTAATGAGCAAAAAGCTGGGGGACTTGGATTTTGCATGTTCTCATCAATTATTCTCCTTTTTTTGTAATTTATAATAATTCTAGTTTTCTACAATTATTTTTCTTTGTTCTCCTTTACTCCTTGAGGACAGACTCATAGGAGCAGCAGCTACAGATGACAGAACAGTGAAAAGCACTGAGTGCAAAGTGCTGCCAAAAGCATAAAATAAGCAAGCTGAAACAGGAGAAGGAATCTATTAACTACTTTCAAATTTTGAGCTACTTATTGCCAAAGCAGTAAATGGCAAAGGTGATTTTAAATAGATTACAGGTATGTTGCTAGATTAGCTCTCTAGAGATTAGCTATCTAAGGATTGCAACAGGGAAACCCATCTGGTGTTCCCAGCTCAGTGGCTGTAGCCATGACCACCAAACACGTCCTGTAATTACCACTGTCACATGGTCCAGCATGTGCTGTTTATCATAGAAAATAGATTCTTGTTTCACATTTTATTCCTTATTAGGACTATGTGATATATAGGTTCAGAAATCATGCCCGCAGACTGTCTACTCAGATTATGCATTGGGCAGCACTTTCTTGAACTCACTCCCGCGCACCATAGCGCCTGAGCTGTAACTTCCCTCTTTTGGCTAATATGTGGCTAATAGCCCGTTTGACTAATATTTGGCTATTATTTGGCTTTTGAGAGATCAGACAATAGCAACAGGATTTAATTAGCATGAATGGTTGCCCAAAAGCCAGTAACTGTTATTTCCCCTTGATTTGCTAGCCTCAGCAGGTGATGCTGCCATTAGCCTATGGATTTTGCCAGGTAAAACCAGGTTTGCCAGGTAATTTCCTTCCACCAGTAGGTTGTGCATAAGGTGATGAACTCCATTTTTACTGAACAGTTGCTGGAAATGATAACAAAATAGCTCTTTCAGCTACATCAATGTGAAAAGGTTTTATACCTTAAGAACAGATGAATTTGGGCATTTGCTGCTATATGTGAAAGGCTTCCAAGTGAATTTGGCTTCCTTGGAAGGCTTCCTTTGAAATATTTCTATTGTTTATTTCTTATACTTCTAGCATCAACTACTAGCCACTTTTGCTGAAAGGACATAGGGCTAGAAGGACTTTGCCATGGCAATTCTTAATGTATTTGTTTAGGTAACATACATATTATGAACACATTCATAAAGCAAGAGAAAAAATGCCTCTTCTAAAGAGATTGCCAGCTTAAGAACAAAAACAATGTAAATAGATTGGAGAGTAGGTATAGTGGGCATACGTCCAACATTCTTCATTCCTCTGCCCGAGGCTATTCGAATTATGGGTTCAAATTTTTCATCAAGGACATTGAGGGAGGATTTCATTAGCAGAAAGATACTCAGTGAGAATATCCTGTGCAGGTTTCAGTATGGAAGAAGACAAATACATTTATGTGAAGAAGGGATATGAAGGCCAACTCGCTCACGCAGCTGGCATATACCTATTTATCTTCCCCTCAACACTTCATCTTTCCTTTTTCTACTTCACCTTTCCTTATATCCCACCTCCTTCTGATACTCCCTATTCCACCTGCTAATAATTAGGTAGAATAACCTAGAACTACTTCTAAGGAGTATCCAATTCATTCTTGGTCTTTGGAACCAGCTTTAAGTGGGATTGTGACTAGCAAAATTTGGCATCTTTAATATAAGTAATTCTCACAGCTGCCATTAGAAGTTAACATACAGGTCTAGCGTTGACATGTTATTTTCTAGAGCATAATTTCTGTCCCATTATGATACTAACAACAGAGTAACAATGCTGAGGCTTCCATATGAGTCCAACATATGTTGTGCTCATTTTCTGAGTAAATAATAGTTTAAATTTGCATAAAATACTTACGCTTTAGGATATTTCTTTGCTCTAGCTCTTCAGTTGTAGGCCTCTGGCTAAGTCTCCTGTGAGAACAAAGAAAGCAACTGATTTTAAACCAGATCTAAACAGCAACTTTTTAGTTGTAATACAGCTTAAAAGGTGTTTCTCATGAAGCAAATTCATCTGGGGCTGAAAAAGAGAAGAGGAATTGCGATAGTGAAACTAACTTTGCACTTGTCTTATAGTTGAAAGTCCAGAAAGGCAGCCTCTCCATCTAGCACAACTTCACACAATTCACTGCAGAATATCTTTGGCCTCATGAAGCCAGGTGGCATGGGTGGAAGCAGAGCAACCATGTGGCAGGCCATTAAATAGGACTAGGGAGTTGAGCTCTGAAGTGAAGCAGGTGAGGAAAATACAACTCTGGAGAGAGTGGTTTTCAGTTACACGGTGGGGGAGTACTGGCAAAGAATTTTAACACTGGACTTTTTTTAACACTTCAAACACTAGATCAAATTATGTAGAAAGCTTCCATTGTATGGCAGCAATTTTCAGATTTTGAAGAAAAGACAGGCAGGTTTAAAACAAGTGGTCAATCCCACAATGTAGGAAGTTCCAAAATTAAGACCTGATCCAACACTTACTAAACTATCAGAAAGATTTCCCTTGGTTTCAATGGTTTTGAATTAGATCTTTATGCTGCCAGGTACTGAATACAACATTATGAGTTATAAAAGAACACATATTAAACTTGGCTGTGATACCAGACATGAACACAGCTCAGAAATTGTAACTCAAACTTGGTGAAGGGTCCTGAAACTGGCCAATGTGTATTATAGTCCGTCATCAAAATAATATATTCAATGAATGTGCCAGCTTTCTTGCAGAACCAGCAATGCTACACAAGACAGTTTTAGACAGGAATCAAAGAGCAGTTTGTTCAGTTTAAGCCACAAAGGAGAGAGATAAGCAGGATGTGATTACCAGAGCTGGAATTTGGTCAGGAAATCAGTAATAACAACCATGCTGCTTTATTAGCAGAAGAAAAATGACCCATGGATTCTACACAATAGATGCATCACTCTTACTGTTAAGGAATTAAATAAAATTATGTAGCTAGCTATCCAGTTCACAGAATAATTCAGTTCATTTTCTAAGTGGCTTAGGGCTTTTTGGCCTAGGGCTTAGGGCATCTGTACTTCTGCAGTGTAACAGTATTGACTGGACTACGAAATATTTGGGAATCCCTAACAAACATAGAACATCACAAAAAAAAAAAAAAAAGGGGGGGGGCAGGTCTGTGAAAATCCAGACATACTGTAGTCCATTCCCAGAGAACTATGAAAACGCATACTAACACTCGTGAAGAATTTTTTAATGAAGCTTGGAAAATGCAAACCAAAACTAGCTGGTTTTCATGAAATGTTCTCCAGTCAAGAAAGATCTCGATCCCACAGTAGTTAGGAGTATGGCATGGCTCAGAGGTGAGCACCCTGAAAATGGGTCTACAAAGCCTGTTTCAAAGGCTCTCAGTTTTATTCCATGAAAAACAAAACCTCTGTGAGAAAAGAAAATACTGTTCTCCAGCCAGTTCTACCATGAAGATCCTGCGGCATGTATCAAGCTGAATTTAAAATGTGAACCCTATGTTCTTACGTCTCTCTACTCAGTAAAACCACATTTACACTGCAACTGATACCTCACTAGTTTTGTTCCAATCTGATGTCTGATTTCCTGCCTCTCCTCTTCAGATGTGCGCTGCAAGATGTTTTTGTCTTCTAATTCTTTCTTGGATGGTCTGTTGCCAAGTTTGATAGCAAGAGTATCCCTGCGACGAATTTTGCTTGCCAAAGAGCCTGAGGAAAGAAGGAGGAGGGTACATCTAGTTCATTCATGCTTAGCTTACTGACACAATCTAAGGATCTAAGGAGTAGGGACTTTAATACATCCCCAAAGCAGCCTTGTTCCCACATGCAGGAGAAGAATTTTAATTAACATCAGAAGAAAAATAGTTTAAACTCAGTTCACAACAATAAAAAGCTGAAAGACTTAGATGAAAAAGCTAGCAACCAAAAGTATAGAGTCATTTTACAAGCATTATTTGTCATCTATGATGTGATAGGATAAAAATGACAAATCTGCACTTATGTGTCCTTGAAATCTGATATATTACAGGTTGATTTATCTGCCTATTTTATATCATCAGCAAATTACATTTTTTTTCTTAAACCTTAAATGAATTATTCTCAGTCTCTCATCTTTTCTTTAGTTCTTCTCTTTTTATTTTTTTTTCAAGTTAACTCCACTTAGTTCTTGTGTAATGCTTTTTCATCTTGTACATTGACTAATTCATAAATTAAAAGATACCTTTTAGAAGGTGCTCTTTAGAAAGTGCTCGGTGTGCAAAGTATTCTAAGCAACTCCATTCTGCAACCCTAAGAAGGGTTGAGCACAAAAGTGCTGTGTCTTGCATCATAAAAAGCCCACCAACATAGACCATATGCAAGACAGTTTGTTAAGACCAGAAGCTCCCATCTCACTTCTCATAAGATGCTGTGCTGCTGTGTGAATACATTAATTTTCATTCATATTCAAACCAAAGGCAAAACTGCAGAAGACTTCAATCTTTTGAGCTATGTGGCTCTTTATCTTCCACCTGACCAGCAGCCAAACAAATGAAATTTCATTCTCCCTCACCCCCTTTGTGTACAGAGAAATCAGACACAGCAGTTTTGTGCTCAGTCCTTCTTAGCTAAGCACAGTAAACCACTTCCTCCTTAGTGGCTGTGGACAAGGCTGTCAAGCCATGGTTTGACTCCCATTTTACTCTAGCACAAGGTCACACTGCAGGGGATGGGGGTATGTTGCCCTTCTCTCTGTCCCCACCTTCTTGTTGCTCCTACCTCCTTTGCTGCAGTTATAGTGTTGGTGCAGCTGCTGTGGAGCTGGAACAGAGAACTGATTCAGTTGAAAACCAGCTCAACAACAGTCACCATCAAAAAGTAAGAAAATGAGTGTTGACCTAAGAGAAGAATGAATCACTGGGAGCAGAAATTAGGCAGGACAACCCCTTCCAGCAACAGTAGGGTATCTGCCAAATTAGGTGGTGATACAGCCATGAATCCAGCTAAAATTTCTAAACTATAATGTTGGATGAAATCCACTGTGATTTGTTCTTTCTGCAAAGACGCTGCAATGCTTGAAGCATTCTGATCAAAGAGGACACATGACTTACAGATAGGGAAGCTGGCTGACGACTGATGGGTTTCATGTGCCGCCCACCACAACCTATGCTCACCCTTGAACCCTGGGGCTCCTGCAGGGGATCCCAGAAGCTGTGGGATCCGTGCCTAATGAGAACTAGTCCTCCCAGAGGAGTGAGCTCCTCTGTAACCTGCAGCCTGGATGGCGGCTACCTGACACAGAGCCACCTGGATGCTCTGGGCTCAGCAATTCCCACCGTCAGCGAAGAGATGTCAAAAAAACCTCGTAACTTCCTTTGCACCCAGAGGTAACTGATCTCTAGCGCAGTTCAGCTCAAATTCACACTGTAAAATCAGAGGTGCTTTAAGGATAGAGGTTCATGACAAGGATGAGCCAAATTAATGGCTCGCTGAGGCCCAAATGTAGAGGCCTTTTTCCACCTCCTTTTTTTTTTTAATGAACCTGCTCCTTTGACCTCTACTTCCAGTCATGAAATGCTTGATCTGCTCCCACCACTGTCCCAGCATGTTTCTAATCACAATTGTCTAGGAAGGGAAAACCAGGACCCTCATTTCTCAGTTGTAGTAAAATATGAATTCACCTGAAGTTATCTTATGTAACAATACTCATTACTCTTATGCATCTTTGCTCCCCTGCAGGCTACAACTTTAGAATAGCTGCACAAAAACTGGCAGGATATAAGTCTTTGAACTACATGCAAGCAGAGAGCTCCTTTTATCAATCTGAATGCAATCACAGCAGCTTAATAGGACTTCTGACCCAGCCCAGCTCAAACACATATACTAGATATTCTAAGGCAGCCACTTCTTCCCAGTACACCCTTCTTGTCAGAGGCTTACTTTCAGCAGTTCCGTTATCATCTTCGTCGTCATCATCATCATCAGTGTAGAGTATGGGCCCATCAGAGTCTGAGTCACTGCTGTGGCTGTCTCTGTTGCTTCCATTCTCAGGAGTGGCTGCAGTTTCTGAAGCTTCCTCCCCTGGTTCAGCATGTGTTTGGTTAGATGTCTCCTCCTCTTCATCTTCTCTGGTTGCCAAACCATTAATTCATAAGCAAATATGACGTTACATTAGTGGAAGCATGGAACACAAAAGGGAGATAAACTGTATAAGCAAGTATGAAGACAAAAGCCCTGTTATTCAAACTGATTTCTTTCTCTCCCTCAAAACACATGTAAAAAAGTAACATACATAAAATATATGTGTGCATACACATGTATATATGAGTGTTAGGAAAAAAAGACAATCTGAACAAAAAACAATCTGAAATGATCAGCTGCAAAGCTTAAGTAAAGAAATCAGTATTTTTATTTACTTCCTGAGGAATGGGACCAACAGTACACAGCAGCTAGTGAGAACAGAAAGCAGCTAATAATGCTGGTGGTCAGAGGACTGAGTCTCAGAATAGAAGGGAGTATAAAGCTCTCTATCCTGTAAGCACAATTCTATTTATTGCAAACACAATTTTATTGCCATTGAGTCCAAAACGTTCATTTCCATCACTCTTGCACAAGGAAATCAGCACTAGAGTGCTCTCTGTCTTGGGAAAATCCTGTATGTAAATGAAGGGCAGAGCAAGGGGAAAAGAAGCTGGCACAGGAATGTAATACTGGCACACACACATACCAGCAAGTTTCACTATTCAGGGAAATTCTAGGCCACTGGCATCTAGACTAAACCCTCCTGGGTTGTTATGAAAGATACCAGTTCTTGCGGCAAAGAAAAGACAGTTTAAGAAGCCAGTTGCTTTCTTTGCTGCCAACTATTTTGTTTAAAAAACATAATTACGACCTTGCCCTTAATTTGATTTTATGGTATGTCAGACTTATGCAGTGACAAACCAAGAGTCTACTAACCAAAGCCCGGAAATGTCATTTTAAGGGTTGTGACTAAACCCAGCTAAATTTATTCTACAATTGAGAGCTTTAGTAGTGAGATTTACAATCCATGAAAAATGTCCACATATCCACAACGAAAGTAAAACACTTGTAATTCAGCCTCAAATCTTGTTTGCCTTTACGAGAGAGAATTAAGTGTTACTTGCTGCCTAGCTGAGTTGTTGACTCCAGTGGTCATATTAAGCCAAGCAATAATGTAGGAAGCAGGTTATGACAAAGGACATTCTGGAGAAACATTAGGTATCACAGGTGAATGGCACAAAGATGTTTTTAAGGAAGAAGTTGTGCTGGGATGCAACACTACTATGGATTGCTACGAAATGCACAGATTTTCTACCCAGGGCCAGCCAGCAAAGGGTATAAGTGCTCCTGTGCTTTTAGAATCGCTTACATGAGCTTAACACTAGAAACCTCCTTTTCTTAGCAGTGAGGCCTACTATTTATCAGTGACATCAATACAGTCTTACCTTTCCATGTACTCTCCCCCAGCATCGGGACTGTTGTCTAAGGCTGTACTGTTCAGATTCTCATCTGTGCCATGTTCAGTCTGGAGAAGAGGTTTATAATCTGATCCAGCAACAAATGGCCCTGGTCTGCAGCTGTCTGATGTGGCTTGTGCATCTGAGATACTGGACTGATTGACTCCAGCAGGAAAAGGAGGTGGAAGTGGAGGTGGTGGAGGGGCAACAGTGGGAGGAGGGGGGACAACAAGTTTGCTCTGCTGGTCTATGTCCTCAGTTTCAGAAATCACTATGGAAGGTTGCTCAGGCTCAGGTTTTTCTGCCTTCAATTCCAATCTGTTGGCTGTGGCACCTGAGGGAGAAGCAGCAGCCCCATCTGGTGCTGTTCGTGGGGCTGACTGTTTCACAGGTTTTTTCTTGCCCCTGGGAGTCCCTGATGTGCCTGATTTGCTGGACGTCTCCTTAGAGACTTTGGGATGAGATGATGTGGATGAAGGAGATGGTGATGCAGAGGGCTTGGAGACTGGTGGTTTTTTTGCATGAGAGGAACTAGCTAAAACATGAAAAGAAAAAGCATTTTAGTCTTGCAAGTATACCATTTTTTGCACCACTTTTGCATTAATTGACTTGCATGCTGATATGTAAATAAATAAAAAAATTACACTTGATACTTCTATAATCCTTCATCATACACTTGATAAGTGAATACTGCAATTCATATTTCAGCTTTAGAGGTGGGAAAACTGAAATGATGAATACTTGCCTAGGAAGAGTGGCAGGCATCAACCTCAGAAAAGGGTGAAAGTTTGATCCTAGCAGTCTAGCCCCCTTGCAACTTGTCTGGGCATCATCCAAAAAATGCAGTTCTTTCAGAGGTATTTAAGGCCTGGGTTAAATAATTTGCTAATAGATGGAGAAAACAGTCTACCTCCCTAACTCAGCTAGCTCCTAGAAGCACGAGTTTTCCTGACTTTGTATAAGACTCAGGGCAAGTATGAGGGCTTATTTAGAAGCAAATCATAGGCTTCAAAATTAGGTTTCTACTCTATAGAAAGATCTTACCTTTCTAAACTGACAGTGCAGAAAGTGACAGGAGAAGTGTGGGAACTTACTAAATTAGCATCAAAGCCAACACTCTCCTAATCACGAAACTGTGGTTTCAGATAACTTGAAATCTGGATCTAGTTTTGAAACTGAATCTTGAATGTGAAGGAGCACAACTGGCTCAGGTGACCTCCAGAGCTCCCTTCCAACCCATATCATTCTACGATTGAGGATGCCTTAAATTCTCTTCATCCTGACGGATGTCTGGATGGAGTCTGTTTTTACAAGAAATAAGGCAGAGTGTTGGGCTCCCACACAGGGGGGACTTAATAGATAAGTCCACCAAAGAGCTACAAAGACTGTAGCATCTCTGATATGAGGATAGGCTGAGAGAGGCAAGAAGGTTCAGGGAGATCTTATTAGTGTTTAGAAATATCTGATTGGAATGTATAAAGAAGAGAGAGATAGACTCTTCTCAGCAGTGCCCACTTACAGGACAAGAAGCAATAGGCACAAACTGAAACACAATTCCATCTGACCATAAGAAAACACTACTTCTCTGTGGGGGTGGTTGAACATACTGCCAAGGGAGGCTGTGGTGTCTCCATCCTTGGAGATATGCAAAATCTGACTTGACACATCCTGAGCTACTCGCTGTAGTTGACTCTGCTTGAGCAGCGGGTTGGACCAGATGATCTCCAGTTGTCTCTTCCAACTATTTCTATTTTCCAGCAATATATCTCAACTATTCTGTGATTCTATAATTTTGCAATGTTCTTCCAAGTGATGTGTTCTTCCTTCGGCGTAGAAAACAGCAACAGCAAAACTAGATAGACTTGCAAGTCCAGTCGGACATTAAATTCAATGGAAGCAGAAGCCACTAACCTTGCTGTGCACAACTGAACTCTATAATGGGAGAGGCCTCCCATATGAACTGGAGCTGTTTCTCTTACCAGTGACAAACTCTGGTAGCCTTGGAAATGTAGTGACACAAGGTTCTGACGTTAGCTGTACAGGCTCGCCAGTAATGCTGCTTTTTACTTTTATGATGTTTACCCTACTGAAGCACATGTAGTTGCACCTTTACTATAATCACTGCTCGGTTTGGCAAGAGATTTTTACTAGCCTGATATACCCATATGCATTCCAGTCTCATTTCTGATTGCCGTGATGATGTACCCACCATTTGAACTGGGAGCTCAGACTTCTGACATTCGTTTAAAAAGCAATACAAACCATCTTGCAATTCAGTTCTTTTTATCAAAATACATCCAACTCAAACACTTCTGCTGTTATAAAAATGCATTAACCTCAAAAGAAAAAATAAAACCATTAAAAGGTTACACAGCAGCCTTACGGCTAAGCTTTCTGAGTAAAACAGAAAGCTGTAAGAGAAAAGTGCTGAAAGGCCTATTTTACTTACAAGCATTTAAATAAAAACAAAACCCCAGCAGATTAGGATAGAATCAAAATACAGACCCTGGCCATAATAAGCTCATGATATAAAAATAGCTTCCACAGTTACAATGTTCTCAATCTCAAAGATGGAAATTAATAGAAAAGACGTATTATACCATTCTCTTCTGCAGCAGAATGTTAAGGTTTATAAACATATAGACTGCTGTGTAACTTTTAGTACGTCTGGTAGAAATTCATGTCTTCAGGCAAATCAGTGTCCCTCTTTGTGCTATGAGGTAATCTACTGATACTGCACTAATCTTACCAATCAACTACAAACCACTGACTAACTTACCAGCAAATCATAAGGAAACAAACAAATGTTATAGACAGTTGTCCATAATTGCAGTGGAAATAAATGGTGACTCTAACTGCATATTACTTAGCAGAAACCTACTGAGTAGGAGAATGGTACTAACAAAGGCCTCTGGTTCTGATCCAGCAAAGCACTTAAATGCAGGCTCAGGGGCAACAAAACCAGTTACATGCTTTGACTTAAGAACTTCAGCATAATACAAATATGCAGCTATGCTCTAATTATCTTTGGGAAAATGTCAAAAGACATTTCAATTGAAAAAAAAAATCTTGCATTAATCTCAGACTTTTGGACTTGCAATCAGCTGTAGAGACCTGAAAGAATTTTCCTAAAGAAAATTTCCTCCCACTTTCTCTCAAGTCAAAAGAGCTGTTATTGTTGCTTTTGGCTGGTCTGACTAACAATTTTCTGTTACATATCTCTTTCAGTAGAAAATCAGAATTTTGATTAATTTTTTTTTGTGCGATGATTATTTGTCTTGTGGAAAAGATCCTGTTTCTGTTTGAGCTCTCCTCCTCTCATATCTACTGTTTCAATTTGAAATAGCCTGCTGTGATGCCTCATGAGAGCTACAGTTACTCACATTCCTATCTACTTTCATGTGATGGGATCACGGCTGCATCATGTCTTCACTTTCATGGGTTTCTAATAAACCCTCTGTACTAGCTACTTCCTAAACAGCTCTCTTTACTAAGTATAGTCCTTGTTCAAATGAATACAATGTACTTAATGTTGAAAGAAATTACTTAGAATACTATTTTAGACAAGGGACACATTGATATATTTTGTACTCATATGGTCTCAAGCATTCTATGAAACTTCAGAAAGGTTAATAAAAGACAAATCTGAAATTTGCATATATTTTAATTAAACAACTCAGATATAAGGATTTCTTTCCAACAACAGGACTAAGCATCTTTATCTGAATGGGTCATTTCTGAAAGGTGTATTGTTATATGGTTCCCAAACATTGGAATAACCGAGTTTTCCATCTGAATCTGAAATACAGGTAGCAAATTCTGGGTTTTCAAAATGTTTATTCTTGTGGTCTGGTAATATCGTAATGATGCAATACCAAATTAATAGCTGTTTTATGGTAAAGTTATTATTTTAACTTTAGCAGTCCCAAAATCTTTTCAAACAGTTCTATGTGCTTCAAATACAAAACTTGAGAAAATGTACAAGCTATGAAGATGTAAACTTAGAGGAAAAGCTGGAGGAACTGACTCTGAAAGACTGAAAGAGAATTGAAAACATAAGGTTTGTGTAAGCTGGCCAAAGCATGTACACAGTCCATTCATCATAACACCACTGATGTTTAAACTATAATTGGGTGTTCTCATTTTGGTCATCTTCTAACTATAATCATTCAGACTTGAGGAGAACAGTATCTTGAAATTAGCTACCTACCAACTCTTTCATTTAGCATCATTGCTAAATTTTGGTTAAAAACTGTAGTGATACCTGCTATGTATCTGATGATGGGCATTTTCCATTTCCAGTGCATATTTAGGATTATAGAAATCCATCAGTCACACCCAGAAGCCAGGCCAATTCTAATGAGTTATAATTTCTTCTTGCAGCTAAAACAAGGTACTCAACAGTCTCTAAAGATGCGTTCATGATTTTATCCTTGACCTCTTCAAGATCTTGTAATCTTGCCAAGTTTATTGAGTGAATAGATGTTCCCAGCAGAAACTTAGGGCAATACCATTTCCCAAAATAGTTTTACCTTGGGGTAATCCAGACGCATTTGGTTTCAGAAATCACTATTTTTTCCCCCTGATGATTCTTTAACTGCTCTCTGGGTCATTTTATTGCCAACATTCACACTTTAACTGGGAATGTAATGCAGTCTCTGCTGTGCTTGGTGTTGTGTGTGTTTGCTAGATAGCAAAGTGATCTGTTCATTACTTAGGGTGCTTGCAGACAGCAGAACCAGAGCTAAGCAGAGCTCATTAAACGACATCAGTTGCATGCTCTTTTGTACATTGGTATTTATAAAAGCAAAAGTTATCAAAAGACCAAGCCACACACCCACGCGCGCATGCACCGACCATAACGGGCACTGCCTATGCAGTACTCACCAGCTTCTCGATTTGCACTGTGGCTTGTTGGCTTGGGAGGTGGGAGAGGAGGCTGCTTAGCAGGAGCCTTTCCCTTTTTTTTAGCATGAGGTGCATCGTTACTCTTATGGCTGGTAGAGGTGGAAGCAGCAATAGCATTTTTTGGTGGTAGCAGAGCTTTTTTAGTTTTAGGCTTAGGCCTAGGTAGTGGTGGAGCATGAGATGCTGGGATTTCTGGGCAGGGATCAGTAGTGCTCTCTATGGATAAGAAAGTGAACAGAAGCCAACTCACACAGACATATGGCACATACACTTAACAGCAAGCTTGACAACAGTGACAACTTTTTGCTGTTTGACCTCTTGGGAATTAGGAGAGACTTCCTTGTCTTCTGCCTGATACTGACATATTAATTCAAGAAAATATTATGGTCTGTCTTAATTCACACCCTTCTCCTGTAAGATGATGCAGTTTTGCCCTGCGCTTCTCTCAGTCTCACCTCTCCTGTTCTAAACATCACCCTGAACGATCAGTAGCAATAACTAGAGTGCCAGCTTCAAACTAAGTGCCATTTACTTTTCCAACAAACTCCCTTGGAATCTTTCCAACCCTCTGAGATCAACAGGATATAAAACTCAGATTCATGAGAATCAGACAGAGGTTCCAACAAGACTATGTAGCTCGAATTTTCCCCTAAAGCAACCTGTTCTTCTAAGCTGCAGTCTGTTGGCTCATAGAAACAGTAGATTTATTTTGGGTATCTTCCCAAGGTATTTCTACTCTTCAGAAAGAGGTTAAATTAAATTAGACAGAACATTTGCCATGGGAATGCTCTTCCCTCCTGCAAACTCTTTGGGTTCTGTTGCAAGATTGCAGTTTCAAGAATCAATAATTCCTTAGTCAATGGAAATTTTTGTTATGTCTAAATCAGCAGACAGAGTTATGCTGTGCAATATTAGCAGCTCTATAGAATGAAACATGTAGCACTGAGGACTCAAGATTCATTTCAGGAGATTTTACTTTGGACTAGTTCCAGCTGGGCTTGTCTGCCCCTAAGTGGTGGAAGCACATTCGCTGAGTTACTGAGAGCATCTTTTGGCTTAGCTATATCTAAAAAGAATCCAGTCTGTGCACTCGGCAAACCAAAGCAATGTAAGTGGCAATGATCAGAAAATTCATTTTGAAAGTGCACTCCTCATGCAAACTGTAATGCTAATGTAGATAAACAGCTTATAGTCAACAAAAAATTTTGCAACATAATCTCTGTGATTGTTCGCCTGTAGCTGAAAGCCAAATGGAAATTGTGGCTTCTCTTTTATCACTGAAGAGGAAGTCAATTCACTTCTTACATTATGCTCAATTATAATCTAATTCTTCTATACGTTAAGCGGTCATTCCTAAATCTGCTTTTTTTGTTTGTTTGTTTTTACTTTTCTGCTCTATTCCTCCCTATGTAAAAGATTCCCAAGAGATAAACAGTATCTTTTCATTTTAAGATTAGTAGATGAAAAGCAAATAACATTTTGGACAACAATGACATTCTTTATCTCTGAATCAAAGCATTTTCAAATGCTGGTTTAAAGCTGGTTAACATGAACTTAATGCATCACCTGCAGTTATTAAAAGCAACATGCATATATATCTCTCTTCATGAACTGAAGGATTAACATTAACCATTCAGTGTTTTTCTCCTATATTTCCAGCCCTTATTATCACATTACAGACTAACATGTTTTTACTGACATTGTGCAATGACTGCTGTACAGCAACCTTTTACAGCTACTAAACAGATTATTTTGAGCACAAATTCTTGAATTGTCTCTTCGTTCTCCTATTTCTTTCCTCTGGACCACAGGAAGAAATAATTATATTTCTTATATTTTGCTTTCCTCTTTTATAGCAAAGAAAGTCTTCTTGGGAAACTCCACACACATTCAATCAAATTTAAATAAATGCTTAAATTCTGAAAAGGCAGGAAATTTTAAAATACTAATTTTCTTAAACATATCAAGAGAATATTTTGTATTTGGAAGATCTTGAAGGACTTGATCATCAGGAAGAGTTTTAAGTGCAAATCATTCTTTAACAAACCTTTTCTTCATGAGTCCAGCATGCTGAAGTTTTAGTTATTAATAAAAAGAGTTTCTCTGCATTGCTACTGAGTTCTGTTTCCAGTTATACTAATAAAAATGTTAAAAAGAGAATAATACATTAATAAAAAGAAATATTCCATGCATCATGTTCTAAAGCAATACAATGAAATCATTTAGAATCTCAAACAATTTAAATTACTACATAAAGGATGGAATATATATGTGTAGGAAAATTTA
The DNA here is from genome assembly GCA_013398735.1 of Nothocercus julius. Classification (NCBI taxonomy): domain Eukaryota; kingdom Metazoa; phylum Chordata; class Aves; order Tinamiformes; family Tinamidae; genus Nothocercus; species Nothocercus julius. Next base: position 1,933,822 of record VZSV01000150.1, on the reverse strand, counting down.
TCCTCTGAAGTATCTAAAAAAGCACAAAAATGTAAGGCCAAAGCTTTACTCAACTGGAAATAAACACATCTGAATGACTGCCACCTAATGAGTTTCAACTTTTCTTTGGAAAAATAATTAAAAACTATAAAGGAAAAATAAAATTAGAACAGAAAACTCTAATCACAGTTCCAGCTTGCAGATTTCAGTTGTGATTAAAACTAGCAATTCATGTATTACCAGTTTTAACAGATGTACCTTGTCATCACTTGAATATCATCTCTAACCTAATAAGATGTACTATTCTGTACATCCTATCAAAATCTGGCAGAATCCTGCTGCATAGCAGCACCAAGACTCACATCTCCTGTCTGCTCAGGATAGTTACAGCTCTCAGTGAGTTTTGATCACATCTTCATTTCCTAAATGCCCTTTTTTCGCCTTGAATATCTTCTTGCCCATACCCTTAAGGGAAGCTGTGGCAAAGGTGACTGCTATTGACCATTGCTTTGACCATGTCATCTCTCTTGTCCCTGTTAGTTCTACCTTTTTTTTATCTCATGATATATAAACTGATAATTCTCCATGTCCAGGATGCAAACAATCTGTTCTTGCCCAAGCTGCTCTTTCTCACTTACTCGTAAGTTAATGATTCCCAGTTCCCAGCTGAGCAGCCCATTGTACCAGCATTTGGTGCCTGTGAACCATGTTTGAAGCAGACACTTTCCACTGCCTTTCCTTTACTGCCTCTCACACTTGTAAGGAGCTCCCTGTAAGCAGTCACAAAGCTAACATCTTCCTACAAATACCTCTATGCTATGATGCCAAACATGACAATTTTTAGGTCACTCGCGTTTTGCTTGTTATCCTGGGCGGGTCCCCTCTTGTTTTTCAGTACCAAACCACAGTGTCCTCTCACAGACTGCAAGTCCATTGGAACATATTTTGTGTTGTTCTGTGTTTATGTAAAACAACATATAATACATTTCTGGTATAGACAGATAAGCACTGCAGTAATATGAATAACTGATAATAGTAATGGCAACAGAAACATGTTGAACAACAGTGACTGTGATGGTCTGATGACTGTAAATGACTCAAGATACAATTATGTTGTAATTGTACCTTCCTAACAGGATTCTGCATGAATACGGGCCCTTGGTCTTCATGCCTGGTCTTTCTTTGGCATCTCAGCTGTGATTGCCAAATCAAGGAGCCATCTGAATCAGTTCAGGCCCTCTATTTGTTCAAGAACATCTCCATGGTACCTCAATACCAACTGCAATGTATTTTTATAGCTGCTATTTTTCTTGAAGTAGACAAATGTTCATCAGGAACTGGACCTTAGCAAAAGGTCTCCAAAAGACCATCAGATAGGAATATCTTTTATTCACTGCTGCTTTGATTAAGACATCTGTTGTAAAAGCAATCTGCCTATAAATTACATTCTTAAAAGGAAAGCAAAGCAAATGTTAATGTCTCATTAAGCATTTGGATCAATAATAATATGTTTATGTTTAGAATAAATCTTCTAAGGGCCGGATTTTCAAGAAAGCTCAGTTTGAGACCAGATTTTCTTGTTCCCACAAACTGTAATCAGGGACAGACTTTTAAGAAATCTGTGTTCTCATGTAAACAACTAAATGATGGCCAGGATTGCAAAAATACTCAGGATACAGCAGCTCTCATGGGGACTTTTCAAGTCTCAGAGAGTTTCAGAGAGATTCCAGCATGTCACATTCAGCGGAAAATCAGGTGACTTATTTTAGAAGCCAAAAATGGCATCTTTTACAAACTGTGAAATAAATGGTGGTACTGAATAGCTATGAAAATCCTCAACATAGTTTCAGAAGCCATACACAATTGGGTTGTATAATACATTTTTTTTTTTTTACTATTATGAATTTCTGAGCAATTGAAGGACCAAGTTTTTCAACCTGTAGATTTTGTCATAGAGTACTGATATTCCCATTTCTGCAGCTAGAACACTGGTATGATACTAGCTTACAAACAGAGAACCCAGAGAGCTGCAAGTTGAGCACATAACCTACATCAATTCCGAAGTACTCTTCTCCTGCAAGACCAGCATAACTCAGTGGAGTAATGCTATGTAAAACGGAAGATAAAAATAATGTATGATTTGGGAACCTTTGCAGGCAAAGTCGCTGTAAAACCAAACAATTCTGAGCTTTCCTTTGCAGGCTATGCAGAGAGCTTGGTTTTGATTAACACAGAAGAAGAGGATGTTTTTGACATCCTTTTGCACTGATGCAGGTGGTCATCTCATACAATCCCTTTCATAAACTTCAGTTGTAACCACCTCCATTTTTGCTCCTGCAATTGATACTAAAACTCTGTTCAAGAAAAGACCCATTCTGCTTATTAGAAAGCTTTCTTTGATTTCCCATATAAATGTATTCTAGTCACTATCTACTCATTTCTACTTGTGCCAGCACTGTCCTTTAGCTGTGCTCTGTCCTGGCTGTGTACCAACCTGTTACATTAAGACTCTCAGGCTCTGTTTTGCTAGGCTGAAAGAGAACAGCTGTCTCATGATGGTCTTAGCAGCCCTCTCTGTACTAATTCTAATTCTGAATTCGTCTTTCTTGGAACGGATGAGCAGGCTTGTACATCCGCAGATTTCCAGATCTTTCTCACTTGATAACGTCAACAGCACCATGCGCAAGAGGTCTTAGACCAGAGGCAGTGTAGAAAAAACAGCAGAACAGGGAAAGGGACAGGTGTAACATATGAAGTAAAGCAACAACATTCAAATATTCTGTATTAATACCAAGGTTAAAAAAAAAAGACATTGACTGTCATTTTACATTGCTAACTGTGTAACTGTTGTGTTAAAAAAAAAAAAAAGAACTATTAAATCAAAGAAGAACTTCTCAAATATCTACATGGTCAACTGCCTACTTTTACTGCATGTTTGTCTGTGGAAGATGTGGAAAGTGAGAGGGCAGGTTGTTTTCTACTTTTCCTTATGCTTCCTATATGAATATGCTTAAATAATTCAGTAGTTGGCCTGTTAAATCCAAGTCTACAATCTTATTTCTGGAGTAACATCAGGATATCTTTTCTATAGATCCCAAAAAGTCCATTCCAACTGACTTAGTGGATGGATTTGGCCCCCATGTAGAGTAGTTTTCCTTTCAGGAAGATTTAGATTCAGCTTCATTTACATAGTTCAAGTGATGACTAAATGACTAGACATTACCAGACTGCTCACTAGTCTGTACCTCTTTCAGTACAGTTAGAGAGAATGGCTACAGTTTAGCTCTTTATTTTATAAAAAAGGAAAAAAAAATCAGAACTCAAAAAAGCACATACATAATGTGATCTAGGAACAAGATCCAGCACATGGATTGTCATCTGCAAATCTTCATCAGTCAATTACCTGCTTTATGTAAAACTGTCACCAGCCTTTTATTACCCTGCCATAAAGGAGAAATTTCCTTTTAAAATCCCTAGTTATATGACTGACATCTCATCATTATGACAAACAGAAACAGATATGCTATTAAATTACCAAAGGATTTTTGCTTTGCAAAATATTAAAGCATCTGTGAGCTGACGAGCAACATATGGGATATAAAGTTTATAGAACTGTCTGGCAGCACCTGGGACAGCTTTCAGGGCTCTTTTTCTTTACTTTTGCTTAACTCATTTTTATATTGTATGGTTGAGCCTATTGTTTTTCTTTTCTTTTTTGGTACAGTATTTCTCTGGATGACACTGGAAGAACTTTCTTCTTTTAACTTGTTTTAGCTCCTAACATATTCCACATTCCATTATTCATTGCCATCACTTCTCACTATTTTACCACAATGCTTGCAATACTTGTTCTTTCTAAACTTCTAGATCCAGCAGTCATCATCATAGTTATATGAGAAGCTCATTTTTAAGACCCACATCAACAAGACAGCAAGTAAATACCAGCACTTTTTAATAAAAGAGTTTTAAAATAATCTCATAATTTTTTAGGGCCTGATATGCATTTTTGGGAACATTTTGATTTGGCAGGAGTTAGAAGCAGCATACTTGGCTACTAAATGAAAAGAATTAATTTTCTCTTCAGGTCACATAAACATGAAAGCTGGATAGAACTTTAAGATTTCAGCATATTAGTTCATGGCTCTATAAAGCCCAGCATTACCTCCACAAAGATGAATTCCCTCCTGGGAATTCATGGTCTTGATTCACCTCAGCTACCTCAATTCTCAGCATGCTCTACGGTCTGAGCAAGGACAGTGAGCCACGTATTTCCACATTCCTGTTTCAGCTCTGATTTTGATGGCGATGAGCTAAGTGCTCTTTGGCGGTTAGTTTCTTGATCTGTCAATGAGTGCAGCTCATGCCTACTCTGTCTGCCACAGAGAGCACAGAGGGTTAATCTGGTAAGTGGGGTGCATCTGTGTGATGTGGTGGACCTTACTCTTCAACTGCACTTACTTCAACTTACTCTTACTTCTTGCACTGAGTGAAAGTGTTGCTGATCTTTGGAATCATTCCCTAACACTTCTGCGGGTAGACTTTTATTCTAGAATATATCTATCTTGACCTTTTTCAGGCAACCCAAAATATATACAGTTGTTTATAATGTTTAGATGTAAGAGGAAAGCTATATTCAATGGAAGACTGTGTTAATATTTTAAGCAGGTGGAAAACAAGTTGTGAAGAATGTGTTTACCTTTTTGATCTTCTTTTTTTCCCTCCAATGCAGATTCTTTCTCTGATAAAGTACCATTATCTCCACTGGCTTTTACAATGTTTTCTTCTGGGATGGTTTCTTCACTAATAGCTATGGTGTGTCCATTTGAAGTTTCAAAGTTTACTGTTACATCGCCATCTGCAATGAAAATCAAAAAGCTGTTGCCTAATTTAACTGTTTCTGTAGCACCTACTGACAACAAACAACTATTTGCTTTTAAATTTCCATGGAAACAAAGCAGAAGGACTTACTGAATGCAAAACAACATGCTGTAGAACTGCTCTGAAAAGTAATTTTGTAAAGGAATTCTATATAAATCCAGGTTCTTTGGGTGGATACCTCTGTAGTAGTGAGCCTGGAAGCGCATGTGAGTTTTCAGGTCCAGCTCTGTGAATCCATCTAGGGATGTGCACTCTGTGCACATTAGCATCACATTCTCTTCCTCCCCACATCTTGGTTTACAGAGCAAAGAAAGGTACATAGACCAAAATGGAGCAGCAGTGTGGTCCAGTAGGCTCCATCTCAGGATAACTAGGGGCATAATTGCATTACTTGGAGGTATCCCAGTAGATAAATCAGCAAGGAATTCAGGCAGGATTTCTCAGAATACATGTGCTCAGTTGTTGAAAAAAATGGGTCACAAAGTTATTATCCAATTGGTAGAAAAAAGGAAAGTACCTCCAGTTTTACACATATTACCTTCAGAATTTTGCATTATAAATTCTTTTCTAGAACTGATGGTGTTTTATTCACTTACCCAGATGACCTCAAATGACCTTAGCTATATATATATATTTTTTTTCTCCTGAAGTAAACTCCTTCCTGTTTGTCTCTATATTCATGAAAAATGCTACAAACTCTTCCAGGCTCACAGCTTCCTCTCTTCACTAATTGATTTGTTTCTGTTTCCCACATATTTTAAGATCACTCATAATAGGTCACTGACCTTCTTAGATCATTTCTAAAACTTGTTGCCCTATCTTGCCCACACTCCACCTGCAGCTCACACAGCTGACTGCTTTCCTCCTACTAGATTCTTTCACCTCCCATCTAAAATTAACACAACTTTATCTGGACTCTTGCTTCTTTAACTGTGATAATTCCTTTCTTTTCTTGTCTTCTCCCTTGCTGCGTGCCATCACACTTGGATGTCTGGCAGTTTCCCAATATCCATACAATTATGTAGCCTCTCTTACCACCTTGAGCTACTCTATGGATCAATCCGATCAGTCTCATCCAAGCACTAACTTCAGTTTGTGCAGAAACTAAGTTCTGTCTTCTTTACCTTTCCTCAACTACATCTGATCCAAAGGCTTTCTTCTTACTTTACTGCAACATTCCACCATTTCTGCTTTTTTTCTTCCAGATGTTCACAAATCCATTCTCTCCTTTACGTCTCACATATAACTTTCTCATCTCCTATTCATATCACGGTTTGGCAAACATCTCTCTGGACTTACCACTTTCTGCTTCTTTTTCATTCCATGTTAAATACTTACATCCTCACATTTCTTACCTCTTATATTTCAAGACTCCATGCAATTTCATCTTCGATCTTTCATCTTCACAGTCATGTCTTCTAAATTCTTTTTCTATATCACTTGCCCTTCTATTTTAGCAACTTCAAATCAACCCCATATTCATTCAAACTGTTCCATAAAATTTACAATATTCTTCAGACATGAAGCACAAGTAATGCAGGCAACAGGGCCTGCATTGATGGCCATCTTAAGACAGGAGGAGGAGGGGGAGACAATGAGTCCTTTTTACATACTTCTCTACCTTTGTTCTGAGCCAATGGGATTGCACACTCTCTGCAATGGATTCAAAGTGGAGGGTGAAACAGACTAATAACCAAAGTATACCTATTTTTAAGACAGACGTTAGTATTTATGTTCAGACTGGCTTTAACCAATCTGAAATGTTAACACATTGCATTCTCGGTCTCAAGAGTCCAAATGCAATTTATGACCACCAATCAACAAAGTCACAGAGCTCTGCAGTGAAGCATGTAGCAAAAAATGTAATAAACTCACAGATGTCAAAAATGAGGTATGGAGAGCTTACATTTTTTGGTTTAAGTCAAAGACAGTGAAAGAGACAAGTTCAGAAGCCAGCTACGTTGAATGTCATAGTTTTGTAATAAAAGTAACACTGCAAAGACCAGTGATGTAACATGTCAACGAAAAGCTCTTTATTTCTAAGTATCAGTGTATATGAAGCTGTCAGGAATGTAAATATTGAGTTATTCATGAGCTCACTTTCACAATTCTTAGGTCAGAGTAACACAATTTCTAGAAGAAATCTATTTTCGGAAACCATTAAGTTCACACTCATCTCTCTCTATTGGCAAAATCTTAATAGATTTTTTGATAAAATGATGAATGGCTTGATTTTAGGCTATAAAATTGAGTTACTTGATTTTTATTGGATTTAGATATATACAAGATGAAGAATTTAAGAAACAATACCAAAGGGCCAGAAGGAATAAAAAACAAACAGCAGTATTTCAGAAACATAATCAGATGCACCATATAGCTGGCAAATATAGTTTGCTCAGGCCTTTGCAAATACAAATAAATCTGGTTGTCAGATACTAAACCTTACAGTGTTTTGAGATAAGTGGTGTCTTCCCCATAGACTTCTATGTTCATGCTATTTTTGAATGTGGTCTATGAGATAGTGGTTGAATTTGTATGATCAATCCCAACACTAGCACTTTTTGATATCTGAAACGGCAGCTATTGATTTACTTCCTTTGGTTTACATTAGTGAAACATAAAGGATGATGGCATGGCCATTGTGCTTTCATTTTTCAGCCTAAATTTTCCCTATCATCTTCCACTGGCTTTAGAAAACAGTTTGACTAAAAAAAAATAGGTTAAAAATGAATTCCAAAAGTTTTGCACTGTTGAGGGAGCATCAAAATATTTAGCAATGTGCCCAAAAGTCTTACAGTGTATATATATGTTGGAAACATGAGGAGAACTCATATCTCATCTCTACCTTTAGTTGTCAGCTATCTCTCATACCTCAAATTTGCATCCTTATACCTATTTATGCTATATGGAAACAATAAAATAGGGTCTTTATGTTTAGTGCTCTTTATGTTTAGATCCATGTTGAGTGCTTAAAAACTAAATTCTAGGTAATTTGTTATCACCTTGCTCAGGCATTTCCTTCAGAACTCCCCTTCTTATCAGCTCCTCTCTGCTTTGTCTTGTCGAAATCTTCCTTTCCAACACTAAAGAAAAAGCACAGTTAAGAATCGATTTATTCTGGAAGTGATGCTGCTTGTCAAAAATGTAAAAAAATATTTTTTTTAAAAAAGAAACCTTGGGAAATCTTTTTCTTTCTGATTTTGCAGAAGTGGTTTTACACTCTGATGCCTTCAGCTAAGAGAGACAGAGCTAAGAGAGACAGAGAGTTCCCTCTACTGTTAGTGGAAAAAGGTACTTCCGAGAGTTTAATTTAATTTATCCTAGCATGAACATTTAATATCTAAAAGCACCTCTTCCTTCCCATTGGAGTGATTAGCTCATCCAAAGGTATCTCCATGTACTCTGCAGATGCTTCAAGCTGGGAGAGAGAAATCTGGCTTAGAAAAAGCAACATTCTTAGTAAAGTCATGAAGCTGTTCAAAAAGTAGCCTTTGTGGCATGCTAACTATTTTAAAGGAAAAAAATATCCCGAACAGAAGTTAGTAAGTTCTGTTATTAAAGGGAAAGGCATCTTCATCCAGGCAGGTTGGCTGTAATGGAAAATAACTCATTATCCTAAATTATCCTGTTTTTAGGTTAAAAAAAAGAGCACACAACACATACAAAAAAAGACTGTGGCATGAAATATTTTAATTAATATGTTTATTTCCCATGAGAAAAAATGTTAAACAGCTTTATAGGGCAAAGTATTTACAGCTGACAAAATAGAGTAAGTCCCCACTTCACCCCACCCCGCAAGCCCAGACCTCTGTAATGGTTTATGGACTTACAGCACATGGTCCAAAAATATGAACACCCCTGATATAAAATCATGCCTTCACTGCACTGTTAGTCTGCCATCTTGATTTTGTTTACCTGCAAACACACAAGTCTGAGCAATGCTTGGAGCTGAGAGCACACGGCAAAGCTCCAGCAGGGTTGGACTTCACACTATTAATGCAATAATGTTAGTTATCTCATCAGCTAACTCAAACACTCTGGTATTCCAATTCCTCTCTAGTGTTAAGTCTAACTGCTGCTGTATGCAGACTGAATACTGCAAGAAGTGTTGTCAGTCTCACTTGAGATATGCTAGTTGGAGACAACAGTCATACGGTAAACTGACTGCTACTGTGAAGACAGATGAGGGCAATTTTGACACTTCTGAAAAATTTATACTTCGTGTCTAACAATTATAAACATCTGTGCCAGCAGCACGTAATTCTGGTTGCTGACTCACAAACACAGTTTGCTGAGTTCAGATGGCTGAAGGAATTACTGTGCACAGCATTTACATAGACTGAATTGGGTCGCAACCCTAAATCACAAAGCAGTTCTTGGATTTTTTTCTACATTAATTTTTAAGGTATGTATCTCAAAACCAAACATGACACAGTAGTGTGCCCTAATCTCGGAAAAAGTTTCATGGCAAATATCTACTCCCACAAAGGCCTATATTTAAGAGAACAGAGGGGCTAGGAAGTCAGAGGGTTGTATGGACAGGCACTGTTGCAGGTTTGGGGTCTTGGAGTATAGTTTACTTCTTACTATTTATGCTGTCTGCTTCCTTTTTGCATCTGCCTTCTTGAGGGAATGAAATGAGATGACTTCTCATACATTTCTTTATGGGACTTCATCCAGTACTACTTGAAAACAGTGATGTTCTTTCCATCAAGTTCTATAGCATCTAATCAGATCCTTGTTTCACTGGCTGCTTCTCAGGATGATACTTTTTTTTCCTTACAGTTTTACAACACTGAATTAACTCCACAAATCAATTGAATTAAAAATGAAAAGTCATGAAAAATGTCTAAAATGTATAAAAGACATTAAATCCTTACACTTTCCCTGGAAGATCTCCAAGCATTTTATTAACATTACATAGGCTTCATAACATCCCTTTCAGGTCTATCCACGTTTTACAGATTAGAAAATTTATCAACAGATAAGAGGCTTACGCCCCAAACCTTAATCACATAAAATGCTACCCATAAGTATTCTTTTTATTTAAACTGATTAAGCTCACCTAATTTAGCTTGTACAGATAATTATTTAAAATGTTATTTGATTCACGGAAAGAACATTAGAAATTATGTTAGCGCTCACTATGAGTATCATAATTCTTACAAACAACATGGTTTTATTTTAAATTCAAATGAAAATGACCAAAAGTATGTACCCTGGTATGAGAGGAAAGATAGGATAGGTCTACTTATGGATCTATCTAGACTGGGTGCTATTTAGCCAAGTGGACATTATGAATTATTGCATATTACAGACATTGGACTATATAATACACTTCCTTACATAGTCTAATACTTTGATTATCACAGCCCAGTTGTGCAGAGTTTTAAGGCCCTCAGACTATTCGATTAAACTATTCACATCAGACTACTGTTATGCTCCACAAACACTTTCAAAATAATGTTACAAAGGATAAGCTATCAGAAGTTAGGAAATGCTTGAATGATGGTTGACCGTGCAATCTGTACTCAATCTTTCTGACTGTGCAGATGGTACAACTTTTATTTGCTTATTGTTATATATTTGCCATTTGGTACCTCTGTCTCATTTAGGATACAGACACTATGTTTAAGAGTTTCTTTGCCTAAATTTTTAACCTTACCTTTCAATCACTTTCAGCCCATGACTCAAACCTTAACCTGAACAGAAAATTATTAATTTTCCCAACCAGTAGCATTGTCAATGTTTCAAAAACAGTGCTCCAAAGTCGGTATGTTCTCCTTGACACTCATGTGAAATGCAAAGGTGTTACCATCACTGTATAGATAGAGTAATAAAGGCCAATTTATCAACCACATTGGCAAATATTAAGTTTAAAATTCCTTTCGAAGTGCAACTTCCCACATTAAAGTTATGACAATTATGAAAACCACAGGAATTCTAGATGAATTGCTTATTTGTGTTTCAAAATGTCTGGACTGATCCCGTGAACACAGGCTGTCTGTTGCTGAAGTAATTTAAGAACAGTAATCATTTATCTGAAAGGCCGCATGGGATTGGTATCACTGTTTGTCACGTTTGAAATAGCTCTGTCTTAGTTCAGTACAGGGAAGGGGCTGTAGTTTGGTGCTTACCGGGCTGTTTGCCTATGCTAACTAATTTCTGGCATGCACTTCTATCCATCACTTCAGACTTGGCTGCTTCCATCACTTTATTCTACCTATACTTTCCTCCTGTGTTTTTTTGACCCTTCCATTTTCCATTCTCTCTATTAAACCATTTATTTCTGTTCCTTCAGTGTCCTGCATTCCTCTCCCTTCTGCTTGCAATTTCTCTATACTCTCTGTATGTTTCTCTACAAAACTTTGCTGCTACAAGTATGTATATAAATATATGTGTTTCACAGAATCACAGAATGGTTGAGGTTGGAAGGGACCTCTAGAGATCATCTAGTCCAACCCCCCTGCACACGCAGGGTCACCTAGAACATGTGGCACCCAGTCACATCCAGGCAGGTTTGGAAGATCTCCAGAGAAGGAGACTCCACAACCTCTCTGGGCAGCCTGTGCCAGGGCTCTGTCACCCTCACAGGAAAGAAGTTCCTCCTCATATGGATATTAAACTTCCTATGTTTCAACTTGCACCCATTACCCCTTAACCTGTCACCAGCCACCACGGAGAAGAGCCTGGCTGCATCCTCCCTACATTCATCCCTAAGGTACTTGTACATGTTAATCAAATCTTCTCTCATCCTTCTCCAGACTAAACAGACCCAGCTCCCTTAGTCTTTTCCTCATATGATAGATGCTCCAGTCCTTTAATCATATTTGTTGCTCTACACTGGACCCTCTCGAGAAGCTCAATGTCCTTCTTGTCCTGGGGAGCCCAGGACTGCACCCAGTCCTCCAGGGGTGGCCGCACCAGAGCTGAGCAGAGGGGCAGGATCCCCTCCCTCGACCTGCTGGCCACATCCTCCTGATGCAGCCAGGATCCCCTTGGCCTTCTTGGCCACGAGGGCACATTGCTGCCTCATGGTTAAGATGTTGTCATCAGAACACCCAAATCCCTCTCCGCGGAGCTGCTTTCCAGCAGCTCAACCCCTAATCTGTACTGGTGTCTGGGGTTATTCCTCCCCAGGTGCAGGACCCTGCACTTGTCCTTGTTGAACCTCAGGAGGTTCCTCTCTGCCCAACTCTCCATCCTGTCTAGGTCTCTCTGAATGGCAGCGCAGCTCTCTGGAGTGTCAGCCACTCCACCCAGTTTGGTACCATAACTGCTGAGGGTGCACTCTGTGCCCTCGACCAAGTCATTGGTCAGTATTTATATATAATATGTGTGAGTACGTGTGTGTATAAATAAATATATCATATACAATGTGTGTATATACATAAATATGTGCATGTATATAAACATAATATAAATTTCAAAATTAAAGGCAATACATTGTTTATAATATTAAATTATGATGTTATGTAAATAACTATTTCTCTTACCTATATGTATGCATTGATACTGATTATACAAGCAAGCCAGTCCTGACTGAGTGCAGCTGGTTATCAATCCTGGCTTGCTCAGAAAAGCTGAGGTGAGGCAGGCTCAGCTCCCCAACATTCTGCTCCAGCTGGCTCATAAAATCCCCAGTCAAAATCTATCCCCTGGTACTGTCAATAACAAAATTTCCCCTGCCTTCAAAGGTACCTGTCAGAAAGCATGTGAATTTATCCTACTTCATGTAGTCGTGATCTGTGGTCCTCATTCACCTAAGTAAGTCTCACTTGTCCCAAGGATTACATAAACTGTTGTATATTTAGCCCAATACAAATAACAACAATAATCATAATACCAGTTCCCCGCAAAATTCAGTTTCACTGCCTCCTTACCCATCCTCTCAAAAGAGGATACTTAGTGACATTTGGGAACTACAAACCTCAAGATGTCTTAAAAACTCATGCTCCTATTTAAAGAGTAATTTAAGATTCTGGATATTCTCCAATTTTTAGTTTTGGTCTTCCAAGAGAGGCTCAAGAGAATTCTGAACTTTAGTTTTCCTCTGACCTAGTAAGAGCTACAAATGCCTTCTGTGCTCTCTCTGTATATACTCTCAGCTATGGGGCTTTGAAGTGGCATCTACTTCATGCCAAGATATAAACTGCTGCCTTCTTTTCCTGCACAGTGAGAGAGGGAATAAAAACCCTTGAGATTATGTCATTTTCCGTTTGTTTTTACTTTGAGAGCCCTTTAGGCAGAAAGTATATAACCAGTACACAGAGAACAGATTTTATGAGATACAGCATGGAAAATATGTTGCTAAGGGAAAAAATTCCAACCATCATTCCCACATCGGTACAAATACTTCCATATCCAGTCCCCCATCTATTTTTTTCTAATGTTAGTGGTATTTGCTGTTAATGAATATCTTTCAGCTGCTAACACAACACCGGTAACACGAAGTTTTATCAAAGCACAGCATGATAAAGACTTGTCAAACCTATATCAAGAACTTTTTTCATCAAGCTTATCCAAAAGCCAGTTCAATCGATACAACTTCTTTCTAATATCCTACATTCCTTCTTATTAAAAAGAAACTCTTTCTTCATCTACATGTGTATCTATCAAGTTGTAGCTCTTTCGAGAGAATAAGCAATAAACACAACGATCATCATACTATCTCAAAGGCAGGATTTACTTCCTGAGTATAAGACATAAACACATACACACACACACACACACACACACATCCCATTCTGTAATGTAAATACATTTCTGACTCAGTAGTTTGAGGAAGAGGATTTCCGGTAGGTTTTCTATTTTGTATGGATATTTCTCCATTTATTTCTCAAGTTAGAAACGTTTCTTCTGCTGTGTTAAGCAGCAAGCAACAAAGGGCAACTTTCTAAGTAAATGTATTTTGTTTACCTCTGTTAGTCCTGGGTCTACATCCAATAGAAATGAATAGCATTTTTTCCTTTTTAATTTTTTTTCCCCCTAACACAGCCATCTGAGGTAGAGTAAATGCAAAGCAAATTGGTTCTCATTTCAAATTCCAGCCTCACTCAAAACATATAGACAGATGTAAGTGATTCTATACCTTAAATACACAGAGACTTTAAAAGCACCTTAATATCCTTCTATAGATCTGACGTTTCTTTACAATGAAATAGTCTTCAAGCAAGCAAAGAGAGGCTTTCACTAAAAGCTAACCCAATCTACACTGCAAAGGTTATTCATGATGCTGCTGGGGCTGATCCCCTGACTCTTCAAAGGACTTCTGGGGCCACAGCCCCTCAGCAGGTAGCGCTGCAGAACACCATGATTCATCCCTGCTTTTTCTCTGCATGGAATTGTGCAAGGAAGTAACCTGTAGTTCTGGCCCAGGCAGAAGGTGAATGAAAGGAAGGTACTGGAGGTCAGCATTTAAATGAATTGTTCTTGCTCACCCCTACAAGCACTACTAGTGCTACTATTACTAGGCATCTATCAGGATTGCATGATATACCTAGCCCCAAACAGGCCACTAAAATGAGATGGAAAGTACAGCCTAACTTGGAAGAAAAAAAAAAACCACCAACAACAAAGTACGTAAATAGGAGGGTAAATGACAATAGTATCTAAGCAAGAGGATGAACTGACTTTGCATTGAAGATACACCCATTTTTTCAGTCTATGGAGATTCAGCAATACTTAGATACTGTCTTTTTTCTCAGCATTAAACTCTGGGAGCAGGACCTGTGCCAGTTCTGTTGTGTTAGGTACTCAAATTCATATTCTAGATCTTAGAGAGTCCTGAAGGGTGAAACTCTTGTATGAAATTTATTGGGAAACTTTTGGAAAAAAAAATTGAAACCTTTCATTTATTTTTAAAATTCTTACTATACATGTTGCCCAGATGTACTTTCTTTTTTATCTCCCCTTACCAGTTAACCAGACTTGCTGTTTTTTCAGGTGAAAGTTGAGATTTGCAGATATTACCTGATCCCCAGAGCTTCACTTTTAGGGGGCCGGGGGAGGGGGTGAAGCAGTAAATACTGTGATGGTTAGCAAAATGGTTGTAACCTGGGATTTACAAACAGAAGTTAATATATTGAATGTGCAAAAGAGTATAAAAGCTTTGAAAACCTGAAAATTAATTCCCTACATTGTTATTTTTGTATAATTCCACTCAAATAAATGAAGTTTTACAATGAAGCAGAATGGATAATTAGAACCTTATTAAAAATAGAGAATATGTACTCCTTAGAGGGAAAAAAAAAAAAAAAAATCAATCTACTGAATAATGAAAAAATGCCAGAATTTCCCAACCTTCCTTTAAGTTCTGTTCACAAAAATATGCATTTTATTTTATATATTTGCACTTCACAATCTGTATAAGCACTTAAATATTGTAGTTTACATAAAGCATAAAAATAGGCTTGTGTTTTGTAACTGATTTTTACATTATTAAATATCATAGCAGCCTTTGCTTTAGAAAAACTAAGGTATGCAAAATACGGCTATCAAGCTGGACATTATTAAAAAGATTAAAATGAAATGTTTTTCAGGGTATATAGAAAATGATACTTAGCACAAGATATATTAAGCACTTAGCACAACCAATTTTTTTAATTGCTTTCTTTGCCAAAAAGAATTGGTAAATTCAAAAGCTTGTAACTGGACTCACAGTGGCCCCCTGACCAGTTAGTTAACAGTGTGGTATTCTCCTGCACCAGAAGTTTCCCACGACTTGTGCGATTTATAGGGATCCTTCTGTTTGTGTTAATAATAAATTTCCACTTTTCAATACGGAAGTATATACCATCAAGTACACAATTGACCAAAAAAACTCCCAGTTAAATGATGTACGGACTCTTATAATAATTCACCATCAACTCCGTTACTTTGCTACCAATCTGTAGTGGAAATTCTCCTAACTTCAGTGGAGTTCTGTTTGCATAGTGGTGCTCTCCTGTCTGAAGGAGAAAGGTTTTACCACAAACTTTAACCTTAACCAGACAAAAATACAAGCTTGGTTTACTACCCAAACCTGAAAGTCAGTGCTGTGAAACCACAGCTGAAATGGAAGGAAAAAAAAAAAAACAAAAAAAACAAAAAACCACAGTTTAAGAAGTCTTCGTAAAAAGTGGCTGCATGTATCTCCTCTACTTCAGTGTGCTTTCTCAACACGATCAACAGTAGTCACGAGGCTGGAACACAAGCACAAGTTCTTATTTTCAATGAAAAATAAAAGCTACACATTCTTTTCACATGTTTGCAGTATTAACTTTCAGCAGAACCGGGTGCGTGACCTGCTCATCACACCTGGTGCCAGGACTCAGGAGGCAGTGGAAGCAATCAGTCACAGCTGAGGTAACGGAGGAGAGGAGCTGAGGCAGTCTGCAATCTTCCAGCTACAGTAGCATGGACTTGGTTAACCTGGCTGACAAGTTGCACTGTGAGTGTCCTCTTTCTGCATGCTCTGTCTGTGAGCAGAATGTGCAGAACTGCGGTAGCAGGAGGGCAAGCAGCAGAACAGAGCCCTGCAGCTGGAGAGGATCTCCCCAGCTTACCCGGTTCAACCTCTGGCTTGGTGCAAGGCAAGCTTCAGTGTTAGGTCTGGTTGTTCAGGTCCTTTGCCCAGCTGAGTTTTGTATAACCCCAAAGAGCCTCTCTCCCTTAGCCTTCTCCAGGATAAAGAAATGCAGCTCCCGCACCTCTCCATACATCAGGTGCTCCAACCAACTACCCATCTTAGCGGCTTGTCACTTTGTCACCACACTCTCTTCAATCTTTTTCTTTTTTTTTTTTTTTTGATACTGCTGAGCCCCAAATTGGACACAGTAATACAGCTGCAGCCTTATGAGTGCTGTTGAAATAAGGCACCTGATAGATTTTTTTTTTTGTTTTAGGGTTTGAGGTTTCTTTTTGCAATATAATGCAACATAATGCAAAACTTTAAAATATATCTGTCATAGAATCTGAATGATTAAAAGTGAATAAACTACATGCTTTCACAAAGCAATTGTTCCCTACTATATATGTTCTTAAACTATATATGTTTTTAAAATAGCCTTTATAGAAACCTGTTAAACTTTTACATTACTCCATTCTTTCCTTCCACAGGCTTTTTCCATATGGGCCAAATCAGACCTCTGGGCTTCCCAAATCTTCATATGCAATTTTAAAACTTTAAATATTAATGTCATTTACCACTTTAAGACAAGTTACAAGTTGAAAAATCTTTCAAATGGTAGCAGTTTTTCTGTCACTGCCCTACAGGTCTCCATTTGAAAAGCACTAATGAAATGTCTCACATCAGTAGAACTAAATGTTGTTTCAGTCAGAATACATTTAGTCACCACAGTGTAGAGAAAGGAAATATCTAGACATTAAAGCATCGTCCCATTAATCTTTCAGGCCTTGCAAAACAGCAAGCATTCACACTCTGACACTATGTTGCTTGTGCAATGCTAATTTTACATGTAAGTCTAATCATTATGTAGACGGATTTCATTATGTCCTGGGTATCATTTATATTTGATTAAATCACAAACAGGAAGGCATTTAAAAAAAAAAAAAAAAGGGCAAAAAAACCCAGCGTCATCACAAATCAGGAACTGGAAAGTGATGTTAAATGAGAAAATTTAGTCATCTCTTAGATCAATACCACTTGAAAATTACCTCTTTCTTAGGAGTAATAAATACAGCTATGCATTGAGAGCACAGAGTGACAAAATGAGAGATACAGAATCTATAAAGTTAATCATACCCTATTGTAATGTTGACAGTATTGTAGTCATGATAATCTGTATGTACAAATGAAACAAGTTTTAGTGAGAGGGGTAACATTCTTTCTTACCAATATGTGTATCTTCATGGCACCTGAAAAAGGCATTCTGTAATTGAAAGTTTACCTACTCATACCTACTGAATAATTCCAAAACTTGACTAAAGTTCTGACATTATCTACTACCTACTTAAAGGCATCTCAAATTTTCAGGTGCCCATTTGAGATACCTTCATCCTGTATAACTTCATTTGAAGCCAGTGCCAGTGGGAACTGTGCAAAATGACATACACATTATTATTATCTAATGGCATAACAATGTAGTATATGTTAATGTGTTATGACAGGTTGGGGAACCTCTGTATATACAGACATGAATTCTGATTAGTTTGATTAATTCAGTGGCTATCCAATCACATACCTGCCTAAAAGCAGCTGCAGAAACTGTAGTCAGTCAGCAAGAGTCATTAACAAGAAAAAATTTTGCTTCTGTACAATAAAGGTATTGGAGAAGCTGAAGGAAGACGGAAGCAACGAGGGAGATATCTGACTGAGGGGAACTTTTTGATTGCAATATGAAATAAATTGTGGAAGGTTTTTTGCAGGCCAGCTGGGTGGGTGGGGGCGGGGGGAGCGAGAGGGAGAGGGAGAGCGAGAGCAAGAGGGAGAGCGAGCAGGGAAGGGGTGGGGGGAGAGAGAGAGAGAGACTGAGCAGGACAAGGGAAGGATTTGGGTCTCAGAAAGACTGTCCATGTCTTCAATAGGTGTCTTTGATGTTGATGGCATTAGCAAAGGGGTTTTGAAGTTCTTTTCTTTTTGCTTTCTGTGCAGACAAAGCATGTTTGGGAACTAATACTGCAAAACTAGAGCTCTTCTTGCTGCAATTGTTAGGGATTGTTGTAGGGTTAGAATGTAAAGCACCACACTCTTGAAAGTTCAGGAGATCCAACTGAGGATATAAGGAAATTAGTACTGCCTTTACAGTCTAGCGTCACAAGAAATCCCTCAGAGCACCTGCCCTGCGGTAATGAAACTGAAGAGCCCATAGACACTTCTTGGATTAGACTCCGGTTTAGAAGAACACAGCATCAAAAGTCTGAATGCCAAAACAGAGGATTTTTCTCGAGAAAGCTTGGTCAGAGCCGTGACACACACAAACACACACAAATATACGGGGTGGGTATATGCAAATATATATAGAGAGAAACAGAAAGATTATACATGTGATATACATTATATATAGCATATCTATATATAAGTGCAGTCTCTCTCTCCTGCTATAGATATATTTATATACACACACACACGCACTGGGTTTCAGTTTCTTAAACATAAGTGTCTAGAGCCCCTAGAGAGGCCTAAGGGTATCCGAGACACCTGCACAATGACGGCAAACACAACGAGACACCTTCTGGAAAAGCAGCCTGAGACCAGCCAGGATACCCTGGAGCATTTCAGATAGCACAAAGCACCTGTGTTTGATAACTGAATCCCAGCCTTTAATCTTGCTCTTTTTCACATGAAGTGTTGCTCAGTCAGTGTTTTATTTTAGGCCATTCTTCAAATCTTGTCAGTAGGGAAGCAAAGGAGCCATGGGCCCACACAAAACCCACAACTGCAACGTTGATCCTCGTTCTTCTGACCAAGCTCCACTGAGTACGGTCACAACCTCTTCTCCCCTCTGAACACACTAAACTTCTGTCCCCATGAAGGCAAGGTTTGTTTCAAGTCAGTGACGATTAGGAGAATCTTCAGGACAGAAGATGAGGTATTTTTCCTTGTCAAGGATCAAAAGGTTTTTACATTACATCAAATACTGTGCCTACAAATTCCTGTCTATCTAATTAGGTACAAGACCTTTTCAAGCATTACTCTGCAAAGCCATTCCATTATTTTTTACTATTTGCTAGCAAAGGGCCATGCACATACCTGCCGATGTTTCTCTGAATTTGTCACTTGTCTTCTTCTTCCGCCATTTCCAAGGTTTAAAGATTTTGCCAATGGTAGAGAGTTTGCCCTTTCTCTTGAAGGGAGGAGTTTGGGATCCTGGGGCTGGTCCATCCGAGTTAGCAATTGAAGCCTTATCCAATCCATCAACTGCATAAACAAGAAAATTAAAGGTAACTGAAGGAAGGAGGACAGAAAAATTATATAGTATATAACAGATAAAATGCTCCATTCCCAGAATGCAGAAGGTTCTGGTTGGTCAAGGGTTTTCTTTTCTGTTTCAGAATCCAGATAAGGACACTTTAACACATTCTGTAGTGGCAAGCCGGGCCCCATCTGTATTTCATTTCTGATCAATGTCCCACACACAGAGGTTTGAACAGTCTCCTCACAATGTGTATCTGGCATGCATTTTTGTAGTTTTTGAACTTCTACTACTAAAAAGCTTTTTTTTCAGCATGTGTTCATGAACTTTTTCCTTGTGTTGCAAAATGCTTAATAGCTATCTAAATATCATATAGAAAACTAAACCCATAAAATGTAAACACAGAAACTATTTCTTCTGAATAAAACAAATCCATATTTTTTTCAACAAGCTCTAATGACAGCTGTTCTGGCAGTGGAATGGGCACACATAAATAGGTCAGTCTGATATCCCTAATAATTGGTCACTTACCGTGAAGTCTGCCCTGAGTCAGGCTTCTTATTAACAAAACATATTTAACAATAAACTTTTGGGTTGTAGCCAAAATAGAAAGGACTAATTTTCTACAAAAAATATGCTGCATGATATCAAAGATAGTATTTATCATCAATGGCTGTAACATCAAGTTTTGTGAAACAAATCAGGACTCATTGTACGTCATGCAGTAACATATTATTAACATATTTTTCCCAGATATTTTCCTGAAAAGCCTCTTACTGCTTATTTGTTTTTAAGAGCTAAGGTATCTTAGACTCTTCTAGTCCTGATCCTGCAAACATTTCAAATGTGCTTAACTTTATTCATGTGAATAGCATCACAGAAGTCACTGAGATTACTCACGTACATAAAATTAATCACAGGCTTAAATCTTTGCAGCATAAGGGTTCTGTAATTACTTTCATTCATCTAAACATTCTAATTATAACCAATTCAGAACAGAGTTGATACCACTGTCAACAATAATAATGATAATAATAGATATTTAAATCAGAAAGCACTTTTCAGAAGAAGGAAATATCGCTGTCCTCACTTTACAGATGGAAAATATGAGGCACAGAATAGTTAAATGCTTAATTTTATGTTTCCAAAATGACTTCCTGAATACTGGTCCTGTGTCCTAGCTGCTAAAAGACACAACTTCAGACACATAGCATCATGATGCAATCTTATCACTCTGTTTCTCAGATAAATGGCATTTGATGAGTGTTATATTTGTCCTAGACTTTATAATGACCTGAAATGTCAAAAAAAATATATTTTCTGTGATAAAGCTGATGCAATGCCATCAGCATCCAAGAAGCTTTATTTTCAATCTCTTGAAATAAACAACTTTCAAAAAGGATACCCTGTGTAACTTCATTTAAGTATATGAAGTTAAAACCAGAGATAAACCTCTGCACAAATCATAATGTTTAAAACAATAAATCTCAATTATGCCATAAAATGCAATAAATTCTGTAGTGTCAGAGAGATGGAAGTGACAGCTTAAGAAAACTTTTCCCGGATAAGTAACTGTTATTCAGATGCATCAGAATTTAAAACCTTTATTTAAATGCTTTCTTTGAGTATGATCTATAGCAGGCAGAGATTCAAATAGGCTTTAAATATAAAAAAAGCCAGGGTATTTTAAAGACCAAGCTGTAATTACTCCCTGTATGAGTGTAAAGACCCAGCTTTGTCACTTGTGAATCCCAGAAACTACAAAAAAAAAAAAAAAAAAAAAAAAAAGCAGCCAGGGAGCATCTTTGAAGAAAAGAGGGGTGGTAGAGGCCCTTGTGAGAGCCTCTTCCTAGGAAGTGGATATTCAAGTTTATATTTAAATCTACAGCCGCTGTCTATAGTGTATAACTCTGTATTAAGCAAATGAGTCCCTGCTGGACACTGTGGATCTAATGAGAAGCAAGACCGTGACAGACAACAAGGGCTGACCTGATCTAATGCTTGCAATAGTCCTGCTCCAAGTAAGAGACTGCACTAAACAACCTGCTAAGGTCCTTAGCAAATAACATTTCTGTGATGCTAAGGCATATAAGAACACATCATTGCTTTGTTAAATCTGTGTCAGTAAACTCAAAGTATCAGAAGAGAAATGCTGATGAAAATAGATTAGATACTTGTAGCCAAAGACTTCTGTCCTGGGACAAAAGTCAACAAGTATCTCACTGGCAGAAACTGCCCATCAGTTCATCAGAGAGCAAGGCCATCTGCTCCTTGGAGGCAGCAGGACAAAACCCACGTTCTCGTCTCTGTTGGCTCAAGCTGGCTGCGCGTGCTGATGTGAAGAGCCAGCATCCTGCTCATAGACAGCACTGTCATAAAAACACTGGGAACATCCATCTTTTCCACTCTTCTTCAGCCCTGGAGTTCAGCCTCTGCTATTGCAGTTAACTGCCTTCACAGAAGTCCCACCTAAATTTAAGTGTTCTCCTATTTCTCCAAAGGGCATGGAACACAATTGTGGTTTCAATGGCTCCCCACAGAGCCACACGGAACAAGGGAAATCTTTCCCTTCCAAATGAGACAGCACATGGGAAAAGGGATGAATTTGGTGGTGAATAATACTGTTTATAAATAGGAAGAATGAATCTTTGAAAAAGGAATCCAACATCAACACTTATGATTCTGTAAGTCCTATTAACTGGGAATTTACTAAAAAAAAAATAACCGTTCCTTTGGAAAGCAAGCAAATATGCATTGAAAAGGGGTAAGTATGACCAAATCTCACACATTAGTTTTAAAATGAATCCAAGATGAAGTAACTTTTCTAGGAAAACGGACTTACTTAAATTCAAAAGCACCATGCAGTAGCATGTTTTACCAATTGATAAATTGCCTGGAAAAAAAAAAAAAAAATCAATGGTGATGTTCCAGAGCATTTATGGAGAGATCTTTTCAAAAGCTATTACTTCTCACCTATGAAACACTCAGCAGGAAATTGGTGTTTAAGATTTACACTCTTTGCTTTATAGGTCATATATTATTTAAGAATAAAGGGGTGTATTTTTCACCTGACAGAGCTTATGTACCTTCTATTAATCATCCTAAGTATTATACATATTCACTGAGATGAAAGGAAACTGCTTAGCTTTCCAAGATGAGAGGAGCTTGGTCACTTATGTTATTCTTTCATTTGTACAGTGCCTTGAAGTCCCACCTTCTTGCCACTGTCTTCAAAAGCCAATGAATTGTTCCACTGATTTCAATAAACTTTATTATTAATTTTGACAGGAGCACTTTTCACAAGGCAACCTGCATAGAATTACTTTGACGTATTTGTCCTAGCTGCAGATTTTACATCTGAAGGATATGAAGTGTCTGATTGTACTGGATCTGGAGATCTTCCAAACCTGCCTAGATGCCACCCTGTGCCGCATGCTCTAGATGTTCCTGCTGGAGCAGGGGGGTTGGACTAGATGATCTCAAGAGGTCCCTTCCAACTTCAACCATTCTGTGATTCAGATACAGAAAACAAAATGCAGTTTATTTTCTTTTTATTTCAAATGAAGTTAATTTTAAACAAGAAAATATTTTTATTGTTGGTTGACTACATATATATTGGCATATGTATAGTATTTCACTGAACTTCCTTTATGTCATGTAGTAACAATGATGCAACAATATTCTCGCTCTGGTTCTAGGGGACAAAAAATTGAATTTGGCAATCATGCATAGACTTTTCCAAACCAAGTTTCCAAGACTCTGGCGGTTACAAAATGGGGCTTGAGAAACACAACTGGGGAGGGTGGGGGGTGAAGTTACTGCTACAGGTTTACATATTAGTATTCCAGTAGTCCTGGTTCTCCAGTGAGTTCTGCACTTACGTTTCCTGAACACTCACCTTGAGGAACAAGGAGTGCCTAAATTAGTGTTCTGGCTTGCATCAAGACTTTCCTTCTGAGTGAAACCTCCTGTTTTTTCCTACTGGCTGGTCTTTGGTTTGTATTGTAGAGTAATTTAGAAGTGCACAGGTTAGATTATTTTAGGATGAAACTAAACTGGGAGATGTGCTCCAGCAGTGCATCCCAGATGCTTCAAATGCTGATGAGGATTCACTCCAGGGTACCACAATAAAACTCTCAGAACACCGGCAGTGTATTTTCCCATGAGTATTTTACTCTATAGGCTCATTCCAACCATACTGTAATACCTGCTAACATAAAGATACGCTGGACACACCAAGACAATGCTCTGATACTAGTATTGCTCCATCTCCACTAATTAGCAAGGTTTTGACCCTTCAATACTGCTTGATGCATCTAATGCTGTCCATTTTTCTTCGTAACACTTAATATCAGCAGGGACTGATTGGTCTAGGCAGAAGAAACTATAAGGGAAGAAAGTCCTAACATCACCCTCTGAACATATTAACCATCCAAAGTGCACCACTGATATCTCAAGCATTTTATCAAGATCTCCCAAGCACAGGTTGTAAAAGACCAACTACAATGTTAACTGAAACACCACAGAACCAAATCACGAGAGCAAAGATCACGAGTTAGATGCAGGAGACCAGCACAATAGCCTCTTTTACTGCTAGCAAAGATTAGAGCTGTCTACAGATAACCCTGACTTTCCTATAAACAACCGAAGATAGAAATGCCTGAACACGTCTGATGCTGGAAAGGCTACTTGCGGTAAGTGACTTCCAACTCTGTAGCTGCCTAGGAGAAACTCTTCTGCTGCAAATGGTCTCCAGAGACGTTGTGCAGCTGCAGCAGGAATGTGAATTCCTTACAGTTCTTCCATGGCACGATACATTTCAACACTGAGGTATTCATGTCAGCACCGAAATACCCAAATGCCTTGTTTAGGTGTCCCCTAAAATTAACTTTACGAAAGCACAGTACATCAACAACAACAACAAAAACTATCAAATCATTTCAAGCAAGTCTAATATAAATTTCATTGAAATAAAAAGCTGTGATTCTACTGCTTCCAAGCCTTTTGATATGGAAGATGAGACCTTTTTTAAAGGTTTGAAGATAACTCATTAAAAGAGAGTGAGCTATATTTATGCAATAGATTGCTCTGTGCTTTTACTTCTGAACTCTCTCCTCCTCTCAGTGAAGAACCTAAGCCAGCCTAAATTCACTATTGAATACTGAGAACAATACAGATATACGTTAAAAAAGAAAAACACCCTATGCTTACACTATTTTTCTTCTAGCAGAACCATAATTTAATAGTTACCAGACCACAATTTCTTACTTGCAGTTTACTATTAGTAAATTGAGTTACTGATGATTTAAAAACATGTAAAATCTGAGTAATTAAGTAGCTAGCTAGCATGTAAGTATACTCAATACTTTCTTCTACAGAAGAAAATTCCCTTACGAAACCTCAATAGTTTTAAGATTCTTTTTTATATTAGTCCACATTTAGTCTGTGTTAGCATTTAGTCTTCGTAGCTTTAAGTTGTGTGACCAACAATGTATGACATGAAAAAGGTGAATCATTTTAACTCAGTCTTACAAAGACTATTACTTTTCCATGCTGATAATATACTGGAATCAATCTTGATAAGTGCATATTGTAATTCTAATACATAAGGTTGTTTAAAGTGCAAGTTTCTTGGTAACTTTTCTACATATCACAAATTATTCAATTACAATTCCATTGGTATTGCCCTAGCAGAGGACATTACTGGGCATCAAAAGTTCCTTAATTCTGTTTCTGCTTGTAACACTAACCCCAAAAAGCTATACAGCATGTACACCTCGGTTTCTACTTAATAAACAGAGAGACAAAAACATTTTTGTCAAGTTTGATTATTTTACACTTCTCACACAGATTCTTGGCTTCCTGGAGTAAAAGTATTTAGGACAACATCAACCAAAAGAAACACAGCAGGATGCAGGTATGGCAAAAACTGTGCTATTGGGTCCAACTCTGATCAGGTGCTCCCTCACTCTGAATGCCTGAAATCTGTTTCTCTGTACATAAAATACAGAGCAATGTTGCCAGCCTAAGAAGTTTTTTCTCCCCACTTTCCTTACGTCTACCCATTTCTGACCTTCTAGATATATGCCATTACTTCAGTTTGGTCTCCTTCGGCTTCACTGCAAGAAAAATAGCTGCTATGCGTTTAACTAAAATGTGCTGTATGTGAATCTGTCTGACACTAAATGAAGTATTCCAGGACCACACTGCTATCAAACACCTTGAGTAGCCAGGAGGGCTCTCTTCTTTTGGCTCTTTCTCTCTCCATCCCCCTCTCCAGCACTGCTCTCCACAACTCATCTATTCCTGCTGGAGCACCAGGACATTGGGACTGGAAGCTACAGGATGGGTTTGGCAGCATTACAAGTGCTCTCCTCTCTGTCTCCCGCCACCCTTTGGTGTTGGACCTTCCTTCACAGTGCAGTCCCTTCTCTTGGTCACTTGGCCCCTCAAGACTGTCACTGACACTCCTGCATTGCAAGTTTCTTTTGGCTCTTTGCCAAGAAAAGCAAGGAACACAGGAGCCTGAAGAATAAAGGGTCTGTCTGCATCCCCTGCTCCTCCCCACTCCCGGGACGGGAGGACCATGCAGGAAAAGGCCCCACAGCCCCGGAGACGCAGTTGGAGGCAGTGTGAAGCGCATCCTCAAGTGCTCCACTGCTACCAAGCTCCCCCGCAGTGCCAGCGGCCAACACTTTCACTGGTGTGGGGTAACTCATGCATTAGACTGCAGGGTTACCCACAGCACCACCACGGCACCTGTTACTATATCTTTGTGAGAACAACCTTTTTGTTGTCATGCAAGTGACTCAAAGTGATGTTCTATCTAACTGTAAACAGATGCGAAGATGCAAAAGATGATGCAACGCCTTCAATTCAAATTTATCTTAAGTGGATTTAGGTCTGAATGATTTCTTATTAATTATCAGCTAGTAGTTTCTTTCTTCCTCTTGCAGCACCGGCTGGCTCTACAGCAATGTACTGCAAAAGACATCCTGCTTTACTGAGACCTCAAATCCTCTTCTGATAGTGTTATCATTTTCTAGACAGTCTTGCCAAAGGGTACCAGAGTCTGAAGTCATGGTCTTTGTGCCAGCAAAATTAGCATGTTTATGCAGCTGCATATTATCCCAATTCAGTGACAAGAACAATAACCCATTGCCTTGCTGTAGAATATGGTAAGCTGTTTATTTCTGGAGCTTATTGGGAAAAAATCAACATACTGAATGGCAAAACATTTGACCCAGCCATTAAAAACAGAAGTCATTCTGACACTATGAATGTCACCTTAAATAAATCTCTCATTCTATAACATTATATCAGTTTTTCCTGAACAAAACCAAACAGAAAGACAAGCCTTTTTCTTTCTTTTCTGTCTTCTACTTGGAAGGAAAAAATGCAACTAATCCCCAGCGGCTAAACTGACAAACAGGAGAGCTATATCCTACCTCCAAGCAACACAATGAATTGAATGCGAATGCTTCTGCCTTGCCACACATCTGGAGTTTAACTTTGGGGGAAACTCTGTCATGAGCTAATTGACTTGATTGTGTTTTAATTAAATGAGAGGAAAAAGCTGAAGTTCAACTGTGGGCGGCTGCATGGTAGTTTCCATATGAAGCTGCCAATACTGCAAAATGTTAATTGAAACTCCTGCTGGTGATGAGCTGAACAGGGTGGGTTGTGGCTACTCGGAGGGATTCTGACTGCAGCCTTGAAACAGCTGAAGTGGTTAGCGTGTGGATGCTCCTGTGGCACCAACAGCAGGAACGGATGCGACTTGCCTGAATCTCTCCAGCTTGTTACAAGCACCTATACACAACCACTGCTTGGACTGGCAGTGTCAAACAAGCCCTGCAGCGCCAAAGCTCAGAAGAAGCTTTATGAGGCTGGGCCATGCAACTCGCATCATGTTAAAAGCAAAACATAACCTCACTGGAGAAAGTCAAAATCAGCAGAAGGTGGACAAATTGGGCTTTAGTACATCTGTAGACAAAAGGCCTTACTCTACCCCTTTTATGAGCCCCTGCCTTGCTCTGGAAAAAGCACGAGAGCTGCACGGGTGCTTATGAAGGGAGGCAGGGAGCTCTGTGCTGCCCTGAAAGGCATAGGACAGCTGCCCAGGGCTCTAACACCTGAGTCTTACATGTCAGAAAAGAAGCAAAGCTGCTGCAGACTCCCCACGGCTCCCTTCCCCTTCCGGCCAGCACCGCCCTGAACATGCACGTGCACCTCCAAGTCCTCTGGGGGAACCAAATGTTGATGTGGAAGCCACAGGACTCGGAGGGAAGCCCTGTCACACCAGCCTCTTCTCCCTTCCTGTAGTGCACAGGGGAGGAACGTGAGCAGAGCCATATTCTAGGTTTGTTTGAGCAATGGGGCTGGCTCTCACACACATTTATTCCTGTTCTCTTTCCTCTGTATGCCTGGGACTCATTTGCTTAGTGCCTGACGCAGCTTGTATATCTGCACGTCTACCTGGCTTCAACTGGGCACCCTCCTTTCCCAAGTGGCTGCTCCTCAGCAAACAAGGAGCGGACCCAGTTTTGGCTTCCTGCTGCATGACGCGGGAGGCAGCAAACAGCACAGGTTAAGGTAAAGCTGCTTCCATTTCTTGCTTCTGGCAGAATTCCTCAAAAATTTTACTAGAAGTAAAGCACAAAGGGCCTCTTCGCTTTACAGTTACCTTAAGTATTGCCTTTTTTTAAAAAATCACAATAACCACATTAATTCAGTGCTCCTGGTTGTTTTGTTTTGTCAGGTTACAGGCTATGACATTCTTTACCATAATTTGTCTCTTGCTAATGCAGCCTATACACAGATAATGCACACATAATATGCAATGTACAGAGTTTCTTCATAGTACAGTTTTCACTCCCATTGGGTTAACTCTACAGTAAACTACAAACTTACAGCTACAGGGCACTGTGCAGGGACATCTGAAATATTGCAGGTACCAGACAACAAAACAACCCTGAAAAGCAGTGCTACCTATGCCTGAGTTACACTTCTCATATAGTAACTTCGGCAGAAGTCTTGGCTACTGCATTTAGGTAACAGAGGGGTTTCTACAGGGCACTGAGCAAAGCAGCTGCATCTCTGCAATCACCACCTCTGTTCTCACCCATTTCTTGTGCCAAAGCTTAAAGACCAAATAAACTACGGCCCTTATGACCAGACTTTATTTGCAGTATGCCCATGGACATACCTTTGCAAATTAGTTATTTACATTTCGGCATCATGCCGTCTTTATTGGAGCATGTATGCACACGCTTACTCGCACTTCAACCAAATGTTTAACTTCTATTCTTTTCACTTCCTATGAAAAGAATAAGCAAATGCTCATCAATGCTTTTAATAAATGTTTGAATCTGATCTGGCTGCAAACACTCATAGCTGCTTTCTGGCTGGAACTTAGCTTGGCTCAGACCAGAACTAAAATGAACATGAGTTAAATGTAGGTTGTTTATTTCTCTCTCCTCCACCCCAAAAGTTGAATTAAAAGAAGCAAATGGAAAATTTCCAGATAGTAAAGTTTTCCAGATACATGAAACATCAGGATAGGTCAAATTCTGAATCCAGAATCCTGTTATTATCTGAAATAACAGACAAGAAAAATCTAGGCACCAAAATAAAGATACGGGAGGAGAGAAATTAAAAAAAGAAAAAAGTGTACATGAAATAAAAACCAAATCAAGCTGAAGGCTGAAAACTAATTTCTTGTGTCAGAACATCAATGGATAAATCCCCTTTAAGTGCAATGGTACAGACTTCTGTTTATATTTTTAAAAATTTTTAGAGAATTTTGCAATTCAACCTAAAAATAAACTCTGCTTAGTCATCTTATTAAAGTCTGTAGTGATCATTCTAAAATGCCACATTTGAAAAATAGAACTGCAAAACGAGAAATATTTCCTACAGAATATTTTTTTCTTAGTACAGTCCTAAAACAGGGGAGAAAACTGGCTATGACACACTTACTACAAATATTTTTAGCAACAGGCAACTGATAAATCGTCCAAGCAGGCACTGGCTAAGGGGTGAAAATAACTTGAAGTGAGTACACGGCCCCTTTCCCGTGTGGTAATAAACAGGAATTAAACATCTGTGCAATAATGAATATGTTTGTAATACCAATGCAGAGATAAATGTGGGCCAAGTATGTCACGTGGGAGCCTCTGGTCCTATTCCCATCTCTCCAGCTAGTTGTAAACGTACTTTGCATCTACCCAAAGCAGACCAGAAGCGCTTTGCAAAGCCTGTTCTAGCAGCAGCAGCTGTCTCTATAAAGAAAAGGTAGAAAGGGGAAGGACAAGACCAGTGTGTTCCTTGGGCCTGGTTTCTCCTGACAGGAGAGGACACATGCTAGGAATCCAATGCAGTGTGCCATGCGAGAACTTCCCGGCCCCGGACTTCCTAGAAACCGGATGAGCAGTACGGTAAGCAGGAACTTGTTAAAAAAAGGCAAATGCAAACTTCTTAGTCTAATGTAAATTCTGCTAAGCATTCCTTGTATTGTCACAGACTACTAAATTCTATGTAATTTTAGATACTTAACTAGGATTCCTCCTAGGAGGTGTTTGCCCTCAGGGCGTCAATCAGCACACCCTTACACCGTCTTAGCCACTTGTGAGTAGAGCTAAGTCAAAATCCCAACAAAACAGCCAAAGTCCTGCCCAAATTGCTCTCAGCAGCTTAAAAGTTGCTTCTAACTCTGCTCCTCTCCCTACAAAAGCAAACACAAGCTTGTGGCTGCTTCAGATCTGGCTGGCTGGCTGGTTCACCTGGAGGGGAGCATTAAAGTCGGAGTGTGGATTTCAGTCTCCCACACATTCCTGCAAGGACTGCGCTGCTCACCATGGTGCTAGGACCTACGACACCGTCTCCACAGTCTCAGACACCGTCACTGCAGAGAGTACTTAGATCTAACACATACCCAAGCAGTTATCATTTATCTTGGCCTGTTTTTACATCTCAGTTGAAAGCTCGGCTGAACAAACCTGTTGGCAACTACCTGCGAGGCTGCACTTTGTGCCAGAGTATTGTTCCAAGACAGAAGAAAAATAATATTTTGCATAGGTCTTTAAAGCCCATACAGTTCCCTACAGGATTATCGGAAGGTCTGATAAACAGTGTGGCTGGTGAGAGGGGGTTGGATGGTGTCCTGCAGGATTGGATGGGAGAGGATGTGGGAAAAAAAACAGGAAGATAGTTTGGGAAGAGACTGAAGTCTTCCGTCATGAACCTACACCCTGAGGTTACTGCCAGCAGAACTGTGCTCTCACGTGAGCATGTGAGAGGCTGAGGAGCAGCTCCCTGCAGAAACACGCCCTGCCTGCTCACCAAAGGAAGCACTTGCGTGATGCACATTCCCCCTCTCCCACCTACCCCATCCCAACTCATTGTTGCCTCTCCAACAGCCTTCCTAGAAACAAAAATGCTGTCTAAGCAACACACAAAAGGTGCTTTTGCCTCTTCTGTGCATCTCAAACCAAATCTTTCACAAACAACATGTATCTAAATCTGGCAGCAGGTTCAGTTTTGTGGACACAGAATAAAATGCACCCCCTTTCCACTCCCCCTCATGTTCACCTGCTGTAACAGGGAGCTCTGGATATACAAATAAGAGAACATTTTGCATATGGAAAGACTTAAGAGCAATTTGATCTGCCAGGTAATTAAATCCCCTTACAGGACAGCCTGGAGTTGGCTCTGCTGCCTTTCAAAAGAGACATTTTCTTTCATGCTGGTGGTACTTCAGCACCTATTTTCTAGTACAGGAAACAGCATATTGCACATGTCCAAATGTGCGCAAGTCAAACCTGAAGCAAATAGTTTCTTTTTGTGACCCAGCTGGCCTCCAAATTCCACAGAGGAGGTCAAGGACACTTTTAAATCCAACTAGAAATTTTTTGAGTGTTGTTGTCATTCCAAATGTTTATGTAGGCTGTTAGATCTGCAGTCTTTGAAGACAAAACTGTGTTTATTTTTATTTTTTCTAGCTGTCCTTAAAACCTTTGCCTTTGTTGCAGCTTGAATAAACAGTAATAATATAAATATAACGCACTCAGAAGAAACTGTTAATGATTAAAGGCAGCTCTTCTCAGCCAAAATGCAAGTTTGTCAATTCTAAAGCCAAAGCTCTTATTTTTCTATATGTATAATAGCAGGATTCTGAATAAAGCTAAAGTTTTCTCATTCGCTATGAGGAAATGGGAGTCACCAAATTGCAGCTGACTTTATTCAGCATCATGTTTCATCACGCTCATCCACCCTAGCTGCACAGCAAACAGCTGCTTTATTCACCATATGTGGGTCTTTATTAGGGCCAGGGTGGGGGAAATCAGGCACAAGCTCATGAATTTGTCAGCCCAGGTGCTCTTCCTTTACCAATTTAAATTCTGATGCTCAGGGGCACATTTGTGTAAAAGGACAGGTCCATAAGCAGTTGTAAAATGGTTTAGTTATATTTAAAAATAGTGCCTTCCCTTTCCTATGCAATCAAGAAATAACAAACTGGTGGCACCAGGAATTACTTCAGCAAAATACTCAGTGGAGTTACAGTATAAGTAGATTTGAAAATTGTATACATTTTACACTTTAATTTCTCTATGGAGTCAGTGCTTAAGGAAGCGAGGCGCTGATAATCAAGAAAACCTTTGGCTGGAATAGACTGTAAATGAGATTTTTTTTCTCATTCAATGCACCTCGGCTTGTGTCAGAAGAGCAACTTGCAGTTAATGTGCTCCTGGGTCAAGACACTCACAGAGGTGTGGCTGGAAATCAAAACTCAACCTCTTCATAGGAGAATCAGCAAGGTTCTCCCAAAGCATTGGTAACTAAATCAAGATTTAAAAAAATTCATCCTTCAAAAGAAACGGACTACTTAGTTCTTTCCTCTCCGTAAAGCAACTATACAGAAAGAAATACATGGAGAGCAGGCCCTAATTCCAGGGGGAGAACCAACTGAGCCAGAGAGAAAGCTGTTCAGGTCAGTGGCTCAAAGCTGGTTTGCAAGGGCAGAGGAAGGGGATGTGAAGCAGGGAGCCCCCAGCAGCACCCCCTGCTCCCAGAGGTGGCTCAGCCACTGCATGTGGAGGGGCAGGTAGCAGGGGGAGCAGAAAGAAGCCTGGCCATCACAGGGGGCCTTTGGTTCCTGCTGCTGCTGGTCACCTTGGTCGGGGGCTATGGTTGACCAGAGGGTCCAGTGGCTTGGATGGGGAGAACCTTACTGCTGTCAGACTGGTAGAATACACTCAAATTTTCCCAGTAGAATTTTCCATTTTCCCATATGAGAAAGCAACTACTCTGTAAACTGTCCTACACATGGTGAATACATTATTGGTATGTTCGTTTCCCCACTTCCCCAACCCATGCTGTATTTCAGGTTCCGATTTGTCCTCTGCTCTCTCTTAATCCTGAATGATTTGTATTATCACAGTGTTTAAGAGGGCTAGTCATAGACTAGGACTTAATAGTGGCAGGAGCTATAAAAAACACAAAACATGAAGACCATTCCCTTACCAAATCTAAATATAAAATGAAAGGGAACAGCTTGAATAACAGATTTTTGATTTTTCATTGCCACCTGCTCAGCTGTTGCATTTTTAAGACGATTTAAATATCCAGAAGTCCATATGATATTGTTTACATCATGTCCTTTTCTAACACCTCTTTCATACGGGCTTTGGCACTGAACAATCATAAAATATATCTTTGTAACCTTAGGCAAAAACAAAATGTCATTTGAACTCCTGTGCATCAGTTTGAAATGGTTTTAGCTGGAGTCAAATGAATATCAACCAAAAAGAAATATATGGAGATCAATAGCAGCTACACACGGAAAAAGTTGAAGACTCCCTCCTCCTCCTGCCACTGTGTATCCATGTAGTACTGCCACAGACCACAGTGGCGTTCGTTCAGTGCTTAGCTGTAGTGCGCATCATGAGGAAGGGTTTCAAACCGCACCAGCAACGAAGCTTGTCTGCCTGATGTGGAGGAGTTGAGACAGCGTGAGTAGTTGTTGTATAGTTTGGCATACAGCACTGTCCTGACACTCGTAACACTTTTTTTTAAATCATTTTCATATCCAGCCAATCATATCTGATTCTCATATCAGTTAGAAGTTAAGTTATGCTCCAGTGAGAATTAATGATCTCCCAATTGCCCAATAAGATGTACTGAAGCTTGTCCTAAATCAGATAATATGTTTATATAGGGTTTATACAAACCCTAAATCACCTTCAAGAATAATTCAGTATGTTACTAGCCAGGCAGTGCTGCCAAATATCACTCCCACTGTATGGAATGACACACCTCACTGTACTTCATACATTCTTAAGGACTCTCTTTAAATCCTAAACATTTCAGCATTCATTTAAAAAGGTATTTTTCTTAATTAGTTGTGATTGCAGTGGTAAAGCTGCTATAAGACCCATAAGTAACTGTAAGTGAGAACATAAATGAAAACACCAGAATGGTTTATTTTACAAATTCAATTATTGAATATATTCTCATAGTTTTTAGGACTTCATAGAATGTTTGACTGCTTGAATGCTGTAGTACCTTTGTCAAAAAGTCTAGAAACAGTGCATACTGCAAAAATATATAAATCAATCTAAACACAGCTATGAACATTAATAATTCAACCTCAACATCATTTGCTGTGGTTTTCTTGTTGATGTTAAAGTCAAAGCTGCCCTAACACTTAAAAGATTTCGGTGTATTGCAGTTTACTCATTTGGAAAAAATCCCGGTGCCACTGCTAAGGTAAAGATGCTAGGAGTTTTAATAGCTGGCTTGCACTGAAATTTTTGACTATGTAGGAAGTGCAGCTGATATTATTGGCTATTTCTATAATGATCAGCTGCGGAGAACACTTAGTCCCTCTGGAATGGACAGGGGCGCTTCCTCTTCTGCCAACTAGTTGCTTGAGGCTGTCTGCAGGTTCAGGAGGAGAACACTGTGATGAAGAGTGACCCCTTCATATTTCAGGTGTAACACACTTAATGTTGAATTATCAAGGGTAAAATTTTAAGAGTTTAATATAGGAATTCAGACACAATTTTATGCCTAAGGTGGCAACTGGGTTGGGTAGTTTAAAATTTATATATAAAAATACCAAGGGCAAAGCTCGAATTCTTCTTTGTGAGCCTTATAACCAAGTTGATGTAGATGAACAGAGCACAAAAGCTGTGCTTAAAAGTGCCTTAATAAGGATTTGATATAAAAAACAACATGCAAAACTCCAGAATATAACTAGAAAGTCCTGACACGTTTGTTAGTAATTCAAAGCAGTCCTGGAAGTCAAAATTGTCCCAAGTAAAATATGTAGAGCATCAGGGTTTAGCATCTTTAGCTTTATTTAAACTCTGTGAAATTTTCTTTTTTAAACTACTAACAAATGTTTTCCTAGAGAGAGGGAACATTATGTGATAGAGTGCATGTCTGTTTCCAGAGGTCCCTGGGAAAGTGAGCTATCCTTTGGAAAAGCCCATAGGAACACTTCAAAAATTCCTGTTTGCATTTTTTTTACTATCTTGACTGTTCTACGTAAGAGACGACGATGAGCGTATAAAACTGATTTAGCATGCTTATATTCGGAACAAAGAGAAAGACCGTTCATGTAATAACAGAATAAATAAAGACAAACTGTTCTGCAAAGAAATGAGCCAACAGTGACCTTCCCTTCATTATGGTTCCAGCAGGCTCTCCCCAGACACCCAGGCAGCGCTCGGGCAGCTGGTCCTGGAGCCAGGACTTGCTGGCAGTGCTGCCATGCCCTGGACATCCCGACACTGCTCACCAACACTCTATGCAGCCCTGCACAGCGTTAAACTTCCTCACATTTCTGCCTGGAAACGAGCTGCTTGGAAGAGGAGTGAGAGGCTCCCCATCTACACCCCAGTCCTCCTCTTCCTCCCTCCAAGCAGCGTCAGCACCAGTGCAAGGAGCCAGGGATAGCAAACCAACGTGTCGGCAGAAGGGGCGCTGCAGCTCCAGTGAAAAGCTGGAATTTAGTCCCATTTTGCTTCTGCAAGAGACAATGTCTCTTCAGTTAACTTCGAAGGGCTGCTCTGTTGTCGCCCAGAGGCCTCTCAGCTCCCACTGCGCCACGCTTGAGGAGCAGGCAGAGGCCCTCCAATAAGCAACTGCAATTTTACTCCCCCGAACAGGTATCAGGAAAAAAGTCTCCTGGAAAAACACTCTTTGACAGGTTGAACAAAGCTGATGTGTAACTTAAATCTCCAGCCACACGCATTTTGTATAAAAGCAGGTTTTGAGGGAAAAGAGGCTAATAATTATTTTTAAAGGAGCACTTTCCAGCGGCTTACAAACAAATGACTGCAGCTTTCCAGGGCTTAGGGGAGTGGTTGTGACATTTAGGAAGTGAAAAGAAGCGATAAAGGGTTCCGTCACTTTTCTTGGCTGAAAAAAAGAAAAAATGTGTTTATAATTTCTTCTAACCTCCCTCCCATTCTTTGCAGTCAGGTTCTCAACACACATAATCAACATTTTTGAAATCTGTGCTCACTTTGCACTTTGTTTCATTGCACTCTGCCTGGCTGGTAAGTGCCAAGAGTGGGTGGCAATTTTCAGAGCAGGAGAGACCCAAGAAGAGTCCAGGGGATGACACCGCACGCCCTGTCACAGGGAAAACATCACCCACACAGGCCTCTCAGGTGGTGTCCTGGGGAATGGGTGCTCTATAGACGGATGGCAATGGGATGCAACAATCTTCTTGCTTCTTTCAATGTAGAGGGTACAAAAAGACATCATTAGCTAATTTTATAGAAACTTTCGGAGGCAGTGCTTTGGTAAGTTAAGGTATTTCAGGGAAAGTCTGAAACTGTAAACAAAATAGACTGAAGCCACATAAGTAAAGCTGAAGATTTCTCTTTTTTCTTTTGTTGGACATATTTCTGTATTTTAATGCAGATACAGAATGCAAGCAACATAACTAAGCATAACAGTACATACTTATAGAGGTAAAAAAAAATAGCTAGAAAGCTATCATTAACTTTCACTCAATATTTTCTTGTTCTAGCAGGAATAAAATTACATTAAAACCAATAATTAACTGTGTTTGATTTTTAAGAGCCCTGAATAAGATCAGGAATAATATACTAAACTTGATCAACAGAGGTGCATGATGTAACTAACTCTTAAAGCTTTTTTGGCAAATCCTGTGACATTTCATGCTTTTATGAATAGCAAGTCTCTGGGAACTGGTTCTTTGTTTAAGAATCTTCACTTCCATTTAAAAATAAACCCACATTTTTCACTCTCATGTTTGCGAAACATGCAAGAAGCAACCCTTAATTAAATGTATAAAAAAAAAAAAGGAAAAAAAAAGATAGAAGATCTGCAGACTTATTTATTTTTCAAGTATCATGGTCTAAGGAGCTTGCTCCACAGTTTTTGAACGCGTAGCAAAGGTAGTCGTGTTTTGTTGGCCACCACTAATATGGGGGCAAAGTTTCAAGACCACGCCAGAACTCACAGAAAGAATCAGTGACCATATGAATGGGGCCACATGTCACCATGGTATCCTAAAGGCTGGCACATAAGTATCTGAGAGCACTAACAGATGCTAATACTTTGGTGGTCTGGTATCAAACAAACTGGACAGGGAAGACAGGATCCTAATTCAGATACTCTAAGTAGACGTGTAAAGTAAACGATGTCTGTATCCTCCTTAGAGCCAAGCTGAGCCTTCAACTACCTGGTATTTCAAAATGTCAAATTTCAAAATATGAAAGGAAAATATTTCAGTAAATTCAGAGGAATTTTGCTTCTCTTTTTGATCAGCAGAAGACCTTTAAAACCTGTACTTAAGGTAGATATGAAGAATACAGAAGAATAACAGAGGAAATGCAGATGTTAAAAAATAAAATAAAACACACATGCACACACCTTGCCATGCCCTTTTTCCGATCCTCCTTCAGGCAACTCTGCTGAAATCCATAGACCAACTTCCCCTTCCTCTCCTTGGAGCATCGTAGCACTGAAGTAGAGGACAAACCTTGACAGGCAGCCCTGTCACACTGCAGCTCCCAGAACAAACAGCTTCCTCCCGGCTTGGCTCCATTACAAACAGCAGCTTCCTGCTCTGATCGACGCATCCGCTAACTTTAAACTCCTGTCTTTTAACTGATTTCAAAATCAAGACTTTGAATAGAGTTTTAATTAGCTTCATTGTAATACAAACCGAGGTAATGTGCACTTTTGTCTAATTTATATCAAAGCTAAACTCGCCCCCGCCCCTCAAAAATATATCTATATATATCTGTATCTATCTCACTGAAGTGCTTACAAAAAACCATTTTCTTAGCGCTCAGAAGACGAAAAAGGATTATGTCTTCATAGACTCACGTATTTTATGTCTTCATAGACTCACGTATTAGCAATACTGCAAGTTATTGGCAACAGCCCACGTTTTGAGGCGGATGAAGGCCGGGGCAGGAGACTGAGCCAGGCCATGGAGCACGGGGCACTTCTCGGTGACTCCTGCGGCACCAAACGGTGCCTGATGCTCATGGGCGATGGGATCAGGAGTGCAGCTTCCAGCCCCGCCTGCTCACGGCAACGGGCAAGTAACGGGCGAAAATGCTGGAAGGGCAACAGCAGAAACCGTGGTGCTTCTAGGGGCAAGGAAAACTCACATCAGCAGTTTCATTTCAGGTCACATTTAATGTCCACTTTAATGTGGCTGTTTTCCCTTTCAGGCTCTTATAGCAATAACAGAGGAAATCAAGAGCTCTATCCACAAAACTAAAGGATTCCATTTACCTTTTTTACCACAGTTTATGACATCTGTCCAGGATGGGGGAGATCCAGAGCAAATCCCAGCTATTCTGGGGACTCTTTAGTTAGCCCAACCCTAAACCACTCAACTATCAAGAAATTCTGGGGAATGTTGTGCAAGTTTGTCACCCTCTCTAACATCCACTGACTTCACACATCTGCTCTCCAACTGCCAGAAGATCTTGATGTATAAAGCCTATTACTGCTACTGAAACTCTGACTTTTCAATTTTAACTGATATGGACAGGAAATATTTTGAAAAACATCACGATTTGCTTGAAAACTGCATCACAGACACTTACAGAAAGATTATATGAAAAAAAAAAAGGGGGGGGGGGCAGACTTCACCTAAAGGCAAGGTCTCCAGCCTGAAAAAGTCTTGCAAATATGCACAACTGTACTCATATGTGCATCGCTGTGGGATTACAGCAGCTACAATTCTTGGGTTAGAAAATTACTGTCAATATGTTAGGAAGAAAACCCACATCTTACTACTATTCCAATAGCAGTTATATGTTGAGACAATTTGTTTTCTCACATAATTTCGCAGCAAGCTGCTGGACTAAAGGGGGCTCCTGGAAGTCTTTGTAAGAGACTTTTTGCTTTGGTGCCGACTTCCTGAGGGGTCTCTGTGAGCGCTGCCTGCAGCAAGTTGCCCAAACTCCCTCCCTTCTCCCTCACCCCCAACACGATCCTCCTTACTCCCCTGCTCTCCCAGAGGAGCAACATTTTGGGGCTTGTCTGAAAACACAAGCCAGCCTTGCTGCTGGCCCATCTTAGGAAAGTAGGAGTAAAGATTGAATTATATAGAAACAAAGAATAAAACAAAAGAAACTTCTCTACATTTGGGCGTTTTCTCACCACTGACATCTGTGAATGCATGCAACTGCTTAAACCAACAGAGAGAGCTACATGCTTTAAAATAACAACAGACAGAGTGTGAAAGACAGCGCGAAAGAGAGATTGAATTATGTCTGCCTGGTATTTATTTGCTTTTAAGAAACTGCTAATTTAATTAGTTCTCCCTCCTCTGTTCTTCTTCCACTACCCCCACCCTCCTTCACTCCTGACTGGAATATACTGCATTAGGAGTAAAAAATTAAATTGGAAGGAAGTAGGGACACCTCTAGTCCCATTCACACAGAGAATGCAACAGATCCCAGAGATTAAAGACCTGATGCCACCAGACACCTCTGCGGTGACGAAAAGACATTGGAGGCTCAGTTCTGCCCTGCTGGTTTTTATCCCTTGAAACTAGCCCTTGGGGAAAAAACAGGTTGCCAATTATGCTAAACAGTAGCATTCCTAGCCAAGGCTTGTCACAGTGTAATTATGTTATCTGCTAAACCACAGGCAGTTAGGGCTGAGGAAGTTGTTCCCATTTGAAAATTAAAAGAATAGTTAGAAAAATAGTTAGCCACAGCGCTGGATTAACTTGCTGGCTCTCCTCAGCTGCATTCCTCCATCACAATCAATTCCCTTAATGAAGGATTTTATTTTTAGTTTTAGCTTATCTCATCTATGCTTCTCACAGCATTTTTCTGATGTGGTTGCACAAATTCCAAATGCTCTGTAGGCTGCGCAACAAAAAGATTTTTCTCTGAAAAATGAGGATAAATTAAAGACAACTGGTTGAAAGGTACGGACACTAAAATCCACAGCCTGTCACTGATGATTTTTGCTCATTCATTGACCTGGTCCGCAGCTTTCATTCAGTTAGGTTTTGCACAGTGCTTGTGGAGGAGCAAGAGGATGACAATAATTAATTGTTGCACAAGACAGTTCATTTTCAGGCCTGATTAATATTCACAGAGGACTCAGAAGAGCCCCGAGACCTCTAGAGGTGCAGAGACATGAGCCCACACAGATCATCCTCAAGTGATGGACCGTGGCCTTTATTCTCACATGTGTGCAGATCACACGAATGCTCCCTAACCTACTTCAGGTCAAAAACCACAGGAAAAGCTTAAATTGCCATAAGCCCCAGTTTAAGCTGGCCCTGCTCACTTTGCATGGAAGCAGCTTAGGAAATGGCTGCGTGTTGGCGGGGTCGAGTGGAGGGGAAGTAACTTCAGTCTGAGGGAAGTGAGTGACAATGCGGGGAAGCCATTAGCACCTTCGGCCCTCGCAGCCACGTCCAGCCCAGCCATCTGCCTATACATTGACAACAGAGCGTGAAGCCAAGGCTGAATTTTATGTCCAGCTTCTCTTGCTAACTGAAGAAATGCAAAAAGCCCCAAATTCAGATTTAATGAGTTAAAAGGGGTTGAAAATAATGCTTTGCTTTCTGATGCTTTCTAGAGGTCTAACTCTATATTTTCAAGGCTTTATTAAGCTTTATTTTTTTTTCCCCCTTCCAGGAGTGACAGCCAGAAAGATCTGTTCTTTTTTCCCTCCTCTTAAAAAAAAAAAAAAAAAAGAAAGAAAAGACGACATGATCCTAGAGAAGCAATACTGACATTAAATGCTGAGACTTACAGCAGAAGTGTTATTATTAAACTTAAAAATAGCTATTCACTTTGTCATGTTGAAGGCTCTTTTCCCTTCCGCACAATTTGTTAATAAAATCATGTATTCCAAACTAAACTACAGAGTTTCCAGGTACAATTAAATATTTCGGTAGCAAACTGCTTATGTCTTGCTGGGTCTGACTGCAGTGCCCCTCCTTCTCTTTCACATGCTCCCTCCAGAGAGACACCAGCAGTGATGGAGAAACTACAGTACCATAGAGGAGTTCAAAGAGAGGTGTTGCTCTAAGGGTCCCAGATACTTCCTTTTTCAGTCTCAAGGCTCTGAATTCCTCCAACTTTTTTCCCCAACACCACCTCTCATCCTCCCTTCAGGATCACGCTCACTCTATAACGCTACAGAGTGACATGATATTGTGGTTGAACAGCAGGGCCGAAAACGTTTCAAAGCCAAGCGTCAAGGCCAGTGCGCTCTCGCCACGCTCTGCAGTTAATGCCTCTCTCTTTCCTGCTGGCTCACGTTCTGCTGCCTCCCTATTGCTTTCTCTTCCAAATAAAGCACAGGCCATCTTTCATATCCACTTGGTGCTTGGCCAGCTCATGACAGCTTGACTTTATCCACAGCTTTCAAGTTGCCCATTCTGCTGTGTGCTCCCTCACACAGACACAGGCTTTCATGGCTCAGCACCAGGCCTTAGGTGTATTCCTCCACCTCCTATTTCCTGGTGTCAGAAGCAGCAACATTAAACCAGAAATAACTATCTTAAATTAAACTGGTATAGCACCTTCCTCGCAAGGACCTGAGTCCCACTACTCCAAAGAGTCTGATCAGCCTTCTAAAACTTGCCCCTTCAAGTATTTTTAAATGCTGTACCAGAGCTATGCTGCAATTAGTGAAGTTGATTTAAACCAAGTGTGCGTTTTTAATACTAACATTTTTCTTCTTTTCATGAATCATTTGAATAGTTCCTCAGAAAAGGAGAACCAGGCCTGGTGGCATAATGCGTGGGGCAGGAAGACCGCTACACCCCTC
Source organism: Nothocercus julius (assembly GCA_013398735.1). Taxonomy (NCBI): domain Eukaryota; kingdom Metazoa; phylum Chordata; class Aves; order Tinamiformes; family Tinamidae; genus Nothocercus; species Nothocercus julius. The sequence continues at coordinate 1,891,802 of VZSV01000150.1, read as the reverse complement.
TGTGTATCAGCATAAAAGAAGCCAGATTAGGAGTGTGCTAGAACACCATTTCGCATTTTCAGAACAAGAATTTTCTTAGTACTTGTGCCAAGACCAACACTTTCTTCCACTCAGAAATATAACAAATCTATAAAACTCCAAGAAACAAACCAGTAATCTTCAGGCACGTTGAATGCATTTACAGGAAAGGAAACGCACAGCCACATTTGAATTATTACCAATGAAATAAATTATAACACATTATACACATACATTTTAAACATGCCCAGTTTCTTGGCAATGAACTGTTTCTTTCTCTTTTTTAACTTGTAAACACAGCTAGTACCTAGAAAGCACGTCCCCTCCAGCTTATAACAACCTAAAGTGGTTACGTGAGTAACTTGTACTCAAAGTACTTGATTATATCCCACTACATCTGTGTGTTTCACAAACACACAAGAAAAATATCATTTTACTTGTTGATTGATCCAGGATTGGGGAGGAGGGAAAAAAAAAGCTAACAAAAGAAAAAACATAGAAAATTAGTTTTCAGTTGGATTTTGCTCTTTTGCTTCTTATGACATGAATGCTTCAGGTAAGTTGATCTCTGGGGGTCATAAGCAAGGAAAGCAACTGGGAGAAAAGTAACGAAACAGACAGAGTCTCTTTCCATTCACAATCATACCACAAGTTACACTTTTTATGTGACACACGGGCTGCCCACAATCCCTGGCAAAAGTGATCTCCAGATGCTACTGGAGCTGACCACTCCTCCAGTTACTTACTAGTTAATTCCTCTTGCTAGGCTCCCAAGCATTTGAAGCCGCTACGCCACTGTTAGATAGAGGAAGCAGAGATCTACAAGCCACATGAAAGTTAACTGGAGTCTCCTGACAAAAGGTGGTCAGGAATAACTATCTGAGAGTTACCCGTGGCCTCTCACTCCCTGTAGTGTCTGCAAAATCTGATTTGGGGCCCAGACGGGCATAATTTAGGCCTACAGCACTGCGACTCTTCCCACCACGCTACCCACTGCAGCTGCCCTCCTTTGACAGGCTGCTCTGCTGTGAAGCTTCCTGTGCTCACACCCAATTTCACTCCTAAGCACTTCTTTCCTCTTAGTTCAGCTGGCTACGAGGCACAAGTTCAGATCCAAATTGCTTTCTAGTGTTTGGCCTTGCTCTACAGCCACACATGACAGAAGGGAAAGAGCAGAGCCTCCTCTTTAGCAGGAGGGTTCAAACTAAATGACAATGAATCTTGCATCTCATCAGCAAAGTTCTGGACAGCAAACCCCAGAAATACAACCAGCGATGACAGACCCTAGGCAGGAGATAATTTTCTGATCTGACTATCTGACTGATCTGATTATTAATTAAAATAATAATAATAATAATCACAAATCTGAAAATGACTCCCCGTGCCTCCTGTGCTTCTCATAGGCCTTTTAAGCTGAAAATCTAAACAGTAAAATCAGAGTGAAAACATCAAATTTCATGGGCGTCAAAGATTGTAATTGCAACAATTATTTATTTAGCCAAAACCAACAAACAGTAGAGAATGTGCACATTTTTATAGGTTTTTCACCTATAGCTAAGGTTTCTGCATTCTTGGACCTTCACTGAGCAACACATTAAAACGTTAAGATCCAGAAAATACATTAAAAAAAAAAAAAAAAAGGCAGCAAAAAAAATGCTGAAACAAGAACAATCCCACCACATGGTTATCGTTGGATGATAGTGTTTGGGCAGTTAGTCAGAGTAAGATCTCTCTCAGCGCTAATAAAATTCACATTCTCAGCGGTGGGGAATGAAAGCTGATCTTTGGGAACAGAATTGGTTTTCCTGACAGTTTCAAATGTTAGGACAGCTGTGTCACAATCCAATTCTGCTCATCAAAACATCATTCAAATTTGTATGTGACCAAAGCAGGAATCACAGAAGAAAGAGACAACACAACCTTTGCTGTTTTTTTTTTTTTTTTTTTTTTTTTTTTTCATATAAAACTTAATATAAAACTTTCATATAAATCATTTTCACAAAGGTATTATTGGCAAGGGATTTTGTCTTACCACACAGATTTGTCAAGTAACGAAGTGTTATCATAATTTTGTTATATGGAAGAGTACTTTCCAGTATACAGCAAGTCAATGCTTTAACAATACAAAAACATTATTTGTTTGCAATCTGACAGCACATCCCCTACCATACAATGACTGGGCAACCTAGATCCCCATTTCTCCCTAGCATTTTTTCCATCATGGCTGTTTTAAGCAGAGAGGAAGCACAAAGGTAAGTGAGACTCATTTTTTGACAGAGACTCTATTTTCAAGAGCTCAACACCAAGTCAGGGACAGAAGTAAAACTCATTCCTATGCAGCAACTTTGTATAATGCTTATGAGCAACTCAAATCAAACTTCCTAATGAAGAGCCCACACATGATGGACAGCAATAACTGCACTGACTGTTAGTTCAAAAAGATGCGTTGACTGCAACTAGATAATCTTAAATAGATTCAGATGTCACAATATTCAAACCCAGCCCGAAACAACAAACAAAACCTAAACAGGCACTGCTTTCCATGTGATTCTGATCAGAGAAAGTGAGAAGACAGAAGAGGCCATCTTCACGCCCCGTATCAACCTGAGGTTCACAGCGACCCTCCTGTCTAGTTCCTCCTGAAGCACTCCTGTAAAACAATCCTAAAGGAAGTAACACCTTCCATAGCCCAACTGTGGTTCTAGATTTGCCTCAAAATACTCTGAATAATCTCTAGCCTAAGGATCTTAGACTTTGCCTAAGAAAGGATGCAAATGATCTGATTCTTTTGCTTCAATATTGTTGGAATGCTTACCAGGAATATTTGTCAAGAATAAAGTAAAATACCCTCACTGTTTGTATAACTTCCCTTCTGATGGTTTGTAATCATACCTTTTCTCTCTTTCTTTTTCAGTTTTGTTCATATTTTTAACGTCATCACCCTTCAGTGGCTTGAAAACAGATTTGACTGAAGGCTTCTCAGCAGCACTGGGCGAAACCAATTTCTGTTGATTCAGGATCAAAGACTAAACTGAACTGCCTCTTTCCCTGCGCACATCTGCTCCCTCTGCAAGGGCAGCAGCAACCAGCCCCGCTCTGGGCATCTGACAAAGGCAAAGCAAACCCAAGAGCTATCACTGCCTATTACTAAAGTCATTTTGTAGTCACTGGCAAACTACCAGCCTTTTATTTGTCTATGCTCAGCACTGCTCCTGTCCAGACCTACTTGAATGGGACTTCTCCTTCTGCGCTGCCATGACTCCAGTCAGAAAGAGCACAGGGTCAGGAATCCCATTCACACCAATTAGTGCAGGCAGCTAACGCACACTTCTCCATAGAGACCACAATGTCAGCCCACCTGGGCATTTCTATGGATCAGAAATACTTCTCTAACCACTGTGTTATGATTAAAACACAAAAGTAAAATACAAATTCTGGAAACAGGCTGTTTGCTTAAGTATCTTTTAAAAACATGTCAGCAACACCCAAATCATAAAGTGCACTTAAAAAACAAAAAACAAAAAAAAAAAAACCATATCTTAAGAGAACAAACTAAACCAAAAATAAATCTTGAACCAATACCAGTTGAGAAGTATTTGCCAGAATATATTAGCACTTTTTTGTTTTTTAAATACAGAAAATCACAAGCATCCAAAATAGTTAAAGGAAAATGTCAAGCAGGGGAAAACAAAGAAATATATAAAAGTCCAAGTCTTTTCCACTTCTAGTAAGCAGCACTGCGATATGGCTCAAACACTGATGAGGACTCAGGATATTTATCTTTCACTCCTGATTGTTTCTTAGACCCACTGAGTAACCACAAGCAAGTTCTGCCTCCTCATGCTCCGTTTTCCCATTTAAACAATGTGATATAATAAGAGCTGCAAAGTGTTTGGACATCTGTAATGGAAAACACCACATAAGAACAAGGCATTATTACCAAAGGGTAACAAAAAAGTTGAGGAAGATGGCTTAGGAAGGAAGAACAACTGATCCAAGGGGTGACTGGGCCACTGAGAGCAGCTCAGAGTAGAGCTGGTTGTCACGGGGCTCCGGAGGAAACGAGATCTCTCTCTGGTGACTCTTTCGTCTGAGGGAAGTGTCAGGAAGGTCATCAGATAACACAGCTCTGCATCACCAGGGATGATTCCCTGTGCCTTGCAGCCCTGCCAGGGCCGCCTTCCTAGAGCCCACATCTCATCCTGATTGCAGCGGATGGGGATGCTGATGCTGAACACTGCGAGCAGGCAACAGGGGCTGCCAAATAAAGGGCACAAAGGTGGCTCAGTCCATGTGCCGGAAATGAAAGGTCACATACACTGGCAGGGGTGCATGAGCAACAAAGTGAGAAATATTCACAGGCATCCTTGAAGCGGCCTCAGAGCAAGAAGACGTAAGAAACTGACCCAGTGGCTACAGAGCTTCAGTTCTCCATTCTCATACTGGCATTCCCATGGTTCGCAGGCAGTTCCGTTGGCACGGCTGGCCTGCACACCCTCACAAGAGCTCTGCTCTCCACCACGCACCTCAGCGAGAGCTCAGACTGCAACCTCCTCTGCAGCCCAGCGGGGTCTGCAGTGACCAACACTAACTGCTAGGGCAACTGGTGCAGTGGTTTCCTCTGGAAGATTACTTCTTATATGTCAGGAACCACGAGTAACAGAATGTATTTCCTAACTTATAAACACCTTTTTTCTTTAAAAAAAAAAAAGTGTGTGTGTATATATATATATATATATACACACACACACACACACACACACACTTTTTTTTTCTACAAACAGTCCATTTGCTTCACAGGATCACACTTTGATCTCTACTGACAGCACAAATAGGAGTTTTGGACACCAAGACCAACTTCAGTAGTTGCTCTTACTGTTGGAAGTTCAGTTTGAGACACCCAAGGACCAATATTTCTAAGTGTGTGTGTCTTGCAGTGCCCACTAGTAGCAGCTAAATTTGCTGCTATCCATTCTGACTGAAAACATAAGGGCTTTCTGTGCCTTTAGTGGGTATTGAAAATACTCACTGAATTAACCCAGATTCTAGGGCTATCAGAATTGTAGCCCCATCTGACAATACTGGTAAGAGGAAGAGAAACACGTTCAAGATTGTCAAAGTGAAAAAGGCCTGGGTGTTAATTTAGCAAAGAATGAAAAAAGAATTCTCTATACATTGTACTTATAAATCTTCCATAATTTTACAAAAGTACGAAGAGCAGACAAAAAAAAAAAAAAAGAATACAGTTCCCGGTGTGGCATTATGAAGTTTCAGCCTCAGAGCCATCAATCAATTTGAACCTGACAAAAAATAATTATATAGGAATATTAAGCTGCCATTCTTATAAAGAATAAATATCCTAATGTTACTCTCTGCACCTTTTTCTGCTTCACTTCTGTCACTACAGAAAGCAGAAGCACATGAAAAATTCATACATGTGCTTGAAGTTCAGCACAGCTGAAGCCAAAGAGACAGTGCTTCAGAAATAGCTCTATTTTTGTTTTTAAGCAGAATGTCACGTAACATCATTCCTCAGACGCCTGCCATTGCCATACAAAACTAAAGGGAAGCTGGAGCCTGGCAGTGCTGCCAGCGTGCAGCAGAGTGACTCTGCGGGCTGCCCGCAAATCTCGGCCTGAAAGGCAAGAAAGGAAGCAAGCCGTGGTCACATGCACGTTCCCACTGATCCCCACAGCCAGATTACAAATTCTGTCCCAGTTAGAAGGCTCCCTTCCTAAAAACTGTATATTGTGAGGATTCAGGATTATGTTTGAACTTTACATGCAGCACCAAGTGAACTTGACCTGTCTACCTCCAGGTCCCATGCCTAAGTTACATTTTCACCCTTTAAATAACTCCATTCAGAATCATACCTTTCTGCAGCATTAAAGTCCTCTAGAGACCTTCAGATTTCTTCTCATGAGTCAGCACCTGCCCTTTGTCCCTGGGACTCCTTACTGACCTCAGGACATGTCTTGCCGGAGGCCCTAGAAACCTTCAACACACTTCGTGTCCCCTCAGGCTCCAAGATTACAAGCTTAGCCTCATCTAGATGAGACACACACTGCTGTGTTAACCAAGACATGCCAACACACTCACATGGCTAGTCAGCATTTAAAACATATTGTACTATCTCGACTTACAGGCCTGGACATTTTGCAGAACACGTATATCAGGGTACATTATCAGAAATGACGGCTCTGGTGAGGCCGCACCTGGACTACTGGGTGCAGTTCTGGGCTCCCCAGTACAAGAGGGATGCGAAACCTCTAGAGAGGGTCCAGCATAGGGCCACAAAGATGACTAAGGGACTGGAGCATCTATCTTGTGAGGAAAGACTAAGTGAGCTGGGCCTGTTCAGCCTAGAGAAGAGAAGACTGAGAGGAGATCTGATCAACATGCACAAATACCTGAGGGAAGAATGTAGGGAGGATGGGGCCAAACTCTTCTTGGTGGTGGCCAGGGACAGGACAAGGGGTAACGGGTACAAGCTGAAATACAGGCAGTTCCATCTCCATGTGAGGAAGGACTTTCCTGTGAGGGTGACAGAGCCCTGGAACAGGCTGCCCAGACCAGTTGTGGAATCTCCTTCTCTGGAGATCTTCCACACCCTCCTGGATGCCACCCTGAGCCACCTGCTCTAGGTGTCCCTGCTGGAGCAGGGGGGTTGGACTAGATGATCTCTAGAGATCCCTTTCAACCTCAGCCATCCTGTGATTCTGTGATAAAAACCTGTTTTGTAGTCATTTGTGATCTCATCAAATTGAAGTCACTGCAGATACCTTATCCCAAGCTCCAGGCATCCATACTACAAATTAACAGATTTGTTTATTTGTTTTCAAAAACAACAACAAAAAGCTAAACATGCTTTAAAAAAAAAAAAAAAAAAAGAAGAAGGAAACAGCAGTACAAAACACTTCCTCTCCTTACCATAAAATATTCAGGACGTAGGACTGCAGCTGCTAATATTATAAAATCCTAGCCTGGGAATCAGTGCAAACTTGTAGCACATGACAGGTCCCTATGTAATTTGTGACAATTCCTTGCAAAAGGTTCTCCTGCTTCTCTGAAAGCACAAGGCATTACCTGATATACCCTGATCTACATGCATATCCCATTTGTTTACGGATGATGGTTTCAATATCTAACAACTACTGGATTATGTTTCATTTATCCCAGAAACTCACTCTCTCCATATGCAAGGAAGAAAGTAGCAGTGAATGCAATGCTTGAGCTAAAATCTTCTGGCTTGCAACAAGGTACTTGCAGTGAGAGGTCTCCAGCTCTAGATTTTCCATTCCCTGCAGGCTCACTAAAGTATGAATTTATGGATTGCCTGTTCTTACCAGAAGCCTTGTTTTGTCTTTTGTTTATTGTGTTAGTTGGCTTGTATTTTTCTTTCTCTATCACTTGCTCTCTCTTTCTCTCTAAAAAATATGGCTGAGAATTAACAGGAAAGAATAGGAGGCTGGTAAAGTACTTGAAGTGCAAATCTGGATGCTGGGAGGATCCGGGGCATACTACAACGTGCCTACCCTGGTATATCCTGAAGGCATCCTGTCCTGGCCCTTGTTGGAGACAAGCCTAGGCCGGACTTCAGCTTGATCCAATTCCATACAGTTACTGTTAGGGAGGGATTTCAGGACATTTCTTTTGGGGACACTATGTCCCCAAAAAACAAAGACTATTTTAATTATGGTAAGAACCTCTGTGTTAAGATTCGAGAGAAACCACTAGGAATGGAAATTTGGTTCTTCAAAGTTCTTAAGGTGAAGACCTGGGAGTCAACCCACATGGGGGCTTTTCCCAACTCTGCCAAGTACTTCCTTTGGGACTGTGGGCAAATGGAATTTAACATTTCAGCTCAGATATCTCATCTTCCCCCCCTTTAAGATGACTGGCTAATGGATGTGTTGAAGTAGTTCAGTGTAGCTATAAGCACTCTCAGGTGCCTTGCTGCAAGGTGCAATAATGTCAAAATTCTTCCACTTTTGGGAAGGAACAAAAGCAAGAAGAACAGAATCAGGCTGACTTTTTCCCTAAGAATTATCACTTGTAAGGACTTCCCTGTACTTTCAGATTCACCATAGTCTGAGTCCAGATATGAATTTAAGGCTATTGCTGAATATCTCTAAATCCTATTCCACAGGACCGGAAATTCTTGTTCAGAATAGCAGTGTCAGTACGGCTCAGAAGCAATCACCACTGAACAGCACTACTGGAATAACTCCTCTTTGCAAACAAGTCCTGAAACTGCCATACTAATAATCAGTTATTACTCACTGACACCTAGCACGGCTGAAACAAACACCAGCTTTCCGTTTCACTCTGAAATTAAAATCAGGTTGCCCAGTTCAGGCAGTTACGATTCCTCTGCACAGACCCAGGAGGAGATGCTGTTTGCTCGTCAATTAACAGGAAGTCCCAGAATGCCAAGAGATAAAAAACAGCAGTCTGAGAAACACGTTAACTTTTGACCTATGATAATCATTTTGCCGAGTGCCAAGGTCAACAAACAACAGGATCCCACCAGTACTACTTTCATCTCAGGGGGTGAGCCGGGTGGGAAAGGGTTTTCCTGTGCTGTCCATGCGTGCTTCCGTGTCACTGGGGGGAAACACACACACCCCACCCTTCTGGTCTATAATAAGATGAAATCCAAATCTGACAATTTGTGCTCTGTTTCTGAAAATGTTTAAGATTAAAGAAACACTGACACATCCTAGAGAGTAAACAGGCTCTGGGATGACATTCTCAGAACAGGGATCTGACCGGAGTCAAAGCCTGGCCCAGCTGCGTACCCTGACCATGAGGACAAGAGGTTCTCAAGATCCTCCCTCTCCAGCTTGCCTTCCACATCTCCCTGCTGAGCTCTGCTGACTCTATTCTGAACTAACTGCCCTCCTCCTTAACACTAGTAAGTATATTTTTACCAAAAGCTTTATTTTCTACAAACCATTTCTGATCAAAAACAACAAAAACCCATCATCACCTAAATAGATCTGCTTTTAAGTGTTACCTTCCCATCATGCTGTCCTCCCCTCAAGGGCTAGCCTGTTTCCTGGTGCTGTGGCTGGCACCAAACCATCAACAAATGCACAAGAGGGTATAAAACAAACAAACAAATAAAGGTCTCTTCTCACTACACAACTTTATCTTTTGACAAACTATTGATCGCAAAGCAGAAGCTTTGTTTTTTTTTTTTTTTTTTTTTCCCCTCTGCACGTAAGAGCTAATACCCCTGAAAAGTGCAGAATCTCAGCTGCTGTAGGGATGGGAGCACTTTTGTCATGTCTAGTCAGACCTAGGTAGATCACACACACGAAGGAAGATTAGGAAGGACAATACACACATGTTCTTTTCCACATACCTCTACCACCAACACAGTCTTTCCAAGCCCCCCCTTGCAGCCAATCTTCCTTTTCATCCACATTTGCAGAGCATGACAGATAGCAAACTAGCTTTGAAAAGTGCATCCAAATACAAGAGAAACAGGAACTGAGGAAGACAAGACTGCAAAATGTTGCCTGTTAGGTGTTCACAGAGAGACAAGACCTGCTTTGCAGTCATTGATTGGATCATCGTTATGGGTAATGATTAAAGTCCTGACATGGGTATTACTGTAACTCTACACAAGTCCTGGGTAATAGGCAGGGTGTAAGAATCAAATTAAGTAATCTCAGTTCTGTTTCTGTTCTTAACTAACGAAAGGGAAGACAGACACTGGAAGCATAAATGAGCAAAAAGACAGAAATAAAATTCAATGAATGAGAAATACCATAAGTTGTCAGGCTGGCAGCAATCCAACCAGCCCTCTAAATTCAAGATAAAGTAAGAACACACCCCTAGGAAACATTTCCTAGTCTAAAGGACCAAAATGGAATATTTTACTCAACCCTGTTTGTTAACATAGGAACATAATACAACAAATGTTTTAACTTCTTAGAGTTTGGTGTCCAAAAACATTTAAATACCCTCCCACCAATTCTGATGGCAAACTGTAGTGAGAAAGCATTGTTAAAAAAAAGATGGGGGACCCTCGGAAGATGAGGTTTTGAAAGACGTGCGGGCATGAAAATCAGATTCCTCCTCTCTGTGTAGGAACTGGTTAGGGTGCATATAAATTTGCCAAATTGAGAAAGACTTTAGTTTTATGTTTAGGCCTCAATCTAACAGTTAACCCAAGGGGAAAGTGCTTCAGGACCTTGGTCTGTTTAAGTACTTCAGCATATATTTCCCTTTCCAAAAGTAAAATTTTTCATTTAAAGTAAATCTTTAAAAAATGCAGGACATTGGCTTGCATCCATACTGACTCTTATATTACATGGTATATTGTGTTTTTAAACATTCTGACTTTCAGGAAAAATCTTTTATTTTAGTTCCCCGCATCAGAACACTTTCACCTTATTAGCCCAAAAGCTCCACTGTGATTTACTATTATTGTCCTCTTTTGCAACTATAAACTAGGCTGAGCTCTGCATGGGCACACGAGCTCATATTGGAGAATCAGAGGGCAGGACAGGGGCCCTTAAATACTAGCAGCTTTAGGCAAAAAGATGCAGGGAACAGAAAAGTAACTTCTCACAGCTGCTTTCATTTGGCTGGCAAAGGATCTGAATGCACTATTGATTCCTTAGCACTAAAACAGATTTGTAGCCCCAGTGTGTACAAGACAGGGATCTCCTTCAACTCTAATCTCTAGCAGCTGTCAAACACTTAAAGGGCATGTAGCTGGCTAGCACACCAAAATCAATGAAGGTGTTAGGACTACTTGCCTAAGGGGCAATCAGTCTACATTGAAACCAATGAAAGTCGTCCCACTGCCCCAGTCACAGCTGGACTGTGCCTCCCAAACTACCTGCACAGCCAGCCTGAGAAATAAATGAACCTGCAGTAGCTGCAGAAGTGCCTGCCCCAGTGCTGAGGAGCTACTCCCACATTTTCAGTGGGGCTGAGATCGCAGTGGGACTGCCGCTTTGTGAAGCCTTCTGGAGGCTGTATCAGCATCTCCTGACACACAGAGCGTCCTGGGGATAAAATGGGTTATTGCGTTTATCAGTTAAAGTAGTGACAACTACCATTTATTTGCAAGACAAAGGTAGCAATATCATAACTTACATCTTCAGGTCGCTCTCTCCTACTGCTCCTTAAGAGAGAACAAGAGTGACTTTTTTTTTCTCTTTCAGTTTAAACTGTAAACCCAGTAAATCCATTTATGTCCATTAGCATTCTGTTGAGATAACACGGGCACCACAGCTATTCTCTTTCAAGACAGGGTCCACTCCCAACCAAAACACACTCAGAAAACACTTTCGTACTTAAAGGTTTTGTTTGACTTCCTGTACAGAAGTGTCCAAAATATTAGACAGGCACATCTGTTTCCTTACATCCGTTTCCTAACAGCTACCTTGAATTAATTATAACGTGCTGGCTGCTGGGTGAGAGCTTCAGCGCAAGGGCAAAGTGTATTAGAAATGGTCACATTTCTTTCATATAATGTTAGGCAAAAGAAGAAATTCCCCAGTATTTTTGCTGGGGTGGTATGACTGGAAAATCACACCATTTATAACTTAACGAAATTTTGACAAAAACAGAGGTGTTTTTGTTACTACAAAAGCTATTCCTCTATATCCCCATGAATAAAATAAGGGTAAAAAATAAGTTTGTTGCACTGTTTCCCACCTGGCAAAACATTCTCATAATAACAGCAATGAGTGAAGTAATAAAGTTCAGAGCATGAAGAGTTCAGTCTACAACAGGACTTTCTAAAAACAAGGCAAGAGAAATGGCCTTTGAGGGGAAGGAGTGGGGAGAAACAGGAGGGCAGTGGCATTTCACTAGGAAATTACAAACCGCGCTGGAATTAATTTAGATCCTGCATCCCATTATTGAGAGGAGGGACCCAATCTGTTTTCCAGCAACTTAAACACAACGGCTTATCCCGAAGTGCCTCCAAGCCGAAACACCAAGTATTTCACGCTACCCTCAAAAAAAAAAAAAAAAAAAAAAAAAAAAAAAAAAAAGTTACTCGCAGACAACTAGAACTACCTTATAAACGAGGAAAAAAGCGCTCCCCTCACATGCTATTTATCCGTGTATTTTCAACAGCCCGCTCGCACGTAAGAACGTGCCGGAGCCCAAGGCAGTCCGAGGGGCGGGTTGGTGGCCGCGCTGCCGGGCGCGCTGCCAGGGCTCCTTCCCTTCCCCTTCCACCGCTTTTCTCGCTCCTGTTCGGGTACGAGGGGGGAGAAGGAGCCCCGAAGCCGCGGGGTCGGGGCCGAGGAGGGCGGGCGGCCGTTACCGCCGCACTGCGCCGCGGGCAGGGTCTCC
>VZSV01000150.1:1850294-1879009 GCA_013398735.1 Nothocercus julius | reverse complement strand
GCCTCGGCGCCGCTCGCACCCCGGCGGCCGCCTCCACGCTGGGGAGCGCTCACCGCCCTACGCGGGCGCTTCTCCCCGCCCGCCCCCGCGCTGCAGCTGGGCAGGGTCGTGCGGACCCTCGCCAAGTCCCTTTTCTTTCTCCTTTGGATGATATGCACGCTGGGGAAGGCAGCACTTTATTAGCAAAGCTACTCTGACTTCTAAAGTCCTCCCGTCCATGTCTGGCTCCTGCCCCTCATCTCTCCGACAGCCAAAACTGGTGGTGGAGATGTAAAAAGTTAGTTTTTATTTTCACCTCACCCCTCTTTGAGGCAAGGAGAGACCTGCAGCAGCTACAGGGGCTGGTCCCGTCACCCTGCTCAGAAGAGGTTTACTGCTAGGACCCACTTTTGAGACTTCAGCAGCGGCGCAGGTGGACATGGTGTGCGGTCAGTCGGTCACTTACTTCACTGTGACAGAGGTCCAAGAGGTGCCAGACTCAAAAGTGCATAACCAAGGAACAGCTCCATTTTTAAATTCTGAAGACAGAAGAACTCCTGATTCATAGTCTTGTACAGCAGCTGGCAACCAGAAAACACCATAATAAGCAACCAAAAGGGACAGAAATTTTATTCATCGGATAATAAATAAATGGAGGGACGGGGGAGTGAAAAGCACATGCCTGGCACATGGGCAAAAGAAAAATATTTTGTATGTAGCATATAACAGTAATCTAGTATACTAGATGTACTAGAAGAAACTGTGCACAATGTGGTAAAAAACCCGAACACTCAAATGCCTCAAACTTATTCAACACCTCAAAGCAAGCAGGGAGCTGCATTATGCGCCCCATGAGGATATTACTACCCAAGGCTCCTCCAGTCCACGCTGTGTGGAAGAAGATTTATCAGTGGGACATGCTGTGAACGGAGCAAGCTTGCGAGTGCCCTGGAAGTGCGAGAGAGGTTGGCCGGGGAGATTTCCAGCCTGCTGCTATTAGTATGTGTTGGCATTGTGATGAAATTTCAGGAGATGGAGAAGTGTGTTAGTGCAGGGCCGGTGGTTTGGTTAGTGGGACGCTGGCTGTGACTACTGGACAGTAATCAACTCACACATGATGAGTAGACAAGAATACAGCTCGTACTTGCCACCATGTTCTCACAGAAACTGTGTCTCGGTAAAATAATCTTTTATTTCAGTGTTTGCAAATTAAATTGCCAGAAGCATCATCCTGAGTGTAACAGATGTCTGTTAGTTATTTGATATAGGGAGAAATAAAAAAGTGAGGACAGCACAAAATTAATAAAGCATAAATGGATGAGGACCTAGCAAAATGAAACAAAGAGTAATTATCTTGGGAGAGCTATCATTCAAAGAGGATGTTTCTGTTGGGGAGCTGCAGGGATGCTCTTCAGTGTTTTCATCAATAATCTACAGAAATATTTCAAACAGCTGCAAAAGACAATAAATCACAACTGGTAACATCTTGGAGTAAATATTAACAGAGGACAAGACAGTTACAGTTACCTGGATTTTTTAATAAGCTCAGTTTATTCAAAATAGAAGTTTTAATAGGGCCAAAGAAGAAAAAAAGCCAGATATACAGGACTGAGGAAGAAAACCTATAGGACCGAGAAACATATTGTAGAAAGCTGCTGCATGTAGGGCTCAAAGTAGTCAAGTAATTCAACACCAGTTCTTTGTGAGCTAATGCTGATACAAAAAGGTTAATATTTTCATAAAGATGTGCAAATAGGATCGAGTAAAATCACAGTTCCATCACTGCACAGTTTGTCAACCAAAAAGTGCTCTAGCCTGTCCAGAGTTCTGTCCTCCTGTTTAAAATGGGCGAAAGATTGGAGACAATTCAAAAGAGATCCAAAGTGACATGAAAAGCGCAGAAAATGCTCTCCAAGTTTTGCATGTGCTATGTTTTGTGTGACTGACACATGCATTCCACTTCAGTGTATAAGATGTTGCCTTTAAGGAGAGAAAAGCAGGTATTAAAGCACTTTAAGATTCAGACAATCAAGGGAAGTGGGAGATTCATTTCTTGATGCTTTCGGATCCAGACCCTGTACAAAGCACTGGGCTGCTGACAGCCTGACACAGGGACATGAGATGGCAATAAGCAGCATGAGTTACATAAGAAAGATAGACTATATGGTCTAGTGATCCCTGCTCATACCCAGGAAGAACCTTTGGAAGGGTGGCTTCTTAATCTTCAGTCGTATATCTCATTTCATAGAGGAGTTGTTCGCTATCATTTGCCATCTTTATTTTTCTTACCTTGAAAAATATTTTTTAAAGCATTTATTTTGACAAACTTGAGTGACCTCTTTGGAGCTGCTTGTAAACAGGGACTTAAAAGTGTTGCTGTCTGCCTCCGGTGAATCCAATTAGCTATATCAAAGGAATTTGTGTTCCCATCCTATCTGAAAGCCCAGTTTACAATGCAAAAGTATTTATCATCTGTTTGAAACAATTCCTGGGGAGGTGATAACCTCCTCAAGGGCTATCTATAAGCTCATAAAATTGGAATAGTTGTCATATCCTCCAGTGTAGTTGAATTAGTTGTCTATTAATTTCTCTCAGAAATAAGCTGATAGTGATGACTTTCTTTAATATTTTTTTGCAGTCATCTAAGAGTCCTATCTACATACCTTGGTGATGCTAAGCAGTATGTTGCAGAACTAACCAGGTAAGGTTTAGATATTTATGGGATGTCAGTCTTATTTTAGGAAAGGTAGATACTAATTTATAATGCAAACAGTTTGTAGGCATTTTATTAGAGTAAGAATATAAAGCTTTTCACTATAAAAGTTTGCCCAGAAGAGCAACATTTAAACACAAAATAATTTGCATTAAAAATATAAAAGGTCTTTTTAAGGAAATTTTCATTCATCATAGACAAGATAAAGGATTGTCCAGTACTATCACTATCACTATCACTTTTGTAAAGTGGGCAATAACAAACACTCTCTCTCCTTTAAGCCTGAACAAGGAATTCTAGTTGAATAAATAAAATAGTGCTAATCTTTAAAACAAATTATGCTTCTTGGTGTGTCACTGTAGAATTTCTGTTAGAAACCTTAAACAGACTTTCTTTGCTTAGTCTCCTGCTAAAGATGTAAAGGGACATAAACATATCACGCTACTCCAGTAACAGTCATTGAATTAGACAAAAGTAGTTCTTTTGTGCTTAAGATTTTTAAGATATTAGGTTTAAGTAAAGGATTCAGATTATAACAAACCAATGAGATGTAATGAACTCTGAACCCTCAAGATTACATGAAAATACTTGTATCAGTCTGACATATGAGAGCAACTACCTTGTCTATGCAGAAGCTGTTTTACACCTCACATATGTACAGCTCTATTTGTGTAACTGCCTCTGCACACAAAAGATTCGAGCATGCTACTGACATTCCCATATGAGTGTCCTCATAAAATACACATATTTAGCATTCCGTTACCCAAGGAAATTTATTCTGCAGTATGTTAGACACATTTTAATCTGAGCATTAAAATTTATTGTCATTTTAACGCTTGGCTTTTAGGAGAGTTAGAAGTTTAAGAATATGATAATGTTTGGTAACTCATTGTAGTAGAGATTTGAGACAGTTATATAGGTAGAATATATTTTAATAGCATATAGGGTTTTGTTTGTTTGTTTGTTTTTAGGATTTCACTGGCTTTTCCAAGAGTTGCTTTGCTGTAATTTCCATTTTGCCTTTAAACAACAAGTAGGATCAGACACAAATGGACTGTCCGTCACTTTGCAGTTACTATAGTCATCTGGAGTTTCTTGTAACAAAGAAAAATAAGCAAAGATAAAGGGGCCTATGGAGGTAAAAGTGAGAAATTCAGGTTTAAAATCTTGTTGATAATTTTAGCCAGGCCTAATCTTATTCTGAAGGAAATGCTGCAATGAGATGTTAAAACAATCATACGTGCTGCAGTTGGATGGGAAAGCTGAGGTTCAGCTGACGGGTGGCACAGGTGCCTGCAAGTCGTGCCAGACTCTTCCAGACACAGTATTAGCATGAGCAGCGTCACTGGACCCCGCAGCCTGGTTCGATTTCAGTGTCGGTGGCAACACTGTCGTTATCTGATTGCCTCATGCTGCACGTACAGTTCTTCCCTTTTTGTCACAAGTCATTGTGTTGGGTACTGTAGTGAAATATTGTCAGACAGACACTATTCTCTTTCTCAAGAGCAGATATCTTTCACGGAAGGAGGAAGAACAGAAGGAGCTGTAAAATGAGAATATGGTACTTGCATAAATCGCTAGCATGAGATCTATTTACTGAAGATGATGTAAAAATTCAAAATCGTTCCCAAGGGAGCATGAAATAAGACACAACTCTTAATCTATCTCAGGCACCAAAGAGCAAGTTCCATCCAGTCAATAAATTTCAAAGATAGCTGTGTTTCAGTGTGCTTATTATTCTGGGACAGCTCATGGCAGTACATGAACTCACGGCAAAAAGCAGGATCTGTTGCTCAGCCTGCTTAGTTCTGTAGGATCACAGGTAGTAAAATTTTACTACCCTTCCTTCAAGCCCCAATATTAACTTATGACACTAAATGTAACAGAAGCTGTAAGGAGAGGCTATCATGCTTAATTCCGGGATTCCTCGTAAAGGACTGACAAATGTGTTCAACCTTATAACAGGGGGAAAATAAATGATACCTCAGAGCTTATCAAGATAAACAAAGACAGCCCTGAGTCCAGAACGGAAATTATACAAACAGATAAGTTAGCAATAGGTCAAGTAGTTTTTAAGTCATGCTTCACTCTAAGCATTATGGCAATGGCACTGAACTTGTACCTGCTTCTAGAGAACTTGCAGTTACAAAGGGGACGAGTTTAGGACACCAAAAATATCAGTTTGTTAGTTCAAGATTAGGACATCAGCTGCAGAGCAAAGAGCTAATTCTGTTTTCTGGGAAAACAAACGCAATTCTTCTACAGGCTCTGCCAAAATAAAATTGCAGGCCATATTAATTAGTTACACTGGGGTTGTATTGGGAATTTAAGCCATTTCCTTTTATTAACTGGAGACTTTTACAATAGCCCTCGTTTGGAAATATTTTGAAATATTCTTGTCATATGTGTCTTTTTACTCTTTTTTTTATTGGCTTAGGAATTTCACTCGATGTTCTTGTCAGTGTCATTTCCCATTTCCTATGCACAAATATAGCACAAAAGAACATTTGGAATCTCTTTTAAAAAAAAAGAGGCCTCAGTCTTTGTGAGTGAACATCACAGATCTGCTGCCCACCTCAAAAAGCACCACCCATACTTTGCATATAGCAGAATGACAGGCATCTATATAGAGAATAGCTAACTGAGAGGAACTTCCATAACTTGGTCTTTAAATTTGGAAACTAGGTGTTCAGATCCTTAAACCAGAGCAATTAATATGCAACTGAGAGCTATTTTGATCAAAGCAAAATAGGAGACATTCCTTGGATGAACTTGCTTATTCCGAGATAAGACTGTGTTGGCATGCAAGTAGTTTGCCCCTTTCCTATGAAAGGTCTGAGGGGCTGGACTGCGGTTTTACTCTGTTCTTATTTAGTCCTTACTCCCTCTAAGCCAGAATATGCAGGAAACAGGTAAAGCTGGGCAAGTTCACTCATGGCAATTTGGCACAGTATGTCCATCTTTCTACTCACAAATTATCCTCAAAGAGGATTATGCATTCACAAATTTGTTTGCTATTCTAAATTATTCACCAAACAGTTTGTAAGCAAATTTCAAATGCTGGAAAGCACATAAACAATTCATTGCAACAGCAGCTCAATAATTTATTATCCAGGGTGTGCGAAAGGCACCCTGTTCACCGTGGCTCTGTTTATGCTCTGGGACTGCATGGTGCTACCTGTACCCAAAGGGAACTTGTGCAACAGCTGCATCTATAGGATTTAAGTGGCTGCTGACATTTGCTTATAGATCTATAGATTGTAACATCTGATGGGTAACTGTTGTTGTACCCTTTAACTTACCCGTAGCTATTGCCTGCATTAAGTAACTCTTTACTTCACAAAATGTTCCAGGGAAAATTTTAGAGAATTTAAACATTGCAAGTCCGATGAAAAAAATCCCTATTTTTATTTCAATAACAGTTTGCAGTTTCTTTTGGTACAGTACCCACTGAGCTTTTAAAGTAATTTACATAATGTGTGCAGTCGAATGCCAAAAAATAGAAAACAAATGGTCCCAAAGCAAACATCTCTGGAGTCATGGAGAGCAGTTCTGCTCCTCTCCCGCACATGCAGCGCTCCTCAGCTCCAAAAACTGCCCTGCTCTCCCACTGTGCTTTTTTTCTAACATTTCAATTTCTACATGTTTTTTCCTCGGCCCAGTTGCACTCCACAATATCTTTTGAAAGTGTTTTCATTCCATAAAGTTCCTTAAAGGCAAATCCTAAAACTTCATATCTCTCTGAGCTCTTTGACATTTTTCCAGTCTGCATTTGTTGCTAATGTTTATTTTCCTTCAAGGATCCGGACGCAGTCGCTCTGTTTTGCTTCAGCAAACCTGGCCTACACAGGAACCTTCCCTTACTCACAGAGCCAGAGTATTTAAACAAATATTTGGGTATTCTAACTTTTATATCTACTGTTTTAAGAACTTATGTCTGCTCAAAGACTTATGGTATAAGTAGCAGAAGTTAATAATCTGTGTTTTGGAGAATATCTTTGCATGACTGTGCAAGACTATGAAAGGTGAGCAGAAGGATTCAGACCCTGGCTAATCAGTCCTTTCTGACACTAACAGCAAGGTTTTTCAACAGGTTCTGAGTTTACTGCAAAGCAGTGTAACAGAGGAAACGTGGAGCCTGTTTTGTCCTTTAACACACGCTAAGCAGTGTACAGTCAATGCTGAAAAGAAGCTCCTTTCTGTCTTTGTCTAAAGCACAAAGGGGAGCTGACAATCTGGATCAGATTATTTTGCTACCGCTACGGCAGATAATCCTGAAAAAAGCTGAAGATCCCACAGAATATGGTGTCATATGTTATCCAAAATCTATTAGGCATCACCATAGTATTTAATAATTTAAATGCTACAGTCTGAATTTTAATTTTAAATTTTTAAAAACTTTTAAAAAAATTTTAATAGGAAGAACTGTGGATATTCCTGCTATTCATATGTTTTTTTCAGTTTCTTTCTGCATTTCACTAACTCACGGAGTCTAATAACTGCCTGCTGTACTGAGTTTTCTAGTACAGTAACAGCACTATGATAGCACATGACAGCACTTCTCTTCCAAACAGAAAATGACAGAAATATTCCAATCAAGTGTGTCTGTATCACCAGATTCAGTTTTGTACGTGGTTCCAAATTTACGATGAAAGACAAAAAGGACTACATTAACAATTATAAATAGCATTCTGCCTGTCCTAGTTCAAGCCACTGGGGAGGAAGAAAGTGATGGTGAAAAAATGACATGCTGGATTGTAGGATTCCTCAAGAGTCAGGTCTCTGCCAGGTTTTCAGAGGCTTTAGTCACTGCAACTTCATATCAGTAGTTACAGTAAATAGAGTGGACAGGCCCCTCTACTGATATAAACTGGCATATTCCCAGCTGAGAAAATGAAGTAATGCAGCTTATAGCAGCTGGAGGTCTATTCTTCCTATGAGACCCCACTCTGCACCACTTGCTATAAGCAACAGCAAAACAAGCACCTCCCCGTGCCCCCATCTCTTCCGTCAAGGCCTGTTAAACTTTTGATCACATTCACCTTACAAGCGCTCCCAGGAACGGGGCACATTAATTCATTATTTCATGGCTCCTACCAGTTGCACAGATACCCCTTTAACATTTTTTGTCTCTCTCCTGTCTGCTTAAGAGCATCTTCGTACGCCTGCGGGCTGCTGCGGCTCAGCGTAACACTCCAAGGGAACTTGTGCGCTCCCCAGCCAAGCCAGCGGTAGGTTTCTCACTTCAGAGAAATCAACCACGATGCTAGTCCAGCTGCAGTAACCATTTTTCTTAAGAAAACATAGCTCTCTGTTCTTAAGGGCATGTGTGGCGGTTGCTGGCTGCAGTTTTCCCTCTATGGCTCCACACTTCCTAATGAATCACTGCTTTTTGGCACCAAGGCAAAATAAACACATAATTTTGCGTGCCTGTGCCAAACATACACACACTCAGACCAGGTTTTGCACGATAAAAAGCAAAATGTCTAAGGAAATGTTAAGGTTGTTTAGTTAAAACTTCCAAAATAGCCAGAAAATGCAAATCTGAAAGTCACAATAGTACCATTAGCCAAATCATTGTGCACATCCATTTTACGGGGCCTATTTTACGGTACATGTTGAGGGATTACCAATGCTGTATCAACTACAGCTCTTATCAGGAAAAACATTAATAAAAAAGCAGTGTAAAAATGCAATACCACTAACAGACACAACTGACAGATGCTTGCACTTGTCTCTCCTCTTCTTTTTATTAACTGTTTTAATGTAACCATACATAGCATAGATTTTTAAACAGCTGTTTCCTGGACTATGTAAAGGGGGGGAAAAGTCACCAATAAAAAAATTGGCAGACACATTGAATGAAGTTTCCCAGTTGCTGGAGCCCGTCATGTGTACGTACCTTAACATGTACCTTGGCCTCGATTCAAAGTATTTGAGCCTGTCCATGATTTCAACATATCCATTTGCTCAGGGTGACTTCAGTGATAATTAAGAAAAAGTTTGTCTTCAGAAAAACTGAAAATATTGGCTGAACTGATCCTCTAGTTCCTCTCCATTCAATGAAATTTTATTCAATGAAATTTTAGCATGAATTTAAATGTATTGCTCCACTATAACTAGCTCTGAAGATCACAAGATCAAAGAAGACCGGCACTTTCCTCTTTAAGTAGACAGCTGCAAAGGCACTCTTTTACACAATATCTTAAATACTGGCTGAGTTTGAAACCTGGAATTGGCCCAGGATAAATGCTGAAAGTCAGAATCATGTCTGCCTTTGCTAAATCAAAGTCACTCTCTATGAGGGCAGAGACCACTCCACTTCTCCCCAGCCCTCTCTGTTTACTACAGGAATCTCTGGAGTAAAATCAAATTTCAAATTTCAGCTTAATTTCACTTCCTTGTTAATGTTATGATGAAAATGGGAATTTTCTTTTTTCTTTTCTCCTACTGGGAAAATGCATTTTTTCCCCACTCTCACAGAGCTCAAAAATGTCTTAGAGATCCTGCCTCTAAGTTTAACATAATGAGATAAAAAAGATCACCTTTTGGCAAAGATACAGAATGGAAATTTTCATCTAAAGAGAGGATTTTCAGAAAAAAAAATATATGTATAAGAACTATGTGAAAACAAGCAGTTATAATGGAAACTATTTTCCTAACCATCACGAAAGTAAGCACTTTGCTG
Organism: Nothocercus julius; assembly: GCA_013398735.1. Taxonomy (NCBI): domain Eukaryota; kingdom Metazoa; phylum Chordata; class Aves; order Tinamiformes; family Tinamidae; genus Nothocercus; species Nothocercus julius. Next base: position 1,869,629 of record VZSV01000150.1, on the reverse strand, counting down.
CCCCAGAGACACATGGTACTGATGCAAACATTGACTTGATGCCAAAATCCCCAGCATGTTAGAGGAATCTGGAAACGCTACAATATTAAACACACCTCAAAATATATGTCAGAGATGAGAACTACAATTTCCGTATGTGTGCTCCACTTACTCTGCACAGGAGGACACTATACACTTAATTCATTAGTGTCTGCATTTAAACGGAGTAACAGGCCAGTAATTGAGGTGATCTCCTTTCCTTTCCTTTGGTTCATTCCTGCACTACACACTGAGTGGTTTGCTCGGCTTGACTTACAGTTCTCATTTTGCAAATATGGAACTAAGATCCATTTTCCATCTGCAACACTTACAGAGCATGTTTTAATACAGTGTTTGAGCACCCCTCACTGGTCCCATAGAAGTATTATTATCCCCACAATAAGATTTCCACTCTTCATCTGGAGCGTTTGGCGACATGGCGGGTGGGAAACAGGAAAGCTGCTAGCTTAAAGCATTCAGAGATAGATCTGCTCTACCAACAAGAGCAAGGTCACACAAAAAATAACCTGAAAAAAAGGTGTGAGATCCCTGAGTATGGCCAGCAGGTCGAGGGAGGTGACCCTGCCCCTCTGCTCAGCTCTGGTGAGGCCGCACCTGGACTACTGGGTGCAGTTCTGGGCTCCCCAGTACAAGAGGGATGCGAAACCTCTAGAGAGGGTCCAGCGTAGGGCCACAAAGATGACTAAGGGACTGGAGCATCTATCTTGTGAGGAAAGACTAAGTGAGCTGGGCCTGTTCAGCCTAGAGAAGAGAAGACTGAGAGGAGATCTGATCAACATGCACAAATACCTGAGGGGAGAATGTAGGGAGGATGGGGCCAAACTCTTCTTGGTGGTGGCCAGGGACAGGACAAGGGGTAATGGGTACAAGCTGAAACACAGGCAGTTCCATCTCCATGTGAGGAAGGACTTTCCTGTGAGGGTGACAGAGCCCTGGAATAGGCTGCCCAGACCAGTTGTGGAGTTACCTTCTCTGGAGATCTTCCAAACCCTCTTGGATGCCACCCTGTGCCATGTGCTCTGGGTGTCCCTGCTGGAGCAGGGGGGTTGGACTAGATGATCTCTAGAAGTCCCTTCCAACCTTAACCATTCTGTGATTCTGTGGGACACTTCTCATGAGTGTCTCACTGGCTACAAAAAAGTGAGGGTTTCGTGCTCAGCTCCACACTTTTTTTTGGCAAACTATTTCTGCTGTTTTCTTATTCCATCTGTTTCAAGACTGTTGGCCTGGCCCTGGTCTGTTCTCTCCTGTGGCTCTCATGGAAAACTCTCTTTTTGTACCTCCCTATATGATTACAGCTGTGGTACTTGGCTTGTATCTTCGCTGATTTATTAGAAAGACCCTGATCCAGCAGAAGGGTTCAAAATGAGGGTGTAAAATGAATCCTCTGCTTTCCCATAGCCCCATTTTGCTGTGCATTTATCTCTTTTGCTCAGTGTTCCTCAGCAATGAAGTGCAAACACTGAGTGCAGGTTTACCCAGAACTGGCGCTCACTGCCACTTAAGTTCTCTGGAGCCTTAACAGGGAAGTGACTTCTCCTCCCGCTGGCTCTGTCAGGGCCTTTCTCTTCTATCTGGCTGCAAGTCTACACAAACATTCACAGAGAACTAATTCAGATCAGTTCTCCTTCTGCCAGATTTGCTGAAAAATCACCATGGTGCCCATGAGCTGGTATTTGAGGATGGCATGTGCCCATAAAGCAGTGTCATACGAGCATGTTTCCCTAGGGAAAACAAGCCTCGGGCAAGGACCGGGGCTGGCGAGAGCAGCGCTGCAGCCGCGCAGTGGGAATGTCGTGGCCGTGCCAGTCTGCGCCACGTGGAGCTCCCCGTTTATGGCCTCAAGTTGCGCCAGGGGAGGTTCAGGTCAGGCATTAGGAAGGATTTCTGCATGGAAAGCGTGGTGAAGCACTGGAACAAGCTGCCCAGGGAAATGGTGGAGTCACCATCCCTGGCAGTGTTCAAGAAACGTGTAGATGAGGTTCTTAGGGACATGGTTTAGCAGGCAGGGTGTCGAAGGGCTTATGGTTGGACTAGATGTTCTTGAAGGGCTTTTCCAACCACGATGATTCTGTGATTCTACGCAGAGCGGGCTATGTTCAGGCTCGCTCGGCTCACGTTTCACGTAGACGGGCGCTCCAGTGAGAACAGCTGCAGCTGAACAACACGCTCGCAGATGCGGCTCTGCGGCTCCCTGGAGCAGGAGGGATGTGCAGGGCCCTACGCGACGCGCAGCCAGCAGCAACAGCCCTGCCTGCAGCGCTGGCTGCTCCCCGGCTCTCCATTGCAGACGGCAGCGACCGCCCCGCAAAGTCACCGGGGAACTGAGGAGCATGGAAACACAGGAGAAACATTCTTGAGTCTTTTTGCAACGGGTCAAGCAGCTTTATCCTCAACAACGTACATTTGGAAATAAAGTTCTTGCCTTTGCTCCCAACAAAATTGCCTCCTGGCAAGGTTCCGGCATGCTCTGCCAAGGATTTCTTTTTGAAGGCTGCTGCAGATGCAGTAGGGCAGGGTCCAGCCTTGCTGAGCCCCTCTGCAGCACTTAGCCCAGCTGCAGCTGCTTCCAGGGGCCAACAGCTCAGACTGAGCGTGGAGTCTGCAAGGCAGGTAAGCAGCAGTGATGGGCAAAAAACCAGGCCAGCAAAGCAAGCGAGCTCCTCTGCCAGACAAGGAAAACAAACCTTCAGAGTCACAAATGCATCCAGCGAGTACTCACTTTGGATACTGGGCCCTCTGCATATAGATGTAATGTTGAAAAGGTCTAACTGATTTAAGGATAGAAGTAGATCAAATGTTGTTCTTACATATGCACCAGTCAGCTCAGTCCCTCTCTAGCCACTGTGTGGAGGGTTTTTGAAACCCTTCATCTTGAGAACCAGGCACCATCTTGCAGGACATTTTATAGCAGCAGTTCTCCTTATTGAACATGTATTTTTCCCTAGTGAGTTTACTATAATATCCTTTTCTAAAGGATGTTTTCCTTTTCTTTTCTCCTGTTTTGGGAGATTTGTCATTCCTATTTAACATTCATACTACCAAATCTCTGTGTTCATGTGGATTGCAAGGGGATAGAGGTTCAGGTACCTGTTCACATGTGATGTAGGTGAATCTTCATCTAGAAACCTGCTGTAATGTCCTTGAGAAGAGATTTTTAATGAGACAGAAAGTCTGGCAAGATTTGCCAAGAGTCAGGCATTTGGTCTGTACATCAAGTGTAAATTGGAGGGTTTGATTTTGCCTCTTTAAATTGTCCTGCATCATTCGTTTGTGTGCTGTTGGCTAGGGGACCATGCTTTAATCACACTCAGCCAGGTCTTTTGTGCTGAGCTAGAGCATATTTAGCTCAGACTCATTCAGTTACAAAACCCACACATAAGAAAGCTAAAAAAATAATATGGACTAATGTAGGAATGACGCTCTTGTGAAAAGCACCTTTACCAAGACAAAACATTAATATTACTTTTTTTTTTCCTAACTGCCTATTTAATATGGCAGATTACACCCTGTTTAGTTAGTAAAAATGAGCAAATTTCATTATGTTAAACTACAGGTGCATTAGAATCAGATGTGTTGCAAGGAGAAAAACACTGACACTTTTAGAGCTAATGTAAACGCAATATTATGGTTCTCACCTACAATCCAATCAAGCAGGACTGACGAAGCCTTCACAAAAATGCCCAGAGAGACATCTTGTAGGTATGGAAAATCTATTGTCAAAAAACAGCACTTCAGATATTTTCAGGGTTCTGTGTCTCTCTGAATTACATTCCTGTACAGAAGTCACAAAGCTCATGTGGGAGATAATAAGATCTTTACTCTCATGCTACTAACTGGGAGAAAAGTGACTGAATTTTACTGTGTATATTTATACTTATATTTATATTTATAATGTGTTTAATACTGCGTATGGAAAAAAATAAGAAGACTCATTCCCAAAGGAGGAAAGTAAACATTCTCAAAAGACAGTGACCTGCCTGGGGGCCCTCACCGCATCCTCCATGTTCCCTGGTGCCAGGAGCCCGGCTGTGCTGCTGCAGCCCCTGCACAACCCCACGGAGGCACGAGGAGCAGATGGGCCCTGCAGATCTGCCGCACTCCACAGCGGCAACACGGATCCCCTCTCCTGTGGCTGGGACTGACAAAAGCCGGCATCCCAGACCTTGCTGTAAGGTAACATAGAGAACTGTGCTATGTAGTGTAGGGCTTTCCTATACCGAGGTACTGGCCTTCATATTTTATAGGTCCTTATGACTTTAAAAATAAACAAAAAATAGGAAAAACGTAACTAAAACACCCAAACCCACTCCATTTCTCTTTTAAAACAGTTGCTCTGTCCAGAAAAGCAGGGGAAGTTCCTTGCATTTCCTAGTTATGTACCACAATAAACAGCTGTCTTATACCTCAGTAGTATATAAAAGCCTATATAAAAGTTTAGCCACTAATCATGAGTTGCACTGGGGAGAGGGGTTCCCAAGCACTCTCAAGCATCCATTCACTTAAACTCCTGAAATACAATGCAGGATGTCAGAGTCTTCATTTTCTCATGAACTGCACAGTAAATATGGAAGTTGACCTTGATTCACACATGGTGATGAAACCCAGTGCCTGTAAATTTATGAATGCAGCTGACAGTCACTAAGTACATTATGCGCAGGTCAGGTTGATGGTCCCTTCTTTGTTTATTCCTCTTATTTGATGATCTATTGCTGGAGACAAGCCAAATATTTCAGAATGTTTTACAACTTATTTATGCAGCTGAGAAGCGTGTACTGTGTTTTCCATCCCCATTATCCTGACACACTGAAAATAAATGAGAGTGCAGTATGCAATATTAGCATTTAAGGAAAGCACAGGAAGGACTTTTGCTTTTTTAATGGGTAGAAAGTAAATACTTGTCCCTTTCTAAAGCAGCCCTGAAGAAGACATCCTTTTGGTTAAGTGGCAAAACAGAGCCATATTCAGCCCATACACTGATACTTGGCCACCTTCATTTCATGGAGCTGAATTCCACAAAAGCCAGAAGTCCCAGCACAGAGTATTACATCTGGATCTAGGCAGGCTGCCGCTCAGTTCCAGCCACAGCATGTTCATAACTGCACTAAACTGTCTGGGGTCAGATCTCCCCAGCTCTGTCAGGTACAGAGACCCACCTTTGCTCAACACTGTCCTCATAAGGTAGGTCCTGTCCATACACAAGCCCTGGATGTGTTTAGGTACAATTGTTTATTAAGCAAATGTATTTACACTTTGGTACATCCATGGATAGGTAGATAGGTATGCTAAGCAGGTACAAGCCAGCTGAACACTGGCTTTTGTAAAGAAGGCAGATAGAATCACCCTTGGACAGAAAGCTTCTGGGTACCCAGCTGGTCCTGTTAAAACACACCGTTAATTGTACAGAATTTTTAGAAGTCTGAGCATTAGAGAAGTCTATTCCAGCAGATAGACTTGGGGAAGTTCAAACCTATGCAATGAAAAAGGTATAGAAAGGAAAACATATCAGAGGATTACGGTTACCAGCCTAACAGAAAATTAAATATGAAAATTCTTAAGGTATTCTGATATTAAATTATTAGGTGAAAAAATATGAAAGAGGCAGATTATATGAATATGGCATTTGCTTATCATATAGTAAATACTCTGTGATTTTATAAATAGTTTTCTCCATCAAGTTAACTAAGATAATGTAAGACATCTGGATCCAGGGTTCATAGAAAAGACTTTTTGTTTGTGCAAATTCTCTAGTTCACTGGTTAACTAATGGACTGTAACACCTTATTAAGAAAAAACACCATACCCTTTATGAAGTTATTTTAGGCTTGTCTGTCTGATAATTTTCACACTGACCTTCATTTGTCTGTCTGCAAGGGCTATTCTGACTACAAACCCTTCAAAATACCATGATATTTAGTACCTCCCAGGTTAATGCTTACTAAAAGCTGCATAAATCTACAGGAAAAAAGACAATGCTCAGCACGAGGACTGTATGTGACCCGCGCTGTGCACAGAACAGTTACGTGCATGTGTCATTATCCTACTACTTACTAATTGCCTGTTGCAGAACTCCAAAAACGAAAGCTGAACTTTGGGGCACTGCCGGCGGAGGCACGTATCATGCCTCATCCAAGATATTTTTGACTCCAAGATCTTATTTTTCTGAGATGCTGACAGCCATTAAAAATATAGCTGAAGCAAGCTAAATTAGTCTTTGGTACTATTCCATTTAAGTCACATTGATGTATTTCAGTGATGTCAGTTTTATACCCAATGTATTACAAACGTGTCAGCGCAGTAACTCCAGCACTTCAGAACACGAGCAGTGATGTAGCCACATACAAACTCCGGTGAGACACTTCCCAGGCAAGCCCCTTTTGCAGTGTTTCCACCTGCTCACACACCCATAGCAGCTCTGGCTCTCAGGTGTCCCGGGCGAGCTGCAAGTGGCACGAGGCTGCTCGGGATTTTGCTGCCTTCAGTGCTGCCTTCAGTGCTGCCTCCAGCACTCACCTCTTCCCTTCCTTGCAGCTCCAGGTGTTCCTGGCCGCCAAAAATAGCCCACTGGATTCCACCAGATAGGACATTTTTTAGGTAGATATACTACCATCAAAAAAATTCTGCCAAATCTTTTCCACATAGAAAGGCAGGCTCAAGTATTCTGTGGCTCTAAGTTTTAGATTGTTTTAAATACTGTGTTCCTAAACAATGATGTTGAGAAAATACATATACCTTGTATGCAGCACATACACAGAAAAATCCTATCCCTTGCTTTTAACCTAGCCTTTATGAAAGCTCTGCTAACAGCATTGGACTATGTCCTTGCAGAGGAGAATTTAATATATATAACTGCTAAATACTAAAACAGAAGAGATGAAAGCAAACAAAGTATTTTTGGTTCTTAGTTGTAAAACCTGTTTCCTCCAGGAGTTTTACAAGCCTTGAGAGTTACAGCAATTTTACACAGGCCCTATTTTATCCAATTTGTCTTCTCCTGCAATTTTCGTTGGCCCTAAAAGAGCTGGCACATTTTATTACATTCAAATTCTGCCTCACAAACCTGGACACGTTTTCACACTTCCCCACTCCCCGGTCAGCAAAAGCCGCAGGAACTAGTGCGACGACATGGCGCTGATCCTGACTGCAGTAAGAGGCCGCAACAACAGCCTGCGCCTGCACCCGACTCCTTCACTCCTATCGCCTTTGCTAGGAGGAAGGAACATGCCCCATGCAGCAGCTGACAGGCTATTTCCATTACATTTGAAGTGTGACATGTTGTGGGCCAGAAGAGAACAAGGTTTGGAGTCCTGAATACCTAATGCAACCGCAACCAGTGAACTACAGGAGCCCACTAACCACAAGTGCGAAGCAAGTGTAGGTGCTCCCCGTCCTGGCGTGGTTTGAGTGCCTCACGGTAGCCAGCAAACAGATCCCCTAAGGCATAATCGGGGGGAAGAAGGGGAGGAACAGAATAGCCATGTGAGAAAAATGACTTCGCTTTTACAGAAATAGAGTGAGATCCACAGAAGCTCAGTCCCACTGTCCTCAACCCTATCCTTCATTGCTGCCTAAACACAGGCACCAGAACTCCTTGTGCATTGGAGTTTACGCCCTTGGTATCCGAGCTTGTGCAGCAATGCTCTGTTAACCTTCATGCCCTGTTAGACAAATCGTGCCCAATGCCTTCAAAGGGGGACAAAAGTTGAGGCTTGAAGATACTGCTTTTTGAACACCATGTGTTCACGTGATATTGGGCTGCCAGAAGGAGGCATGTTTGAGAAAAAATGCCTATGGATAATGAGGTTTGTCCTCTTACATAAAGGTCTTCATTCGCAAGAGAAGAGTGTAGACAAGTCGGCGCTGAGGCACAAGGTGTCCCGCCATAACCCTTCTTGTTACAGACATCGTGTGCAAGTTGAGCTGTTTCACCACCTCTGTCCCCTGCTACATCCACGGGGCTCCCTGTCCAGCCCAGATCCCATACAAGACATGGATTAAGTCATGAGGAATCCTTTTTATCCACCCACACAGGAGCTTTGGCAGGATGCAGGACAGTTTGGGGAGTCTCGACACAATTCCCTTTTCCACATGAAGGGGTTAACTCCAGCTCCTCCTACCTCTCAATGGCCAAACCAACATCAACACAAACATTCAAGGAAAGGGGCTCCTTTCTCCTTCTGGCTGGGGCTGGGGGGACACTGGGGCTCTTTAGGACAAAGAATAAATCAGCATAAGCACTGCTCTGTATAGCCCAGTGGCACGGGGAGAGTTCTTGTGTCTGCTCTTCCTTTCCAAAAAAGGCTTCAGCTTCAGACTGGGAAGGGTAAGTGCCCTAACCATAGGCTGTGCTCTTACACACAGACTATTTAGGGCCTAATGAACAGCTCATTATATTGGGCAATGCAGAGACCCAGATGAATACTCTAGCAACATGCTGCCCCACCACCATAACCTGCTCCCCTGCCTCCAGCACTTTCTTGTCAAAAGACGCCTCTCCTGGCACAGGCTGCCAAAGGGTTTGGGGTTCATCAAGAAATAAAGACACAAATAAGCTCATCATAAATGTGAAGAAGGACAGGACTTAAATCCAGTTCCTCTTGTTTTTCTTTGGAGTAATAAAATTTAAAACAAGTATCTGTAGTCTAAGTGAAGAGGAAAAAATACATAACATCTGCCTAAAATATGAGCTACTGCTGGAAAGCAGCACCTAGCCATATGGAGAGCAGCACCAGTAACTGGCCTCTTAAACAGCCAGCTTCAGCCAGTGAACACCACTTAACAGGCAAGCCACCAAAGTGATTTTTAACCACTGCCTAGTATGAGTTCCAACTACGATGTCAGGCTGACAGCTAAACTGAGAAATGAGGATGTTGCCCGATTCCAGAGACACTGGAGAGACGCCAAACCTGCCCTCTATCGGAGCCAGTGGAGATAAATGATTTAGCTGGTTCTGGCTTTCCCCCATCACCAAACAGGGCCTCGTGTTACTACTCATGATGTGAAGGAAGCATGAGTTAGTGTATCATATCTGAACCCCGGCTGACACGGACTCCATGATGATGAAAAAGAGACGAGAATCTTTCCTTTAACTACATGTGCACTTAAAAACAGCCTGATGGGCCTTATTTCAACAAGCTTCTTTCATGCTGCAGAGGTAGCCAAGACTTGTATGTATGAGTGTTACCACACTGCAGTGTACAGCAGGCAGTGATTAAGGCAGATTCAGACAGCTCCACTGTAAATAGAGGCTTTATTATAACTGGAAGAAAGAATTTTGAGCTCTGATTTGAGCTCTCTGAAACAACCTGCTAGAGGCTTTCTAATACTTGTGACCTCTGATTTCCAGCCTTTTTAGCAGTCCATCTGCTTTAACTTGTGCTTCTCCTTGGTGTTAGACAATTGTTTTTTTTCACTTTTTGTAATTTGAGATATATTCAGGATTATCTCCTGCTCAGTATTTACACAAATGTATATATAAAAGTTCCCAACAAGGTGCATCTACAAATAGATCTTAGTGATATTTAGTCATAAATGAGGAGGTCCAGATTGATATTTTCCAGATAGAAATGTTATTAAGACTTTATTTTTTTCTCCACAGAATCATTGCAAGTAGAGAGGTGCAGAGAGATTTCAGGGTGAGGGGCAGCAAAGGTTCATAATGAGAAGAAATTTGCCTTCGTCAGTCTTTTACAATGACACAAGTTGCTAAGTCACAGGGCTCTTTCCTGAACCCTCTCTAAATTTGAATTATTTTCTTGTAATTTTCAAAAAAGAAGTGGCACACCAGAGACAACCTGACATTCCAGGAGCAGCTACACCAGCACTCAAACCAGGGTAAGATACTATCTTCAATATTGCAGATACATTTATGGAGTATATTAGTGCTCTGGAGTGTAGCAAACCAGCTGAACATAAGCTCCCAGCTTAATAATGCTGTTATTATGCAAGTGTCTTTCAAAAATCACTGCTTCTCAACACAGAGCCTCCCATTCTGTAATTAGGACTTAATTAATTTTCCACTGATTCTATAGCCTTTCATTTATTCATATTGAATGTATTGCTTTGCCACCCAAAAATAGTTATATATTTTATTTCTAGTCACTAGTAGCAATATGTAGTATGGAACAAAGAACGAATTCTTGGGTGGTGCCCCCTGAATCACATCAGATGGGTAGCATCGATTCCCAAAATCCATTTATGTTAAGAAGCATTCAGGTATTCCATAAACCATTCAATACTAATTTTGAATCATTCTGTGGTCTACATCGCAGAACCAAGCCAAACATCTTCTGCTGCAGCAAGAAAGATATACGAAATAATTTCCTCAAACCTGTTTTCCTGAAACCTGTGTTAGTTGGAATTATTGGTATTCAATATCTTCATTCTTTCTGGCTCACTCCCTGTATCATCTGTTCCATATTTTTCCTTTGGAATGATGTCAGACTCACCAGCTAATGATTACCAGTCTACCTCGCTTACTCCTTTGAAAAATTGTTATAATACAGATTCCTATTCATGTCTTTAAGAGCAGGCAGCTCTCTCACAAAGGAGAGAAGAGGTTTGCATTGCGCGGCTGTCCTTGTGAGGGGCGCTCTGCAGAGCCCACAGGCGCAGGCCCCGCCGCCGCACCGGCTCCGTCCCCGGGCTACGGAGCCAACGGCAGCCCCGGGCCGACTGCCCGCTGCTTATTCTGAGCTCCCCGCCGGCCACTGTGGGGAATTCAGGGGACAAAACCTGAGATGGGGTCCTCCATGTAGTTAAACGTCTTGTAACAAGCTGTGACCTCTCCGCCCTGCTTGCGTTCCTCCTGCACAGACAGGAAAGGTCTGTGGATGCCCCTTCTCTGCCTCCGGCCGCGGCTGTAAGCAGAGGGCTCACCCGCGCTTCCCGCTCTGTGCCAGTCGTGCCAGTCTAAATATCACCACAGCGATCACCTGAAGGGGGCACTGTTTTGATTGGGAAACAATTTTTTTTGCCCCCCTGTGTCTGCAGTAGCTCCTAAACTGGATAAAGAATGTGATGCATCCATAAATACCATTAAGAAGCACCTTGCTCTATAAATGAACATGTTACAGACTTGATTATTATATCAAACATAATGTAATGTTTGCTAAAAAGGGAGAAAAAATGTGAGGGAAGTAGAAGTGCTGATATGCTTTCTAAAGGCGTTAAAATCTTGGACCACTCATCTTTGACACAGCAAAATCTCAGATGATTTAGGAGCTATTTCTCAGTTATGGAAAGTTCTTTATATATCAGTAAATAGATGTGTCGCAAATGGTTTTCAAATCTTGAGAGCTAGGGCCTAGCCAATATGGTCAGAGAGGTGACATTTTTCCAAGAAGACTGAAGAGAAGCTGATTTGTTTGACCTAACTTAGTGGATGAGAAGGGACATAATTGCTGTACATTTGGAGACAGGAGAAGTTTAGCACCACCTAGGAGAAAGAGCTGTTCATGAAAGTATCGCTGTGTAGCCTGTAAATCAAGTTTCTAGCCACGAGAGCAGTGAATGTCTGAGTAGCCATTAGCCAGCTAGTCAGAGCAGGCAAGGTGGCCACCTTGAAGGTGTAGATCCCAGGGCTTATGAAACGCTTTACTGACATGGAGGTCTGCAGCAACAGAACCAACATTGCTGTCAGACAGGTCTCTTCCAATTCCTTAATTCTTCTTTATTTTTTATTTATTTATTTTTTTTAATTTGGCAATCAACATTCTTGAGCAACTTCACCATTTTAAGCTGAATTTCCAGGCTCACTGAAACTGAAGATTCTCATGTAAGGTTATCAGTCCCACAAGAAAGTGCAGCTGAGAGCTCTCAAAAGGTCAGTCACAAACACATCTACTCCAGCATTTGCCAGCTCAAGTCTCTCTTCCTCCCTCATTGATCCCCTCTTTTCGCAAAGAAAAGTTCAGTTTAATTCTTCTCCAAGACAAAAAGAGCTGTGAAACTTTTGATGAGGGTGAAACTTGTTTTCTGACCTGCCTTTGTTCCAATATCTTACACACTAGAGCAGTACAGCCACCTCTTCACTAGAATACAGCACTGCAAGAATTTGGTATGAGAAAGAAGGTGCTGAATTGGTGAAGCAGTAACCTACCGTAAGGGGAAAACATGTGGCATATGAAAACTCTCTTCTCTTTTTCCCTCAGCTGAAAAGAAGCTCAGTTTGAAATAGCTACGTATTCTTTTACTAATTTTGTTTATTCTGCATTGCTACTAATCAGTTTGGTGTTAAGATTTCACCCAATCCCTCTTCCAAGTAGTGTGAGAGGCCAACGATGACTTGTAATGGAAGAAGCTCGAAAGACAGACAGCACACAGGCAAGCGCTGGATCTGAGCACTGCAACTTGCTTTCAGAGCACCAACTGCCAAGCTGGAGCCTTAGCACATGCTGCGTGGCAAAACCAGGGGAAGGACAGAAGATAAGCACACCAAATCGCTCCACAAAAATCTATCTGCAAAACCGTAGGAAAGGTGTACAATTAAAGAAACAAACAACAACAAACATACGAAAACAGAACAAAAAAACAGAAGCCCCCTGTGATGCAGGTTCACCCTGAGCTTGCAGACCACTATTGGAACATGGAAGTGGAGGTAACCACAGGAGTTACTGGCGGCCATCCGACACAGCAACAGGTAATAGCTGTTTTGATGTGTAGGTTCTTCCAAACCTCCTTTTTGCATCCTGTCTGAAATGCTATAGAACGAGCAAAAGGTGCACATGGTCTGCCACGGGGTGAGAACAAGCGAGACTGAGCTCACACAGGCCTGCGCTGTGCTGAGAAGTTTTATTTTGATGCTCTTTCAGGTGAGCACATATCATTTGCCTTTTCCAGCAGTGGCAACCTTATTCTGCATTAACAGATGGAGCGTAGGATCTGATCCACTTCTTGAGACACCTTTGTTGGGCTGGGAAAAAGCTTAAAGGCAAATTAATGTAAAAGGAGATCGCAGACAAGAGGCAGAGGTGCCACCAAATAGGGGTAAACACTGCTCATGGAATGATGATAACTTCTGTCTCCACCTGATGTTCACCCCTAGGGCAGTCCTCCGAAATGTCTACACAGCCCATCGGCATCCAGAAGAGGTGCATAAGCTTTACTGCATGGGAACCCTCTGCACTAATAGATGGCAAAAGCTCAATTTGCCATCGAGCCATTATGCCATGTAGTCAATGCTTAACGGCGCATTTCTCAGTCCCAAGAGGTAACAGGACTGCAGAGAGAAGCAGATTTTATGGATGTATGCAGGGCATTACTAATGTGACAGAAAACCACTACTTTCTGGAAAACTGCTTCTAAACAGCAGCCTTACAAACCACCTGCTCACTCAAGATGTGCATCACTAGCGTTTGCCCCTCTGCTGCAGCGGACAGACAGACACAGGCTACCACCTGAAAGGGGAAGGTTCCACCACCCTCCTTCATTTTGCTCCCTGGCATAAGCGTACATTTTTGGATGAGAAGATGGAAAAGAACATAGGCTATTCTTTTGCATTGAGTGTTAATAAAATTGGACTTTAAATGGTGCTGTGTAGTCTGTTTACTTTGCTAAGATTATGCCTGCCCACTCTACTTCACGGGCAAGTTTCCTGAATTACAGTATCAGAGAATATACATGACATTTACAGAATCTTTAAATTTCGCAAAAGCAACAGATATTTTTGTGAAAGTGAAGAATTATTTGTACAACTATTTTATTTCCTGTAATATACATGTTGAAAAAACAACATCCAGAGCTCAAACAATGAACTTTATAGTGTGCTACATTATTTTGAACCATAGGGTAGTAAAATAATATAATGTGCATCATGCTCAGATTTTGCTGATGTTGCCAGGTAAGTCACTCACCTTGAAGTACCTCAAAATGTGCACTGTAAGACTTCTTCAAAAGTAATCTCAGAACCTCCCACTTAGGTGAGGAAGTATTACTCTTACGTGATAAATAAGAGCCTGCTTAACCACGTACATTACCAAATTACCCTCATGAGGCACTGTGCAACCTTGAACACTTTCCCAGTAAGAAAAAGGTAATTCATCAGCTTGGAAGGCACGTCTAGAGCCCTGCAGGACCGGGCTAGGACGGGCTGTCTCTGATGATGAACGTAACAGCATGCAAAAATAACCAAGCTAGAACTAGAAGAGCCGTGTCCCAAGCTGGAGGCTACAGAGATGTGTCAGACACCGCACGGCATCTGACGGCTCTCAGCGAGGCAGCCCGGGTGCAGCACGGTGCTGCTGCGGCCACCCTGTTCAGAGGCTCAGATTCGCGTCGGCCACGCAAGAGGCACCATTTTATGTAAACATGCCAGCTTGCTTAGAGCTAGCTTAGGGCGTTTTGACGTGGCAATGATTACAAAGTGCAGACGTAGTCCTAGTGGCCTGCTGAAGGGGCAGAAAAAAAAAAATCATACTTAAGGTCTGTAGGAAAAGTAGGAAAGCTGGACTTTTCCACTGATACCCTGTCATAATGTTTTAACCCCCTAATCATCCTTTCCCCTCAATCCCATGCTGCTTTATGCCTCTTGAAGACATAAATCCTCAAATAAACTGCTCTTTTTATCTCTTGCAGGCACCATGCAAACCTTTACACTCTTATGTAGAAAATGCATGTTTACGCCTTACAGAAGGCAGACTAAGTGATACAAAGTAGGGAATTTAAGAGTTACATTTGGCAACCTGCCCTTACTGTGCTCTAATTATTTCTTTAAATATCCCAGTTTAAGGGCAGCATCTTGGCCCCAATTTTAAACTGTCTGGCATTTCTAAGTTGGTATCACAGGATTAATGTTAAACAGTTTTCAAATTCGTTATTCAAAACTGCTGATTGTGTATTGCCTGACAAAGCACAATGACTCCATTAGAATAACGATTTATTGTAAATATGATACTATTAAGGCTGACTCTTCGGGATTTTAAAAATGCATGGAAAAAAATCCATTGAAAAATTATTATGTGAGCTGTCATAATTCATCAGTTTAATATCTTTGTCATTTGCATTTCTTTTTAAAATGCCAAAAGCAATTAAACCTTATCCCACCAACAGCAGTTGCCAAATTTCACTTGAAATTGAAAGACTAATGCATCGTCAGTTATTTTAATAATATTAAATAACAAAAACAGAAACAGAGAAAAGAGAAGGAAAGACATAAAACAAGTATAGTTACAAACAGAGTATCTAAACTCTACATATTATATATCTAAAACACATTTTGCAATACACGTAGGGGAATTCTGTAGACTTCCATGTGTGCAAGTAGTGTCTCTCAACTGTAAGGCCATGGCCAAGCCAAGCGCTGTTGGGCTGTGGCCTCAATAACCACTCCCTGACCTTCCAGCAAGAGAACTTCCTGCTAGCTGAGACTGCCGTACTTTCAGTTCATCTCTCCACGTGGTTTCCAAATACCCCTTGCTTTTTGGAGAAACTCAAGTGCCAGTGAGAAAGACAGAAGGACTTGTGAGTCAGCAGGGGCTGGAGCTAGAACAAATCACTTAAAATTTCTGTTTCCTGCAGAAATACCAGCTGCTGTCAGATCTGTGTTTGAATAGTGTTGTGCAAGGCCGCTCTTAGTGCAGGTCAGGTCTTAGAAGAAGAGAGTATTTCTGCAATTGTCATCTTCTGTGATTAAGAAAAATCCCCCCTTTACTATATAAAACCAGGCTTAGAGGTGCTTTAGTATGCAAGAAACCAGGAAATAACAAATGCAGTAATTTTTGGTAGTGGTATTACAGGAATATTAGTGCTAAACAAATTATGAGTAAGCAAATTTTTGACTCCAGCCAGTTTAGCTTCTCCTTTGCCTTACTTAAAAATCAGATGTGATCATGGACCTAATTCTGCACTGAAGTTTGTCATTTGATACATTCTCAGCAACTAAGGTAAACTTGTCCCACACTTGTCAGCAAGGGCCTGTCTCCTTTGGGACAAAAGCAGCTAGCAGCAAACATTGTTCATGACAGAATTCGTACTTCTACTCCCTTCCTTCGGAGAAATTTTACTAGTGCTACCACGGACTGCACAAGGTGCTTGGAGATGACACTTTTTTCCCCTGACTTCAACCCACACTAGCTGCTACCTCCCAGTATCTGCAGCAGGCCTCAGGCAGCCCACGGTGGCGGACAGCAAAAGGGCTGCAGTTTGGTTCCAATATTTCTTGTCGCTTCTTTATTCCTGCACCTCCAGCAGCAAATGGGACATCCCTTACACTGCTGACCAGTACACATGCACACGCTGCATCTCGGCTCTGGAATAACAGAGTAACGTTATCCCCGACTCGGCCTACACACTGATCCTAAGCAGGGCCCTGGCAGGGGCCTCCTCCCGTGCTCACCCAGGAGGCTGTCGAGCCTGTCCTGCTAAAAGAAGTTACCAGAAAACAACTCAGCAGCTTTACTCAGGATTTACCTGCCTGCAGGGAGAAGGCTGCTAGATAGTCCAATGCTACTGGTGCGTTTCACATTATAGAACTCTTCTGGGAAAAAGTAATGTCGAATTTTTATGTGAAAATATAAAAAAATGTTTAAGCAGTGGGAAGGGAACAAAAGAAAGACTTTTTGGTAAAATTCCACCCAGTCTACTTTTAGAGCCCAAGCAATGTCCCTGCAAGTCACTCCATAACCAAGCATCAAATCTCCTAGGAGGCTCCCGGTGAAAGACAGTGGACGACGATTAAGCAGCTACAGGCTGGCTCCTTATTGCCAGCCGCCTGCTCCTCGGTCGTGTGCCTTTGCTTTTCCCCTCGTGGATAACTTCCAGCCCCCTCAGTTTTAGGCTTTAGAAGCCCCTGGAGTGCAGGCTGTTTTTCTCAAAGGATTTGAGCCAATGACACCTGTAATACCAGCTCCCACCCTTCCGATAGCAGCAAAGGGCTGGTGGTCACTAGAAACACATGAGGATTTCTGATACATGCCAGGTTGGGATTTTTGCTCCACACACAACACTGGATCCTTCACAATAGATGGCAGCAATGGCTCGAAGCTCCGAGCACTGGGCTAAGGACATTTTGCCGAAAAACACACAGCCAAGAGATGATGATAAAAGGTACTGAAACAGTATCTGACGGCAAGGTGTTTATTAGTTTGGTCAGAAAAAGAGAGTCAGAACTTATTAGAAAATAAAATCTGCATCGTACCGTCCCCCCACACCAGCCAGAGTTGACAGTGGTACTTTATAAAAAGTACTGCAGAGATTGGAATAAATATCTAAAGTATCATGAGCTTATGTCAACACAGTGCAACCATAGCATTTCTAGCTATCCAAGAACCATTTTAAATAGGGAGGTCAGACCACCACTACCTTAGAAGATATGCTGACACTTCAGTCCTCCGTAGCATTTGTTTACTTCTAGTGCAAGTTATTGTACAGTTATTCCAGGTTACACATCTACACACTTGCAAAGATCACAAGGAAGTTTAATTCTCACAGAAATATTTTTCAAGATCATGGCTTCAAAAACACAATGTTCCAGCTTCTGGGTGAAGGGGCATACGCCATGAGTATTATTCTAAAATTACATCAAGAAGAAATGCAATTTCCTAGTGGGCAGTGACCTGTAACAGACCATGGCACCTGCTTCAGCTGAGGCCATGAATGCAAACAGTATGAGACAAAAATATACAGGCAGTACAACATGGAAGATTTGGTCGTTGCTTTGCATTTAATTGCCCAGGCGGCACCTGTTTCATTATCCAAGGAAATCTGCATATAAATCCAGTAACGATCAACACGGCATCACTGACAGCCACATTTAGTTAGGACAGTTAGTGAACTTGCTGGATGGAGAGAAAGAAGATGCAGGTGCCCTTCCTGAAAACATCTTTACTCTCCTGGGGAAGGTGGGGAAGAGGAGTGCAAGCACAAGTCTATTGGGTAAAGGACTACTGCAGATCGATACAGAAGCTGCGGGCAGGACACACAGGTGATTTTACTGCTGCAGCTTGAGGTTGTCATAGTGTCTCAAGGGCTGGCAAACCAGACTGCCACGGTCTTCATTGCAAGTGATTTTGTTTCAGTAGGATTCCAAATCAATGGGAACAGAGAGGAACAGTTCAGGCAAACTCAAGCCTTGGAGGGCCAAAGGATTTTGGAGGCCTTCCTGGACAGCGAGGGAACCTTACAGCACACTGAGAGGTTCTCAATTAGACTAATTCTGCATGCAGATGAGCCAGGCCACATTAAAACTTTATGAACCTAGTGAGTTGATGAGAAAGCCAGGTTACTCCCAGCTTGCTGCTACAACTACCTGAATGTATTTCTCGCTTACGTTTTAATAAGATGTGCACTGTTTGCCTCAAATTCAGGTAGCATATCACAAAGTGCCTGCAAGATGAACTCCTTAAACAGAATTGAGTCCCAGCAGTCTTCAAGGCTGCAAAAATAAGTCATATTGACTTACTGAAAATAAAAATGATGGATTACTTCAAAAGCAAGGGAATTACAGTCAACAAACTGCTTCCTGTGTCTCCAAATCTTCCTGTGACACAAAAGATAGCACGAAGAGAAAGACTAGATTGACAGCTGGCATTTGCCCGCCCCATAACATTTCAGACCTCAGAATAAACAGTCTCTTTTTTACGGATAACCTCTAAGTTCCACTATTGGTCAAATATGGAGCTGGAATATCAGCCATTCCTCAAAGCTAGGATATCCAGTAGGAAAGACTTCAAGTTCCTTTACCACAGATTATTTACTGGCAGGCATAGCCTGCAGCCACAGCTATAGAATCGACATAATGTAGGGTAACAATTAACCACAGCTAGCTCATTAGTGCTAAAATGATATTCCAAGTGCAAAGAAGTCACATAAATCCCCAGGAAACATGAAACAAGGCCTCCCAGTTTGTGTAATAATAGTATTGAATGGGCCACACGCACACGGCATCTCGCTGCAGAGCCGCCCACCCCCCAAACGTGAGCCCTGTCCCCAGCGCCGGGCACCTCGGCTGGCTGCAGGGAGGGCTACACGTGTGTGTGAGTGGCACCCATGGGTGCCTGTGGGACAACGCAGCTGGCTGACACCTCTGGGCAAAGGGACGAGGCTGGTCTCGCTCCTCCAAACAGGAAACTCAGACAGAAAACATCACTTGGGAACAGGCCTGTTTCCGCAGCTTCTTCCTTCCTACCACCGCCAGCTTCCCGCTACTTTGTGTTCCCTTTCTTTCTCACGAGATATTCCCAGCCCTTCTTGGGGTTTTAAGCTGTGCTTTCCTGTCAGTGCTGTCCTCAGGCTGGAGGCAGCCAGTGCGCGGCAAAGGCGGCGCCGGGCCCGGCTGGCGGCGGCGGGACGGCGCCCGCT
>VZSV01000150.1:1826270-1850274 GCA_013398735.1 Nothocercus julius | reverse complement strand
CGGGAAGGCGGCCGCGCGCCACAGCCCCGGCCGAGCCCGCTGCCCTTCTGCGGGGGCAACGCTGCTCCGAGCGGGCAGCAACCCCTGCCACAGCCGTCCTGACGCGCCATGCACAGCGTGATGAATATGCTAGCGTTATTCCAGGAAAGGCTTGTAAAAGAACACATGGCACGACCATTACGCTGAGCTGTATCAATGGCACAGATTAAAAGTGTAAGCAAACTAATGTTTAAATGAAAGGATTTTTTTTTTTTTTTAAAGAAAACATTGATTCTCAAGAGTAGAAAGCACCATGGACTGAACAACTAAAGGGTCCACGCAGCTCACCTATTAGCAATACCATTTAAAAACAAACAATACCACACAGTTAGGAGCAGAAAATTATTTTAATGTTGACACAGAATATGGCTGATGATTTACAGAGTAAGAATCATGTAAATCATGATTTACATGATTTACAGATTCATGTTGTGGAGAGCAGAGGATGGAGTTTTGCCCAACAATTATCCATGATCTGACCGTGAAAGTCTCCCTGCCAGAATGATGAATTCAATAACAAAGGCCTGATTCAGTGACACTGATAATAAAAATTGTAATATCTAACACTCAGCAGTTAAAACTAGCAGCTGTGCTAAGACTAAGCAGCTCTTTCCTGCCAGAAATAGCATCTCTTTAGGAAGAATATAGGCAGGTATCCAGTTTGTATACATTAGCATGTTTACATTTCAATTGACAAACTACCAAAGCACAAATTAATTAGGCGCTCCATTTTATTGCTGCAAACATCCTGCTCCTCTCTGCTTTATCCCTGACTGTCCGAAGTGCCCAGATTACACCCAGCGGGTTTTCAGAGATGCACTCAAAGCCCCATAAAAGTCTGAGGGCTTGGGCCACATCCGCAAAAATACCCATCTGCAGAACTGCCATGTTCGCACCCAGCTCCACGGGATTTCAATTACGGATCAAGTGCCGTAACAGAAGGAAGGAGCCTAAAAATACCCCTGCGGATCTGGGCCTGGCTACCTAGCTCCCTGCAGACTCTTTGGAAAGGGATATATTCTCCATAATGCTCAAAACGTGGAGCAGCCGGGCTCTTGGGAAAGCTCCCTGGAGAAGGGAGCGTATCCACACCATGTGTGTCGGAAGCTCGCCGGGGTTGGGATGAGCCTGCAAGCTCGCCGGGAGCCCCCGCGGCCGCCAGAGCACGGCCTGACCCGTTACGCTGCTCGTTGCTCATATTCAATTCATTTTTCTTGGTGTGTGTGCAGGGGAAGTAACTGATGTTTAATTTTCCTTCCAAAGGGATTATTTAAAGTAATTTAACAGCACATTTTATATTTATTTTTTAACAAATCACTCATTCTGTACAGAAAAAAATCCCTCTAGGGTTATTCAATGAATTAGCATTATAAGGTGCTTTGAAAGTAGTTGAGAAAGTTGTGCAGGCAGCAAAGCCTTACTAATTTTAACTTCCTTTTTTTAACTGTTTTTAAATTTTTGGGATAATGAGAAAACTAGAACCTTCTTAAGGAAAAAAAAAAATGTACAGGAAAAACTGTTTCTACGGTTTTCAGACACTAGCTTCTGCCCCCTCCTCCTACCCCAAACTGGACTTTAAAATAAATATGACTCATTCCAGAACAGAATCTTGTAGCTGGATTAAAGTAATAGCTCTGTCAAGACTTCAATAGTATTAATTGTTGATGCTAGAGAGTTTAAAAACCAGGAGGAATTAGCAGTTCTGTGTCACAGTATCTCTTGCCTACAGGCAGTCTGTACTGGAAGAAAAGGAATCCTTTCACTCTGACTGGAAATTTTTGCCTAGTCATGGAATAAGGACCATATATCACTGTCATTAATTATGTTAAGTCTACTCAAAAGCCAGCCAGAGTACGAAAAGCAAAGAATATTTCTGATCTTATATTTCACAAAAATGAAAAATATACTCAGTTTATGGCAATTTTTAAGCTCACAGGTACTGGCAATATAATCCTCCAGGATATCAACATTTTAACTCCTGGGAAAACTGAAGGACTTTGGAAAAGTAAGAGCAACGAGACTCCCTAATCAGTTCGTCACAGAAGCCTGGACAGCTTAGCAGACATGAACAAGAGTTTTGCTATCATTAAGAAAAGGCCCGACACAAAATTCTACCAAAAAAAAAAAAAAAAAAAAAAAAAAAATCAAAAACATCCTTATACACTCACAGTATCATATTTGAAATCTCCTGTAGAATATTTTGTCACACATTGTAGAGGTGAACATCACTTTCAAAGTCAATAACAGACAAGCCTGGTGATCTGAGCAAGTTTTCAAAAGCACTGAAATCCCTGCAAATTCTGTATCCCACTGTGTATTATACTGTTACTGCTATATCGGTGAGACATTGACATGTTCAAGTTTTACAGCAGTCAAAGCAACATGCAAAATATCCATCACAGAAATCTCTGATTTTGCTCTGATCAGTGATACAAGGTAACCCAAAGGGGAAAGGCAAATAATCCATTGCATAACCAAATAAGCAATCTTGGTATTGTGCGTACATCCTTAGAAACCATGAAGTGCCTTATTTAGCATGAAAATGCATGTTGTAAAGGCGAAACATCAACAGGAACAATTAAAAGTGCAAATATATTCAGTATTTTGCATTCTAAATGTAAGAGAGTGAAGTATATATAAAAAATAAAAACATCTTAAAAATAAAGAAATATCTATTATCTGCTTTTGTTAGCTTTATTAGTTACCTATACACACTTATTGCAATCTGTGAAAGATTTTTTTCCTAAAGTGTATGCATTTTCCTTTCCTTGTACATTTCCTGCATATAGATTCTGAAATAACATTGAAAACATTAAAAAGACAGACCTTTCACGACAGCTTAAGTTCACATTTCCAGGAAACCCAAACTTAAAATGAAAAAAAAATAATAAAAAAAAAGCTATAAAGAGTTAAAAATTGAAGTGTGCCAAATTTTAGCATAGAAATTTGACTCAGTGAAGGACGTTTAAATAGAAGGCACAAAAAATGAAGAAATACATCTCTTGCAGCAAGTGAAACAGGCTATAAGCAAGCCCGGTAGCCCCTCTAAGAATGAAGATCTGTTTTATTTCACTTACCAGCATTATCCATTTTCCCCCCTCGGTTTTCAGTTGCAGAGTTCCCCAGAAAAGCAGCCGGTGCAGCCTCTGTCGCTCTAACGAAGCCGCTGCCCTTCTCCTGATTAGTAGCCCTTGCTGGCAGTCAGAGCAGGCTTCATGCGCTGACTGCAGTAGACATCACCAGGAAATTTATATCTCCAAGGATGACAAACAGCCATTAGCTCCATTATAGGCTGATTAAGATTGTGTGAGCCTATCAAGTAGATACTTAAATCCCCCAGGGTTTTACCTCTTGGGGAGAAAACAAAAGAACTCTGAGCCTGTAATACTGAACACACATTGCTGAAAAGTCAAATAAAACATTGATGAGGATATGTTTAAAGGATGGAAGAGAAAAAATTTCTGAATAAAAAAAAGGGATGTGTAACAAAGTGAAGGGGTATGGTATGTCAATGACGCAGAAGCAAAGTTTTAAGGAGAAAAATGAGATGGAATTTGTGCCTGAGAAAATGCTAGATTAGATTAAAATTTGCAGCCATTAGCCTTAACAGTGCTTTAAATCCTACAAGTTCGCTACCTGATGTTCCCTATGGTTTACAGGAAACACAGTATACTTGCTCATACTTGCAAATGTATGTCAACATATTAATTGTCTTGAGACATTCATTATTATACCATTCATAGCTAAATGTAAGGAAATGGTGAACAGTGACTAAAGGGATTTAAAAACACACTGGATGGTGGCAGGATTAGACTCAACAAAATCCTACTGACAAATGCTGAGATGAACAAAATTTCTTCTGAAACTTTCAATTCCACCCAAGTCTCTGGTGCACATTTCTTTCATTGAAATAAACAAACAAAAATAAAATAAAAGGTAATTCTAAATACTTCCCTTCTCTATTCTGCCAGGGTTCTCTCCTTATACATGTTAAAACAGAACAGAAAAATCTCTCTTCTAGCAGCAGCAGGTGAAGAGAAGCAGTTCACAGTGGGTGCTGGGACATTTGGGTTCCAGCCCCTCTCTGTCACTGATTTCTTTGTAACCCTGAACAAAGTATTGACACTACATAAATGCCACACAACATTTTCCTGCTATTTTCTCCTGGTTATAAATAATTTACTCATCTGTTCCAGCCCTCTTTGCCGCAGTGGAAAAGAAATACAGATTTTTGAGTCTGTATTTTATTGACTTGAGTCCCCCTCATCCCCAAAGCATCCTATGAGCAACAAAAAACATGGCGCATTCATCACTCCATCAGTGCCCCTTTTATCTTATTTGTCTTTTTTAAATGTTCATGAAAAAGACAATTGCAGCACTGCTCTGTCTACTCTGATTAGGAGGGGGGAGAATCAATGGCTGAGAGCTAAAGTCATCAGAAAGAATGGAGAGTATTTAGGGCATACCGGATATATTCTGTGTTACAGAAAGGAAACGTTGGAGGGCTAAGGAGAGACTAAAGATTAGAAATCTGTCACACTTCATATTAAGCTTCTATTTATAAATGGCTTAAAAAGACTTTATAAAAAATAGGAGCTATCATAAGCATGTTGCATCAGTATGTGCTATAGATAGCTTCCACCATACCAGTACCGGGGGTTAAATATGACCAGTAAGCAGCTTATTCACCTGCTGGATGCTGCATCAGTGAATGACAATTGATTAATGTGACAATTTAGGTAACTGGCTTATATATCTTATGAAATCTGGTTGCACAGGAGCACTGAACTGGAGGCATTAAGATAGACGGCCACCCGAAGGGTGACACCAGTTTCCTCTAAATCCTCTGCCAGAGGTGGCTGCTGCAGAGGGGTCAATGCCCAAGAACAAGAGAGAAAGTGGAGGCTCTTGGGAGTCTTCAGAACCCCAGAGCTCACATTTTGGATGAAAATGAGTCTCTATGCCAGAATGCTGTTTTTTAATTGTAGAGTAGCTGGCCAAGGGAAAAGCAAGTGGCTTGCTTAGGAGATTCCCTGCTTTGGAGAAGGGGCTCCCCACAGCTGCAAAACTTACAGGCACCTGACTCACTCCGAGGATCATGGAGTGACAAGATCCAGGCAGTGCAGAAAGGCAGGTAAGCATCTGACGGCCCAGCAAGTCTGCAGAGGGTTTGTGCCCCTGAAGGCCAGGGAGAGTTAGTTATGAACCCAGTCTCTACTTCCAAATCCACTGCGCCTGGAAAAGGTGAGTTATCGGCAAGGCAATGGTGCTCGCGCACTATGGAAAAACAGCCGCAGCCCTTGCAGCGCGGGATACAAGCGGGCAAAAGGCTGTGTCTGAGATCCCAAGGAAAGTCGCAAAGCTGTGCTTACTTGGGCCTCAAGCGGATGCAGCGCTCCAGGCTGTGCCCACGTCTGCGTGAGGGGCCGAGCGCAGCGAGCGCACCAGGCCTGGAGCCCATCCACAGAGGGGCTTTGCTGCGCCCCGTGCACCGCCGGTCACCAGACGAGGAGACCTGCTGCAGCACAGCATGGCTCCCCCCTGCCAGAGCCACGGGTTTCCTGCCGGAGAAGCCCTGGAAGAGGGGAAGGTGCAGGCAGGCCTCCCCCCGACACGCGATCCCCACAGCGCCGCAGCCTCGCTCAGGTGGGGCCCGAGACTGTGAGGTGCTGACTAGAGCGTGGGAAGACCCAGCTGCAAGGGCTCGATAAGCATCGGTTTGGATGCTCTAGCGGGGCTGTGTGACAATAACCATTCATTAACTCTTGAGTGCTAACTATAAATGGAAACTTAATATCATACGCGACCTAAATCTCTTCTGTTTTAACAGAAGATATCTCACCAGGAACTTCCACAAAAAAGAAAACTTTACAAAATAGATGACTCAATTTTTCTTGTAAGTCATTAGATTATTACAAAGGACTTAACAAATATGTATAATCAGATGCAGTTTTTACCAGATCAAAGCAGTGTCTTCCTGCCTTTGCACAGGCAGCAGACACTAAGTGGGATAGAACAGCAGGCTGCAATTGCTATTTCCAAGCTAAATAAACACATATTCCAGGCATAAGCCCATTTTATGGGTACAGAACAACCCCATAATAATTCACAGTTGCATGATGTCAAAATACCTTGGTCCATTTCATAGCACCTTGGGGTAAAGATATGATCAGGTCTGCACAAGTCCCAAGGTCTCCAGCCTCGTTCCAAATATCTCATGCTACTAACTTTTATCTGCTTTATTTCTGACTGTGAGGTGGCCCTGGATCATAGTGCATTTCACTCATAAGCACTTGAGACCTGGGTTCTCTCAGGAGCTGATGGCCCGGCCAGCTTGGATCATGAGGGCCACCTCTGACAAAAGGAAGCGTTACGAAGTACACTAACGGCACAACTAATGACACGGAGCCCTAATGAACCCGTTCTTCAGTGAACCCGATGTACACAGCCTGCTGCAGTAATGGCATTTCAGTCCTGGGAAAATCGATGAGGATTGAGAGGCAGCAGTCTGCCCAGGTAAGAGGCACGTGGGCTGAAGAGCACAGAAAGTTCATGGGGGAAGCAGGATAAATGAATATCTCAGCGCCTACCCATCAAAACCACTTTCAGTTGACAAACCCACAGAATCAAAGTACAGCTTTAGCAGTGGTGTTTCCAGTCATGACAAATAAGCCTAAGAATACATTTAGAAAATGTAAAGTTTGGCTTGACTTGGTACAAATCTGTCACTGTAAAGGATCTGATTCTGTAAGATGCTGTTTCGGGTAAAACATTTTGCTTCACTTTCACTGTGTCTGTTTCTGCCCACACAGAAACCATCATGCAGGTGTCTCTGGGAAAAGCTGTACTTGTTTTTAGATGCTGTGGGTTTTTACAGTCAACCCCAACACTCTAAATATATAGCTTCATGAAGAAGTATGCATCAAATGCCAGGGCAACAATCATTCAGACTACAGGGATTTGCAGCCCTCCAAAAGACCTTTCATTCTATAAAGTCCTCTCTTTGCCAACAGCAGGGTTATTCCACAGGTCAGAGGAGGAAGGACATTTTGCAGGCCCAGGAACAACAAGCTACAGACAAATCGCAATCTTTTAGTCCATAGCATGAAGATTGTCACTTATTGCAAAAGGATGCTTTATAAAGCACACCAAAATCCTTGCACAGTAACAGGTCTATACAGTTATTAAATGCACATTATAGAGGTCTTATAGGTATATAAACCAACTTCTGCTCATTACAGAGCAATATTGAAAAATGCCAGGAAAACTGGGAAGGCTCTCTAGGCTTCAGACATATGGTATACATTTCACTGGGTCAGGGCTTTGTGTTCATGGCAGACCTGAATCTCTAAGAGGAGCCTTCCCTAAGCCTCAGGAAGAATCCTCAGCATCGTGGGCAGCAGTGTGGGAAAGAAGCGAGTTTTGCCGAAAGCCCTTCCCTCACCTCCCGGGGCAGAGGAGCTCTAGGAGCAGCAGGAGACTAACAAGAATGCTCTTTGCCTGGGAAAAAAACCTCCAGTTCAACCTGAAAACGTTATTAGGCTACTGCCGTGAGTGCCTGGGGTGCTGGTGTTGCTAAGCAAACAACAGGAGCCCTTCGTTCCTTGGGAAGATCTCCGTACTGAGCAGCAGGGCCAGCTAGAGAGCTTCTCATTCTTGTCTCAAGCTAGAAGCACCACTGAAATCAACAGATTTAAACTGATGGAAAACAAGAAATGAACACGATCCAGATAGCAACGTGTGGACTTTGTAGGTGGGAAGTTTCACAGCACAGATGGGTTTGCAGAGGGAGCAGGAAGGGGCTTGGCATATGTTTGAAGATAGTGAGGAGAGAGGGGAAAGGCTGCATGAAAAGAGGCATAGAGGCAGTGGGAAGGGAAGAGAGAGGCTTTCAGAGAGGTCAACAGAGACAGATAATGAAGAAGGGTGCTCGGCAGGAGATAAAAGCAACAGAGAGGAAAAATACCTTTACATGCTGAGTTATTTAAGCGAGTTTAACTTAATTATGAATCATTACTTTTAATAAACTTATATCAAGAAAGAAGTGTAGTAGTGTGTATTCACTTGTGTTTGTCCAGTGATAACATCTATTTCTAACGTACAAGCCACTCCATCTTCTGCAGGAGCAAGTACGTGCTTCTCTCTGCTTTGTGCTCCTATGACAATGGGCAGCTTTGCATGCCTAGCTGTGAAATTCTGTGAAGCACTTCTTGGATCAGGATGCACTTGATTTATACCATGTCTTGACACAACAAAAAGCAAAAATTTACAAAAGAAGCTACTCTTGTTGCTGCAAATACAGCTGCACTGCACTGGGAGACTCCAAGTCCTCTGATGGCTTCTAGCATTTTTGCTATTGTGTCATTTCAACCAACTCAGAGTGTTTGCAGGCTGCTGCCAGGCTGGCTGCCCTCAGAGTACAATTAAATCTACTCTGAGTAAGGTTTAATTGACATGCTGGTAAAAACGCCAGAATCTCCGAGTCATCTGCACTCTGCCTCTCTCTCAGAGCAGAGAGTCATTGCTTCTGTGCCACTCACACTTCCCCCCTCATCCCCCTTTCTCACACACACACACGCAAGTTGTGCTGCAATTAATGCTTCGTGTCCTGCCATTACAGAAAGCTCGAGCCTCAAAGCCCTCACGTGGGCAGGGCTGGAACAGGGGAGGGTGCACGGCTCCGAAACTGCCACCCGACTTCCCCCGAGTTTTGCAGCATTTTACTTGCAGAAGCAAAATGTGCCCTTCTGCTTGTTTTTTGTTTTTCATGCTCTCCCAAATTTGGAAATGATTTGAAAAACCAAATGGCTCCTGAGAGTTTAGGGAACTGATCTGTGAAAGCACAGAGGGATATCTTCCTCTTCGTCATACAAAACTGGGTAAGCAGTCTACAAGAAAAGCTCAAGACCTATGGTCATTAACGGTCGCTAGCATTGGTGCTCATCCCACGCGTCAATATAACATATTGCTCACACAAGTGAATGCTTTAAGCACCCTGAAATAACCGTCCTCCTTTCTCTATTAAATATAACAAAATAAGTGTGTTGGAGCATGTTACAATTCCTATGGAAACAGAGATGAGTTCAAACTAAAAGCTTACTTCAGAGTACGGCCTTACTATCCATAGTAAGTCTAGGCAGAGTAGATCAGGCACTGGAAATAGGCCACGTCACTGCTAAATACGGCTTTTGAATGTGATTGGGGAGTGATGCGTTGATGTAATCCTCAGGGTTATCCAATCATTACAAAGAACACAAAATTTCTATCACCATGTACAATAAGAAATAAAATCCCAGATTCATTACCATTTTTATGGACTGCAGGTTCTCCATGGGTTGGACAACTACTGTCCATGGCTGTTTGTAAAATATTCTGGCTTTGAAAATCTATGAACATCTTTGAATTTTCATAAAGCCATCATGATATTTGGCTAGAGACAAAAATTTGTATTGGACAGATTTTACATAAAGAGACAAAACTGAAGCTCTAGACAGAATATGAATAAGAAATACTTCAGCTTTCTATTGCAATATAGAAAATGAACATACATTTTGAGTCAAAAGGGACAAAGCACCAAATATTAAAAGTGTCTTTAATCTGGTATTTACAGTTAAGAAACAATGGCTGAAAGAGAGTTGAGAATAGGCAGATTCAAATGAAAACAAGTATCTCTTTTGACAACAAAGGTGATGAAGCTACCAAAACCATTCACGAATTTTCTGTCTCTGGAAGTCATCAGATCAACACTACATGCCTTTCTGAACAGGACCAATCACACATAAATTACTGAGCTCAACAAAAAAGTGGATAATATCAAGTTAAGGGCTAATATTACATGTAATAGCTAATAATCCCCTCTGGCACTAATGCTATGAAACTATGTAAAAAGTTCAGCATCCATTATCTGTGCTGAAATGAAATACCAAACTCTTTTATCATGCTCTCATGAGTGAGTATCTTAGATTTAAAGTGCATTTTACCCTGTTCCTTATTGTGGAACCACAGCCGTGTGTTTTGCCCACCACCTTTACCTTGCCCATTCTGCAGGTTTCTCTCTCATTACCTTAAGTAGAACAAAACAGATAGGGAATTTAACCTTACTAACAGGCATTAATGTAGATCTGTTTTTGCGTAAAATCTGCTTATAGATAATTCAGTAAAGAAAAACATATTCTGGTCTGAGGATCTGAGGTGAAATTCCACTCACAGTGAAGCCAAACTTCCATTTTAGTAGGACCAGGACTGCGTCTCTGGACATGAAACATGAAGTCAGGCTTGTGTTAAGGATAGGGGAGATGGCTAGGGTACATGAGGATTTTTTTTTTAACTTGTATGAATAAAAATACACAAAGAAAGACTTAAGTGATGAAATACAGAAGTTCATTTGAATTATGTATTGGCATTTGCCCTACTCCTCTCACTGTTGGAGTAAGATTTAGGCAAGTGAGAGCAAGATAATTACCTCTTAGCTGTCTAGTGCCATCTCAAGAAAATGATTGAACAAATACTAGGAGAGAAAAAGAAATTCTCTAGCATCTGGAAACTGATGAGTGCATGAGCAACAGTTAGTGTGAAGTTATATATTCCACATTGCCCACTGTACATTTTTCCAGACCAGCTTGGCTGGCTCTTTGTATTTTATAACTTTATTCATGAGGCAGAAAGCATCATCAGCATCAAATATCAAGTTTAAAACAACAGGAGGACGCACTTGACAAGGTGCACTAAACACAGTTATAACCCAAGTCCGTGACTTTATTGTGCCTTTTCCTAAAGTCCAGTTATTTATCTCAGCACATATGTTGGCTTCTATGCTCTCTGCTGCACATTAAAAAAAATGAAATTCATCAGGCAAAAGTTACTATTATATACAGGAACACTCCTCTGTGCTGCCAGATATTCTTCAATATTTGGAAACAAGAGAATGACCTAAAAACCTAACTAAAACCCAGTAAAGGACACTTAGATGTGTTTTCCCAAAGAAGTTTTTAAGCAAATTATATCATTGTATATTTACTTCTTATATTGCTGACCTGGGACTGGGTCCTCAATTTTAATGTCTATCCCACATAAAAGGGATTCACCTTACCCATATAAAGTCTGGCTTACAGTATCTGCATGAGCAATGGATACCTGTGTGAGGTCTGATGGATTTATGCCTTGTCTGTTCAACTCCAGTCCTAATATTACTTCAACCCATGAGCTTCCATAAAATTGCAAGAATTGCTTTTATACTTCAAGGGCAGCAGGTCAAAATGAGTTGTACAGCAATGAAGAAAACCCAGCATGCCTAAGTTTACATAGTATCAGCAGACCCCTGTAACAAAACACTCTTCTTTCTTCCCTGTATCTAATTCTCCTGCTGTTTCCTGATTCAAATGGAGACATTTAGGAAACAGAAGTCCCTATGCTTGATCAACCTACTCTAGAGATACATCTGGACCAATTTGAGATGATTCATACTTGCACTCGCTCAGAGGCTGACTTCACTTCTCAGATGCAGGAAGTCTGGTGAATTCACTGTCCATTGGTTTATGTGCAATTTAACTCTCAATATTCTCATTAGTCATATGACTATTTTCTCCCTGAACTCTGTCAAACTCACTGTTTTAGGGTATCACACTATATGTACCACTATGCCTTGTACAGCTCAGTGATTTTCTAAATCCATCATGAAAACAGATATTCAAATGCATCCCAAGTGAATCGAAGAACTAGTATATTGGATTTTTACAAAAATATAGCAACCAACTAAGTGCATAATATTTCTATTTTGATTTGATAATGAGTGTATTTGCCAGAACTTACTGCAAAATGTGTATGACAGAAAAACAAACTGGTATCAGCAAAGCACCTCAGACAAGTGGTAAGCTGGAGATTTGCCATATGCAGGTGTTGGGAAAATATGCATTAGAATTTGCTCTTCTTGAAAGAAGAGAAAAGGGAAATACTTTCCAGATCAGGATGCACTTGTATCACCATAGGCAGCTCTTTACTAAGTGAGTTTGGTGATATATATTTATATGTATATACATATATGTATATATGAATATATCAGAAGAAACATGAATATATCAGAAGAATGAACCCCCACCATCATTTCAGGAAATAACGCTGATAATTCAGCAGCTGGAACTTTTTATTCTCAGCCAAAACTTTATCAATGCTCCAGCACAGAGACAGAGGGTAAAATACTGTTAATGCAACATGAGAACATCCACTGCTGAGATGTATTTCATGATGAACCCACAAACATGCTATAAATCTGTTTCAAAAGCCTGGGAGCAAATGGTACTTTTCTCAGAAGCATGCAGGTCTGGGAAAAAAGGGCAAAAAAACACAAAGTTTTGATAGAGAAGGCAATAATGAAGCCAAGGAAACTCTGGAAATGCAGCCCCAAGAAAAGCCCAAGAAGAGCTATCACACGGGGTGCTGGCTGAAAAAGCCTTCGAGCTGTGAGCAGCAAGTTGTGTCCTGCTGCTTGATTCTTGATGTCTTCAGGAAACAGAACTTGGTAGTCACATCAAGAATAAATCAAAAACAGAACAGGAAAAAAAAATCCCTCTCCCTAATATGAATTTCTCCTCCTAATTTAAACAACATATAAGATTGCAAAAAAAAGTTTAAAAAGGAGGCAAATATATATACAGTACAAGGTGTGTTTTGCTACTTCTTTCCCTCCATCTGGCTATTACCCGCAGTTCTCTGGATTTTGGGGCATGCCTTTTACCTGGGCATCGTGTTCCCAGGGCACCATGTGAGGTGATCTAATCCCTGTTGTGGCAAACAAGCCAGCACTGTATTCCTGAGGTGATAATCAGACACGGAAAGAACTCCCAAGTGCCATTTGTACAGAATTGCTGCTTTTCTTTTCCCGTGACAATAGCACCCGCTTGCACTGGCGGCGCCTATTTGGCGCGCAGGCTGCTATGCTTTAATTAACTTCTGAACACAGGTCTTTATGCTAAGGCACCAACAAAGGTGTAGGAGGAAAGATGATGTATCCTGCTTCATTTATTTCTAAAAATAACAAAATTTCAGCAAGAACACGCTGCTTACATTTGCCCAAAGAGTATGTTGAGAAATGCAGGGAAGGGTGCCCTCTTGAGAGTGATATCAAAAAGCTCATTAAGGCTGTTAGGTATTTTATATCTATGTTGCCCTTCTCTTTATATTGCAGCACAGTGAGGATTATAATCTGCTTTGCTTCACTGAAAAAAAAAAAAGAGAACATTATAGAGGGACCTTGACAAAAATATATTTAAAATGTTCTTTTTTACCTGCATTATTAATAATGTTTGAATTATTAAAACATAATGAAACTGAAACAGCTAATTATTTCATGCTTCATATCTTTTTCTTTTGTCACTGTAGTCAGCATGAATGATGGGGTTGCAGCGGAGACTGTCTCCTCTCCCACGCCTTACCTCCCGTCTTGGTTTTCATGAACAGCCAGAGCAGCTTCTGATGATTCCCACCCCTGAATCTGCTTTCTGTTTAGCACTATGGACATATGACACAATCGTAACCATCCAGGCCTGCTACTCTCTGTTTGCTTTCTCAGGACCACAATCGCCAAGTTTGAGAGCCCCCAGGCTCCAAAAGTTTTCATGAAAACTTGAAGTATTATGTTTCTGTCTGGTAGCATCAACAATTCTCCAAAAGAATTTTTTCAAACATCTTTGTTTTAAAATCATACAATACATTAGCACTGGGCATAAATTACTTGCCAGTGACTAACCCTTCAAATGATTTAAAACCTGGATTTTGATAATGCTTTCACTGCATGTGACTGCTGTATGAAAACCAGCCCAAAGCAAGAGTGTGCCAGTTAACAGAAATCTGTATTACCCTTCTGCTTCGGTTTATGAAGACCATTTTCCCAGGGCTGTTTTTCTGAGTGCTTGCAGCTTTCTTGGCTTGGTATCAGTTGCAAATTTTGTATGGGTACTCTTTGTTCCTTCACTCAAATCAAAAACAAAGTATTGAGTACAACTGGGTCAAGGACAGACCCTGCAAGATCCTGCTTAAGATGCCCTTTTAATCTGAGAGAAAACTACTGAGAAATACTTTGAGAGAGATTTATGAAACTGCTGCACATCCCCTTCATGGAGATTACATCTAGGCCTTGTTTCCTTAGTTTACATACAAGACAGTCACGGGAAACAGTCTCAAAATATCTTTGAAGTCAAGATAAATCAAGATATGTCTAGTGTTTTTCTTCACTAGGCCACTTACCCCATCACAAATAGAGAATCAAATGGATTTGTCACACATTTGTTCTCATCTATTCATTGACTTTATTATCATCCAAGTAATCACTAATTGTTTAGCACATGTCATTCTGAAGCCTACTTTGGGATGAAATTTAGTCTAACAGCTCTCCAGCATTTGCTCCAAAATGACACACGGAGGTCTGGGCACTGCCAGGCAACCGTGATCTGCAAAACATCCTCCCCAAAAGGCAGTGTCACCCATGAGGGCAGGTGTCCCGCGGGTGGGCAGCCTGTCATGATTTTTGTTTTAAGAACAGCACACACAGCCAGTATAATTCCTTTTCTCACCCCTCTGCGTGCCAATATGTTCCCCGTGCAAACAACAATACAGATTCAGCTGATGAATTTCCTTTCCCAGGTGGCTGGCAGGGATGGAGACAGAGGAAACAGCTTGGCACATCCATGCAGCTGCTCCGGCCAGTCTCCACCTCCTGCCCGCAGATCTCAGGCCAAAGACCTCCTAAAAGAGGGCTGTAGCGCTATAAAGAAGGCAAAAAGCTTCATCGAGGCCCAGAGAGAACAATCCAGGACAACATCGCTGCACGGCTGAGCAAGGGCTGGCAGGGGTGAGGGAAAGAAAAGTGCTTGCCCACAACCCCTTCCAATACTTGTGTTGTAAAGGAATGCCTATGGTCAGTTGTTAATACTATTTTCTTCCATCAGGAAAAGCTGAAAGAAGCTTCCTCCTAAAATGCAGCTTTAGTTAAATGATGGGTATTTAGTAACTATCCACAAACACAAAGCAAGGAGGTGACAGCAAGTCAGGATGCTCGGCTGTCCAAAAAGATGAATGAACTCATGGCTGGAGTGGAAATCCCTTCCTCATCTGTTAATTTACACTTCAAATAGTAAATTCATTAATTGCTGATCTATATTGATCTATAAAAGAATAGCAAAAGTGTTTTTGGGGTAAGATTTTTTCTTGATTTGGGACAGATTTGTCATGAAACCCAAAGTTCTTTCTAGTGGCTGCAATTACCCAGTCTATTACACGTTACTTGAAGCAGGAATAGCTTGGCCTGTAAGTCAAGGTTCAGAATTTCAGAGTACTGGGTTCTGAATAAGACACGGAAATCAGTAAACAACAACAACAAAATCCTTACCCTGAAAATCCCACAAACTAAAGACAAGAATCTATAAAGAGACCCAGCACATACAGGGTGGGAAAACAACCTAAGTGATGTGGTTACGATGAGCACAAATCCGAGTCAGTTAAGAAAGTACAAGCTGTCAAGCTGCTGCTATGTGATATACAAGACCTCAGAAATCTGCGTTGGCCTTGCAAATGCGAATGAAGCCATGTTAAATAAAGGTCCAATTCTGTCAGTGCTTATCTGTGTGAAAACACAGTCATGCCATCCAGCTGTCCTCGGCAATTGTGCCAGTCCTATAATTTTTCATATTTTTTTTTATTTTTTAACATTTTTCTATGAATGTTCTCTCATGCTTCATTTGGAAAATAACGCAGTTTCAAGATAATTAAGCAACCAACATCACTTTTTGAGTCCACTATTGTTTTTTGAGTGTCATGCTACAGATTTAACTATCACATCTCCACTATACAAAAGAAAAAACAATTGCAATAAGCAAAACATCTGATCTGCCTAGCCATGTTCTGATATGCAGATTCTCAGTTACACATCTTTACAGGTTTTATGTCCAAATCAAAGAAAAAAATCACTTGAGAAACATTCTGAATAGTTAACCCAAAAGGAAGTATTCAGATATTTCTTTTCCTTATACATATAATGCCCATACTTGTACTACTTCATATAGCAAAAGTTTCCTGTTGCACAAATGCTAACATATATAAATGTCACTGATGTTATCTTTGACACTTACTAATTTTATTTGATCTACTTAACATTTCCAGGGTGTTTGTCATGAAATATATTTTAAAACTAAATATCCTCTCAGAAATTAAATATCCCTGGGTTCTTGTCCTTCAAGAATAAAATAAGAAAAGGGGAAAACAAAACTATTCCCCATTATTAAGTTGCTTTTAAATTGAAAATGATGAATGATGGCTGTGTTTTAGGCTTGAGGGAAAAGTTAATGCAATACCAGAATTTTTAGATGGGGAAAAGAAGACCCTGTTTGTAAACTCTTTAGACCAGGAAAGGGATTTTAAAGCTGCACTTGCAACTGCATGTATCATATTTAAAACTTCTGTAGAACGTGAAAATATCGAGGTAAGCAATACCTACTTTAATGCACAATGCTGATGGAGGTCTAGACGTATTGCTGAAAACAGTTTATGGATCCTATTGAGTTTTGCTTTAGATCAAGACTACTAGAGTTCAGCACATGCACATTTTTTAGTCCAATTACTCTTTAATGGTTTCTTTTCCAGAGGCTTCCATAACTAATGAACAACTCAGCCTGCAATGAAGTCCGCATTTATGATCTGTCTGTGGATCACAGACGAAGCACTCTGTATAAATACTGGAAAACTTCTTTCTAATTAAAGCTGACCTCTCCTAATGAATAAATGTCCAGGTACACAACAGGCTTTCCTGCAAGGAACGACAGCTTCCATTTGTTCCCAGACAACACGGACAACAACTGCCTCTCATTTGCTCTACAGCAGTTTCTTTGACAGATCAATATGAAAGCCTCACGCCTCAACCAAAATACAACAAAATCAATAGCACGAGGAGATGGAGTTTCAGCAGCACAAGGGAGAATGCAAAGCTTGCAGCATTACCTCGGCTGAGTGAAGAACAGTGGCTGGTAATTACTTCTTATATTGTTTTAAATACACATTTTATGGATTAAAAAAAAAAAAAAAAAAAAACCTTCTGGAATTTTTGAAAGATGCCATCCTATCCCGTCCCAGTTTGAAGATCTTACAGACAGCCAAGTTTGTGTTTAAAGACACCAAATCTAAAATGCCTCTACTGTGACTTCACGTAGAACACCAAGGGCTCAGCGACACCCAGGGCTCCTGCCACAGAAGGGCTTCTATCTTCATAGAAACAAGGCTCCGTTTTAAACCCCGGCTTTCCTGGGAAGGTGCAGCGGTCCGCTCAGAGATGGGATATGCAGCAGGCGGGAAAGCGCCTGCCCATCGGCATAACAAGAACCCCATCTAGTGCATCAGCCTCACACAGCAACAGCCTTGGCGAGGGACTGAGTCTGTCGTGCGGCTGTTTTCCCCTACCCTAACTCCCCAGCAGCCAACTTTGCAACTGGAGAGGTAGAAGTATCGCATACATAGTTCATAGAAAATAGGAGGTGCATCAGAAGAGGGTAAAATTAGGAGCATATGGTAGAACACATATTCTAGGATTAATGGAGACTTTTTTTTAACAGTGGCAACAAACTAAAGTCCAGATACCGCAGTAAACTTACAGATATTCTTCGCTCTGAAGCACAGTCCTATAGAGTTTTCTGTGGCAGGTTCCATGCTCTAAGGCTCTTCCGTGGCCCTGTCAGAAACTCCCGACCAACCCGTGGGCAGCTGGAGGCTCCGGGCACTGCGGCAACGGCTGCAGCCTCCGGCAGCCGCAGATGCTGCATAGGAGCAGGCAGCTCTCCCCACCTCTCCCACAATCTTTGGACACTCCAGTGCAAAGGAGCTACAGAATAACGATTCTCCCCCAAGAAGGGATCAAGGAAGCGGGATCAAACACAGGAGTTTGCTGGGGATAAAGTGGAAGATGCAGAGCAGAGTGAAATGACTATTCTAGATAAAAAGAGATTGTTTTGTCTGTTTGTGGACACATGAAGGAGCTAACCAAAGGAGTGGAAAACTTGGAGGGAAGTAATTGTTTCTGTCCTTGTTGGGGATCTTTCACATTTTAAATCCCCTCTGGATTCCTTTGCTATTTAAGCAAGTACTTTTTTTTCCCATGGGATCTCCTCTCACCTTAATTACTTCTTTTGATACAGTAATAGAAAGGAGGGAGATAGAATAGAAGAGTGGGAGATAAATCTCATGCCACAGAAGAGCTGATGTGCTCCCCACTTCCACTTAGGGGAAGAAGAGGTGGGAATGACCCTGAGCAATCCCTTAACTCCCGCCCTTAACTAAGCATAAAGGGCTCTAGCAAAATTCCCACTCCACGAGAAGACCCTCTTGCTTGAAGCTGGGCTGCCCGGAGTCCTCCACAGAGTCAAGTGCACCTTCGTATGGCTTGTGCAGAAATAAGGGAGGAGACACTGGGCAATGTTAGACGTACAGTGAGAACGGTCACAGACACTTTCCATTTGTTTTTTGCTTAATTTCCTTTGGAAAACAATCTCTAAGTACTTAGGATGGCTCATTTCTTTTCATCGTTATTAAACCCGGGCAACCACAAAATATGTTAGTACTTCTCCTGTCTGCTTAAATCAGGACACTGTTAAGAGGCAGAGGAACAAAACGGAACACATAAATACAAAAAAAAAAAAAAAAAAAAAAAAAAAAGTTTGTTCCCAAAGGGAATTTTGCCTCCCAAAGGGCTGTGCTATTGAACTAGAAGCCATTTCATCTTTTTAAAGTGTTTTGAAGCAGTCTTCCTGGGATGAGAGCTGGAATAACGTATTTCAGCCTGAGCCAAAGTCCTCTGAAAGCCATTGCAGTGTTGCCAGCCACAAGCACACAAACACTATGAATCAGGCCTCCAGAACCACGAGGCTGACCTAAAAAGCGTATCCCTTGCAATAGATTTCTCTGATTCTTTCTCTGTCTCTCGAGTCCTGAATGTCTGGGTACGGCAGGGCCATGTTTTCAGTAGTTTTCCACAGCAGCCATGAAGAAGCCCAGCAACCATCACAAAACAAACAAACAAAAACTTGGACTGTAAGAGCCAAACCAAAACAAAGTACTGGAAAGTCATGAAATTACAAGGCCAGAACACAGCGTTAGACTCCAGCGGCCGTGCTCCGGCGTGTTGAAAGGAAAAGGACTGCACAGCAGCTGAACGTGAAGACTCGGGTGGGTGACACGGGCAAGTTGCCATAGCGCGAGCTGCACGCTCATTTAAGCAAAAACTGCAGGGTCTTCTCCTTTCCTCAAAGGCAGCACTTTATGTCCATACCCACTAACACTACCTCAAAACATTCAAATCAGAAAAAAAGTGTCAAAATTGACACAACTTGGAGGGGATAAAGTAACTGCGTGCCCAGACCTTTTTCCTTCTGAGGCAAAGGAAACTGCCTCAAGACACAGAGATCTAAATCCCTGTTCAGCAGGAGGTGCCCTGGACTAACCTTCAGATTTGCTCTTCATGGTGTCTCATTGCTACTAATTGGCTGCTTCCTCACCTATGACTATACATCCTAGTAGAGAAAGGAAAGTTCTGCTATTCTGAAAGCCAGATGCTTGTGTTACAGTGGTTTAGAAAAACGGCTTTTAAATGAACTAGACTGAGCTGAAGATCCATCCACTCATCAACACACCGAGGGACTATAAATAGCTATAGACTGGGCACACCTAATATACTGTTATTCCCTGCATATCATGAATCCTCAATAGATGAACCCATGCTAGAACTTTCCATTTAAAATACGTTCTGTATTAGAGTATTTCAGTGCCCACTGTCTGTGAGACTCAAACAATATCCACTGCTGTTACAGAAATTCCTGGGCTCAGAGCAAAACACCTGGGGACATGACACTCTCCAGTTTCAACATAGGACGCTCCCTTAGAACATAAAGCTGGAATTTTGAATCCCTAAACTACACCAGCCTTTACTGCAGGAGCTGTCAGCCTCAGGATGAATCACCCAGGCATCTGGCATCTACCAAACGCAGCCAGAATTGGCTTCTGTTTTTTCCCCATTACAATTATTACACTGGCCAAATCACTTTCATAGTGAACCCAAATTACCTGGAAACATTAAAAACAATTCTGCAACAACTCAGTTCCTAAAAGACAAAGCTCTCATTGATGTATGGAGATTAGATCCATAGAAAGGCACATTTATTTTGATAGTCATTATTGACATCCAAAGGGATTGGAATCAGCAATACTTTGCATTTGTTTTTCAACCTGCAGGCCCTTATTTCAAATGTGAAAATCTGAAGCCTTTAATCCTTAGTCTGAAAGAGATGGTATGGCCATTTACATGGCTTTTTCTCTTCCTCCCTGCTCCCATTATGATGATAAACAATGTTTGTGTAAAAACATTCTGGTCAAACCTCGCTTTCCCTATACACAACAGGTAGGAAGTTTAGCTTTATGGTGTTTGATAATCTCTGCAGAATATATCACGGA
Organism: Nothocercus julius; assembly: GCA_013398735.1. Lineage (NCBI taxonomy): Eukaryota > Metazoa > Chordata > Aves > Tinamiformes > Tinamidae > Nothocercus > Nothocercus julius. The sequence continues at coordinate 1,829,757 of VZSV01000150.1, read as the reverse complement.
AATAAATTCACAGAAGCATTTTATGTAAATTTCTAGCAAGTGTTAGAACGTGGTTCACTAATTACTGCCTGAGTGAAAATCTCCTTGATGCCATTACTTTAAAAATAGCAATGGGCTTAGACAACAGACGGAACTTGTTTATTTAACGGAATTTTCATTGTGAAGACCCTGTTGACTAGAAAAGAATTCATCTAAATATATCTTAATGCTAGGATAAAGGTGAGTGTAAGACAATTTCCCTTTGAAGTACTGAGGGAGAATCTCCTTTGCCTTTTCCCTTATGTTTCACTCATTTTATTGTCTTTTCTGTTCAATTAAATCTTTCTGACATGCCAAATTACACAATCAGTACTGAAATACGGAAAACCTCTCCAAGATACGGACTGAATGCCCCCTGTCCGTTTGTCTTTACTGCCTACTCCTGACATCCTGGTGCACTGCTGCTTTTAGTTGCCCTTCCTCACAGCTCTCCCAAGACATCCCGACCCCTGCTCTGCTGGACACCTTGCTCGCTCAGTCACCAGTCCCTCACCTGGATTCCTGGACTTGACCGAAACACAGAACAGTTAAAAACACAATGGCAAGTGCCAGGCTATTTCTTTCATGTACTTTTCGGTGCATTTCCAAACCTGACCTTAAGCAACTCCAGGTGAGTAGCTTTTCCTGTTCCTCTTGGGACACAATTCCTCAGCCTAATCAGTCTTACTTCCAAGAAATCCCTTATACCCATATCTCCTCCTATGGTTGCATCACTTTTCCTTCCTTGGCCTAGAATGAGTGGAACAAATATAATTTTCCCCACAGATTTTACAAAATAATGCAATATGGTTGTAAAAGCTGTGTACTCTACTGAGCTGTTTTTACTTGTCAATAATTTATGTGATATCAATTCATGTGTTTCTTGAATAGACAATTTCTAATTTTAACAAATTACACCCCCCTGCACCCCAAAGTACAAATCATCTAAAACAGACAACGTGGTTACAAACTTTACAGAAGACACAGGAAAAGAAGTAGGGAAAAGCTGCATTTAAGTTATGATGCCAAGATTAAAACTGACAGGTCTCTGTGACCCTGAATTCAGCAGTCCCATTTCAGGCACCTTTCCAGCAGTGATCAGTGATGTCGTATCAGCCTTGTCTTTCCAAAACACTGACAACTGTTCTATTCCAGATATTGCAAAAGCAGTGATTTTATTTGCATTTTAGTTACCTCAGCTTGAGTTAAGAGTGATTTCAGAGTAACTGCCTAAGTTGCTATAGGGCAATGATGTTGCTGTCAGAGCCAACTTACCACGGGCCACCATGCAAGGCCCAGAGGTCTGTGGAGACGTTGGCCCCGTCTCCATGTGTGGGGATGGGAAGGAATTTATTTATCCCCATGAAAGCTGAGAGGAACTTTTTTAACTTTCTTCCACAGTCTGGTGATGATCAGGAGAGCTGTTTGACACACAGCCAGAAGAGTAGGCAGCCCGTGTGAAGTCCAAGGCTCAGTCCAAAGCCTATCACCCGCAGGGTTCAAAAAGTTATTGGGCTCTGATGTTTCACCCTGGGTCAGGCAGATTCTGTGTTGCAAGGATGCAGCTTTTTTTTTTGCTGTTTCTGATAGACTACTACATGAACAAGTTATGGTACAATGCGTCCCTTCAGTGTAGAGCTGTGAGCATCAGACATGAAGCAGCTGGGAGGAAGGAAACCCTCTTCAGAGCAAATATTTTGTTCTCCTGAGAGCCATTTGAGAAAACTTCCATATTCCTTTTTCAAAGACGCTCTTGCTCTTCCTGTTACAATTTAACCTTTTGTGCCAGCTAGATGGACTTAGCTGAAAAAGCAGATTCTGCTGGGAACCAAGTCAGAAGGCTGGCCTTTGTTTCAGGAGAAAAATGTTTAATGTGTAAGTTTAACATGTTATTTGGAGCTCTGTTAGAGTTTAAAGAGTATATTTGCCTGTGCTTCTGTCCTGCAGAAAAACTATTTCAACATGTGCCCTGTGACAAACACCTATATCATAGAGTAAAATACATGCTGTTGATGGTAAGACGAAACCACTTCCAAAATCACATATACATTACTTTGAAGATCCATATGAAGATGCCTTTAGACAAATCCTGAGGTGATTATATAAATAAGAAAAACTAACTGAAAACTAATGCATAAATCCTTTGGAAGTCATTCTTTCAAATAATTTTTTTGCTACTTGCTGATCAAAAATCATCGTTTATCTCAACTTCCAAAGAACAAGCTAAAATTCATAGCAGATGTGTCTCCAAAGTTTTAAAATAGCTGGGTGGCAGCATGTTTTTTAAATCTGCAATTCACTAAAATAAGCACCCTGTGAAATACTGCCATCCAGTTTGGTTTGCAGCAAGGCATGGCAGGAAGCCATTCTAAACGTTCAAGACTCAGAAGTCAAAAGGATGGAGGAAAGACACGGAGCCCCGGGGGGACCCGAACCCCCCTCTCCCCTCACTGCTCCAAATCCAGAGTTGAGATCCTGCTAGAGGAAACAGGCAGGAGGGTGCGCAGAGCCCAAGTAATGGAGACAGGATTCCGCACGTCATCCTTGGGGATACAACAGGTAACATCCTGACAGGGGTTGTCTTCAGAATCATCACTGATCCCCCACGGATTACATTTGCTCTGACTATGAAAGCAATAGGACAATTTCAAACCCAGCCTTTCTGAGCTTACCAAAACATCTTTCTATTAGAAAAAGTCAGAATTATGACATGTAGACAGGGCCTTTTCATGTCACGCTTTGGGAGCGCTTACCTGTTTTCAGATAAAACAATCATTGCTTAGTCCGCAGTTTAAACCAGTAATATTAATTGTCAGCAGTACCCCTGGGCAACAGTAAAAATAAATAAATTCATAGCAAACAGATGACTGCTAATTATCCTTTCACTCATGAAGTTTAAATATAGATGCCTGTGTTTAAACACACAAAAATCCCACAATTAGGACACATTCAACTGCAGATGTACTACCACTCCTTCTTTGCCGAGCTCGAAGGTGATACCAAACAACACATAAACACCAGTTCTAGTTGGCACCTCTAATTTTCTTGAGTACTCCATATATTAGTCACAGATGCATATTAAAAGCTATGATTCTCCACTTAAAGGGGAAAAAGAAAACACACGTGCTTTAGAGAGGGAGATGTGTTCAACGCGCTCTTAGGGCCTGGCTCCCTCAAGTGTTGGGTATTTTTATTTTTCAGAGAAGGCACCTGGCACTTTGAAGAATTTGATCTCTAATGCTTTAGCCTTAACAAAGGAAGATTATACTAAGACCCTCTTTCACTGTGTAGGAAGCTGGGTTTCACTAGAGTAATGGAATTTTGGTGACAAGGAAATGCTGACATTTCTCTGCTGCCTTCTTCCCTGCTCCTGCTCCCCAAATGAGAACAAGAAAAACCTCGAATGTTCATGTGACAAAAAGTTCTAAAAAACATCAACGATTGTGAAATGTGGCTGAAATCAGAATTG
>VZSV01000150.1:1788159-1805299 GCA_013398735.1 Nothocercus julius | reverse complement strand
TTTTTTTTTAAGTAAGAATATTTTAAAGGGACATTTTAAAGAGGATTCTATGAGACAAAACAAATACAGGCTCACTCCCAACTTTTTCAGCACGTATGTTCCTCTGCTAGTCTACCCTCCTATACCATAGTAAGATTAACCTTTTCTCATCAGTAGTTGCTAGAGATGTGTTATAAATACATGATCTATCCCTATTCATGTGCAGTTCATTTCTCTAGTTGCTGAGGGGTACTAAAAGCTTCATACACATTAGCAGCAAAATCTTTCACTTGTTCCATCATCAACAGGTCCTGGAAGAAAATGAAAGGAGAATTGGCTTAAACAACACAGCTACCCCTTTCCTGGTTTTGCTGTAGTGCTTAATTGCATTCATCATCACAAAAGCACCCTGCACTCCCACACAGATTTAATTTCAAATTTCTTGTATTAGAAATGCTTTGAGCATAATTGCAAATACTGATGTTGAGAGGCTTTTCTGTGTTTCTATGCACTTTATTAAAGAAAAGGGATTCTACAATGAAAACAAACGAACACCTCATACACATCTTTCAGGAGGCTGCAAATGTACAAAAAGTTGAAATGGTACCAGTTGCTCTTGCTTCTTTTAAAGGCAATGAAAAAAAATCAAACATAAAATGGTATGTTATCAAACTGAGCCTTACATTTCAAAATTTTATTTGGGTATTTAAAATAATGAAAATTCTTACCTGCACAAAGTGACTGGGAGTTTCACTGCATACTGAATGAATCTGTCCATTTATTATTGGAATTATCTTGGCTAAAGGAAGACTGACACTGGAAAGACTAGGAAAGAAAAAAGAAGTTGACCTTTAATTGCTCCAATATTGGTAAATTATTAAACTTTGTAATTATTACAATTCAAAATAATTATTACTTTTATATAAGAGTTGGTAGAACTTAATTTTGCATAGACTACAAAATAAAATGTACAGAAGTTGGTTGTTTTTCCTATCAAGGCCTTCATTGACTACAAAGTAGACTTCACCTGATGTACTGGTGTTCTTACTACACAGCTTTACCCTTGCTTCTTATGGAAGAAAAAATACAGTTTAGCTAGAGCACATGTTTGTGCGTTGGTAAAGAGCTGTCAGGATAATTGTCGAGAGTCTTATACTCTCTCTAAACTAGGCTTAGGACAGGCAGCCACAGTAGAACCTTTGGGATATTATAAGTAATAAAAATAGCATACATGAGTTATTACAGGAACATGGGACTTGATAGGAAACACAGGGTTTCATGGTTTCATAGGAAGACAGCTTCATACAGAACTCAGCTTCTCACTGCATTATTCTAAAATAAAGTTAACTTCAGAATAACAGCTTATTTTATGTAGTCTTTAAAAAAAAAAAAAATAGAAGATCCCAAGTGTATCTTGTTCAGCATTGCAGCAAAGAACCTGATGTTCTGTAGATGCCTGGCCTGCATGCAACAGAACAGGCACAGCAATGCCCAGTTTTGTTGAGTCTTGGCCCGAAAGAGTAAGATCCCATCTGCTAGGGACAGGCTGCAGGACACTGTGCCCCTTGGGGCCTCCAACGGGAGCACTCAGCTCAGCCCTCGGCAGCCAGCACCAGCACAGCAAGCCCCTCTAGCAGGCCAGCAAGGCAGCCTGCGTTTACAGTGCTGGCAAACACCGAGAAGTCTTCTAATTTCCGCTTTGAGGTCCCTTAGTAAGGATGGGAAAGGTACCTGGGGCAAGTTCTAGCAACGGCATGGGTGAGAAGCAGCTCTCTACTTCAGCAAAATGAGGAGACTTCTTGATAAACCAAAACCAGAATTCTACCCCGCATGAGAACTTCATATAAGCAGGAAGATCTCTAGCTTTCTTTTTTTCAGAATTCACTATGGAGCCAAAAGTTGTATCACATAAGAATCCCAGCAGAAGAGAGTTACCTATTTACAGAGCCATTCTGACAGAGGTCCTGCTCAGTAGGTCTAAAAAACTCAGCCATGTTGTCCAGCAGTCGACTGAATCCTCTGTTTAAACATGTGCTTAGAACCGTACCAAAATCTGGACTGAAAAAGTAAACAAATGCTGGTTTTGATACCCAGGACTTATTTTTCCAAACTAAAAATAAACAAACGCACAAGTACTCAGAGTTCTAGATGTCCCTCCCAGAAGTTAAGATATACAACACAGAGGAAAGGCCACTTCAAGAAATACTGGCTCCCCAAATATCTTTTTACCAAACGAGTCAGCCTAAGATTAATGAAGACCACATAAATGAAAAGTATTAGTCACTTCTCTATTTCTTAAGTGCTAGCATAGAAGGGGATTTTTCTCATGCTCAAAATCCTCCAAATATCTAACAATTATACAAATTTTAAGAATAGTTTGGCACTTAGCCTAGTTTGCTTGTATACATTATTATAGAAGCCTCACTTTGGTAGCTTCCTTTTAAAAGGCTGAATACTGCCACTCATAAAACCATATATATATTCTGATAAAGTAAATGAAGCCAAAATGCTATTACTTTGAGATATTTATAAGTGCATGAAAAAACACTGCTTTTCATGAAAGAAAAAAAAAAGAAGACTTTAAAGAACAAAAAATAAGTTATTCAAATCTTACCGTTCCAGGGCTCTCAAATTTAAAAAGTCACAGCCTACAATTACTGAATTTAAAATTTTAATACAATGCAATGGTCACGTTTTAGAAATGAACATTTCACCAACTTTTTATTTAAGACTATTTTTTTCAGTACTGGATACTTATACCTTTCTAGCATATCTCTAGTTTCATTAAGTAATTTAATTGTAGCAGTGTCTCTTTCCGTGAGTCCACAGGCCTAGAAAAAGCAAAAGACAGACAATTTTCAATAAGAAACCCACTGGCAACCATAAGAACAGCAGTAATGGCATAGTAAAGCAGCCCGCTGTCATGAGTCAAATCAATTTTAAAAATGAATATCATACCATCATACATGAAAATGCACACAGATTTGTTGCCTTATATGTGTTCCTTTTGATAGATAATTTTAAAATTAAAAATATCAGAAAGAAATACTAGACTAGTTGAATATTTTTTTCCATTTCTGACCTCCAAAACCATGATAAAACCTGCATATTTGCCCTAGTTAAAGGTGTAGGTATATGTGGCCACCTACTAAAGCACCATTTGCTTCTTTACACTAGTTTAATATGAAGTTGAGAATGAGTTTTCTCTGACTCTATGATGTGGATGAAGACAAAGAGCCTTCAGAAGGTTTAGGGAACTGTTTTAATGTTAGAACTGAGACTTGATACAACTTTCTCTTGACTCCTATTCATTTTCCAGCCCAAATCCAATCCCAATCATCACACCATCACTTTCTTGTGCATCACCTGAGATGCTGGAAGGTAGTATGATTTAGCTCAGGGCTCAGTTACACTTCTTTATTACAATACACACCACAGGTGAAAAGCAGTAATTTGGTTTGCTTCTGAGTTCAAATCTGGCATTCTGAGGATGACACTGATTTTCAATCAAATGTGAAGGTACAACCTCGCTTTGTCTAGATTAAAAAGTGCACTTGATTCATGAAAGAACAGGCACTTCCATTTACTAAATACAGTACCATGGTACAAAAAGAGGACTCTCATTTAAAAATAAATAAATGACAGATGAAAGAAATTAGAATACCTGGCTAGCCAATGGGTTTTCTTCATCTGGCATCAGATAATGACACAAGGGATAATAAGATGTAACCTTATCTGACTCTTTATATTCCACTACTTTTCTGATATCTTTAAGTTTCTGTTCCAGCTCCAGAAGACACAAAGTTTGCTTAAGGGAAACACTGGAAAGGAAAAAGGCCACTGTGTCAATTGCAGAAATAATGACACTTCATTCATTTATTCATAATGTGTTCACAAGTAAAAATCACTGTGTCTTTCCCTGCGATAAAAGTCACTGCTCTGGGCTCAGTCATTACAGTAAAGATAAAAAGCTAACCACAGACATATATATGTTCTTACCTTCCAAAAACTTCATGCACAGCTTGCTTAACAACAGTTATTAATTCAGTCAGTCCTAGAACAAGAAAAGTGACAAAATTATTAATATTCTAATGATTTACTCAAGTCTAGGAGAAAGTAGCATTTTAAGTGTACTTAGCTGAATAGCACCATACCATCTCCTAAAAGGTGCTGAATACTCGATAAATACTGCTGCTGGACCTCAGGGGGAGCTAGGGGGGTCTGAGGGAAAGAGAGAAAAAAGGGTTTGTAATATGCCGACGGTAGAGAACAATGCAAAAATCCTTTCAAGTTGGTTGTGTTTTTTTTTTTTTCTCCCCCTCCCCTAAAAATAAATAAAAATTATCATGACTTCCCTTTGGTCTTTTGCAGTTTACTAAAGTCATCCTTCTCCCTTTCAACTATGTGTTCAGTTCACTATGGTCAAATCTGTTAATAACCAAGCACCTGCCTGTCAGTCTAGCATATTCTCTCCACAGATTTTAGGTAATAGCAAGACACTTCCCAGAATATCCAGACAGGTCACTACAGGTTGTCTATAGGGGAGACAAGAGCCTCAAAACATCTCCTCCATCACCAGTTGCAGGCTGTAGCTTCCAATTCTTCCTGCCACAAGCCCAAGGGACCATTCATATATTCTCTGGCAATTTTCTCCTCCGTACTATGTAAGTATCTCTATCTTAAGTGGCATAGAAAAGCTGCTTTCAGGTTGCATTCATTTGAGGAAGTCCCTTAGAAAAACTGCACTGTAGGCAAAAATAGGACCTTTCATCTCCTTATCAGAATAAGCTATTTAGGGTTAAGCCTAATAAAGGTCACTAAGTCCCTGTGTAAAAGAAAATAAACTTCCAGAAATTGAGACAGGAACTCAGTTTGCTCCAGCACAGTGCCTTGGAGCTGATCCTATCAATTTTCTTCTCTATCGGAAAAGTAACAGAAAACACACGTAGACTTCAAACTCAGCTTGCCCAAAACCTTTTTCAGATTTTACAGAATGAAACATGACCTCCATCATCTCTGCCCCCAAATGAACATTTTTTCTAAAACCCTCAGATGTGGCTTGACTTGCTCTTCCTTCACTTTCAGCAGGAGCAATCACAGAGATAACTAATATGATAACTACGCAAAGTTTGCATTTGCTACTTTAGACAGGCTTTCCAGTGATTCACAGAGCTTCCTCTGTACAATGGGCATTCACTTACTGCGAGTGCAACTCTTTTTTGTTGAAAGTGATAGTTGTATTATATAAATAAAAAGCTTTGCTTGGCACCACCAACATAGACATTTAGGTATATGGGCCTTAGGAGCAACTGGCATTAGATAAAACAATCCAACAGTTTTCTTCTTTAGTTCTGGAAAACTTAACTGGGAGAATTAATATACATGCTAAATACGAGTTAACCTTCTCTACGTAATATAAATGCAGACAAAAGCCATTACAGTCTTAGTGTTAACATGAGACCAAGAATGCTCTAAGCTATACCCTTTTTCTCTCTCCATTATATCTATCCATTAAGCTACAAGTCTGAAATGAAGCAAAACACTTACTGTGCCATTTTTGCAGACTGCAGCATTATCTAGGTAGATGTAACCGCCAATAATATTCAATTGGACTCGTAAGAGAACTACTAGCATACAAGTACTATATACAGCCACAATGCTCCTTGTGAAACCTTGAAAAGAGACAAAGAAATAACTTTAAAGTTAAGGAAATAAGGGTCAGCCAAGGAGAGAAGAAAGCTCTCCAAGACTCAAGAAAACGAATGCTTTTTAAATACACAGTGACTTCTCACTGGATGCCATAAAGCACATTTGACAGCCCACAGCCAAGACAATCACAATTCTAAGATGCTTCATGGCTATAGCTAAAGTGTTGCACAATGTGAATTTCACCTGTTACACAGGTACTTTGGAGGGCGGGGGAAAAAAAAAAAGTTATATAAGTTGCTCCAGAAGGTGCACCCTACCACAAATGGCTTGCTAAGGAAAATGGATGTGCTGTCAAGCCTGCTTTCTGCACTAGGCCAAGAAATGAGCACAACAGGTTAGCCCTCTTCATGCACATAAGGCTCAGAAGGCAGAACGGCAGCTCAGGACGGGGGGGGGAGGGGAAGTTACCTATGGTAGGAGCAGCTAATATCTGAAGAAAGGAAATGAAAAAGAGCATCAGCTACCAGCCACCAGGCAATAGAGAACATGTGAAAGCAACATGAATAAATCTGAGTGAAGGAAGGGAGGACAGGGCAAGAAAGGAACCAGAGGAAAACTAGGTTTGGCAAAGGTATTGTGGAAAAAAAGAGAAGAAAAACAAAATGTGAGGTTGGAGGGGGGAACAACAAATCTTACCAAGAAAGCAAAAGGGGTATTAACCTCAACTCTGTGGCATTTCACTACATAGTTATCTGACTTAACTGTTCCACCTTCTCTTTCTTTTCTTCTATCAGCCAATACATAAAAAGATGAACCAAAGGGTTCCACTGGTATGATGACTACTTGAAACTTTACCTTGGAAAGAGGAAATAAAAAGCCATATAAGGCCTGGTTTATGTTTCTGAAAAAAGCTTTCTGCTAGGCTCAGCATGTAATTTTCTGGAAAACTAGTCTGATTTTCCTATGGTGGTATAGAAAGTTTTCACAAGTTTTTCTTAATTGGGATAACATGAGGGGCAGTAAAATCCTTCACCTTGGTCTCTGAGCTTCTGACTTCCCTGAGGATAACTGAAAACAAAAACCTTCCTAATTGAGCTTTTTTCCCCATGGGGTGGGTGGGAAGGATTTGGAGGGTGGAATGTCATCTTCAAATCTGCTGAAACAACAACCCACTCTGGTGCTCTAGGTGCATTTTAAAAAATGCACCTAAAGATTATGTAGATGCAATCCTTCATTTACACTTACTTATTATCTTTAAATCCTCCCATATTTCTAGCTTGTTTGCTGGCCTGTGGGAAAAATGGAAATATTAAATGTTAAAAAGTATATTTTCCTTGGAAATCATTATAAAAGCTAAATGAAATAGGAAAGCTCCAAGGCAAGTTTATGTTAACTTTTATAATTATTTATTTCAAGTTTATTTCTACATTGATTTGTATAGTTCAGGAAAATAGTATATCAACAATAGGTTATGATGTCAGAGAATATGCAACTTTAATGTATATACCTAAAATATATTGATGCGGATTATATACAGTTATATTATCAATTTTGAATTCCTATACTAAGCAGTCATAAGAAGCTCTCTAACAGCATAAAGTGATAAGTCTTTTCAGGGGCCTTTATCTCACATATATTTAATACAGACCTCAGCCCAGTAGTGCTCTCTATAAACCCCCGCATAGCACAGCTGCAGGATGTGAATTTCCACCTCTCTCTTCTTACAAGACTCACCACTACCCCAAATCCTGACCATCTGTGAAAAAGAGATTCTGCCCCTCATGTGCACAAATGCAAGTTTCATTTTTCTTTTGTCAAGAGGCATAATTACTTTTTTGACCTAACCAATTCCTAGGACTGTATATATTCTACAGGCAAAAAAAGCAAGGCTGCAGATTGCACAGATGCAACTGAACTGCCTAAAATACGTAATACATTTAAAACTATAAACCAGAGATAATGTTAGCAATGTAACAACTGCAGTGACAGAGGTGAGAGCAAGACAACCATGCAAAATTTTAGTCAGCCTTTCTCTTTTGAAAAGCACTGTCCATAAATAAGGGCTGCTGTATTTCTGTGACAAATGAAATAATTTGTGGAAGTAATCTGGGAAACATTTGGCAGAGTAATACTTTGAAAATCAACAGTAAATCCCCTAGGAAGATATTTCAGATTATTGTAAAACCTAAGTATAACTTAATCTAATTTATTAAAAATACACTTAATTAGAAATAATTTATCTGAACAGACACTGTTCACCATTATTGGACGCTTTCATCTTTCTGGACTCACACATGGACTTTGGTATTAGTTTGACCATTACACCACCTTTCACATAAACAATGATTTTAAGCTCACCACTATGAAATAATACAGATTAATAGATATAATGAACTATTAAGCCTACAACTCTACAAAGTGAAGAGTCAGAACTCCAGAAAGTGAAGAGTCAGAATAGATGGAAGAGATACAAAAAAGATCCGTAGCACATGTGAAGACAGCTTACACATGCTATTTCTCATAAGCTACCATTTTAAAAGCCATTCTATAACAAGGCAAATGATTAAAAAGAAAAAAAACACACATTTCTAGAGGTAATGCATATTGCACATAACAGGACTCAAAGCCATGTGTTACTTATGAGCATGAAGTTTTCCATGCCAACAGCCAAGAGAAAGATAAGCCAATTACATCAACTTCAGCCAATTCATTTGCATGTATTGGGTCCAAATACTTTGTAGAGCTCATGCGGTTCTTTCTCGCAACATAAAGCAACAGCAATATATCAGCTTGAGCCTGCAAGTAGGAAGTCTAGCAGGGGAAATGGATTTTTTCACTTTTGTCTGCTACAATTTATTAGGACCTGGCTGCTCTTCAGAACTCCACTTTTCTTTCACCTTTGTTTATTGGGAAAGCCATTATCTGCTACAGAAGTAAGGTAAAAAGTAATGCAAAATAAAACAGAGACTTGGAATAAAACCGAGTGCCGTATAGTTGGGACATATATAACATTCGCAAGACTACAAAAGCAACTACTATGCCCCAACTCCTTCTCATTTTGATGCAATGCAATTGAATGACAGAGAGCCTGAACACTGATGGCCTCGTGTGCCACTCCATCTTGAAATGTTTCTCTGGAAGACTGGAGTCTGCTTCCCCTCTCTGCTCCTGGCCACATCAAATTGCCAAAACAATGTAACAAGGTTTAAATTTAAGGAATTTCCAGGATTTTAAGTTAGAAGAATTTAACTTAACAAGATCTTCTCATAGACAACTTTCATGAGATAAAGAAGGTATATGCAGGCTTATTAAGAAAAGTAAATACTCTTTTCTACCTATTCTCTGGTATGCTCAACAACAGCATTGGAAAAGTCTGAAGCAATTTACATCATCTTCTCAAATTCAAGTGGAAAAAGAGCCAAAGAACCTTCATCTGCAGCACCAGAACATGAAGCATTTTGAAAGACTAACCTTAAAGCGATCTCTGATGCACTGTTTCCTGATCTCCAACCCCCACCCCATCTGCCTTTTCAGTTCAAGTATCTACTTAAAACACCCTCAGGAAGGGTGGAAAACAAAGCATTAAGATGCAAACTCTAAGATAGTCTAAACAGATATCCACAATAACAAGACACTCATGACCTCAGCTGCAAGTAATCTTTTTTTCTTTTTTCTTTCTTTTTTTTTTTTTTTAATATTTGTATTCAGAAATGTATTGCAATGATAATGAAATATCAGTTCTGTTCTCACCAGGATTACCAACCATGCAAGTGTGTCATTATACCTGTAAACTGCTCCAACTAGTCAAACAAGTTGGAGACATCAGATATTATCTGACGGAAGAATGAACTCTACAGAAAAAAAATCAAAGACATTATGTACCCTTACCATAAACCAAAGGTTTACAGATCTCTGCAAACTGTTTTGCTGTGCAGTCCAGAAGACAAATCTGGTGATCCACATGATCTCTTGTTCATTCAGGTTAACTCTTCATTCAGTAAAATTCTTATTTTGACAAACATATGCTAAATATATTCCATGAAAAGTAAAAATTTGCAATTCTTCATTCTTTTGAGTAAATATTGTTCAATTAACAATTCTCAGATGAGCTATTACCAATGCATTACTCAGTGTGTAATTCCCATCATAAATACCACCTTTTCTTGCCTGGCTGTGGGCAGCTTTTTGACTGAAAAAAAACAATGACTAGACAAGTAATTTATTAAATGCTGGACAGCTGAACCTAAAGCTATATTAAGAAGTCAGGGGGAGCTAAACAAGAGGCTGTCTGAAGAGTAAGGAAGCCTGTGCTAACTGCCGACATACCATTCTTACTCCAAGCTAAATGCCAACAGCTAACTCCACTTTTAAGGAATGCTATTTTACACTTTATAGGTCTAAAAATATGCTATTTATTTCTACAGTTATAAAGACAATAAAGGTGTTTTACCTTGCCAGGTAAAAGAAACTTGAGTAGGTCAGAACTGGAATTTGGTGGGTACATACTCACTTTTATCATTGGTTTTACTATAAAACAAAGTTTGTTTGTTTTCTATTTGATGGATTAGAAAAAAATCATAATTCTAAGTTACCACAGACAAGTTTCTTTGCTGTGAAGTTACTCAATAACAACAAAAATCATTTCTCAGAGCCTACTTCTTTCAGACAGCTTGTAATCTCACCTTGGATATTTTTCAGTACCATTTACATGTCTGACCTTGATAAGGTTACATAAACAATTTTAATAAACAAAACCAACAACTCATTCAGGATGCTGTGCCTTGTTTAACAAGAGGACTAAATCTCTTTATCTGCAGATCTCACAAGCACTCACCAAAAGTATGGGTCTAGCTGCAACTCAAAGTAATCATCACTGCTTTTAACATATGGAGAGTGACAGTTGTACCTATCAGGCTATACCTAATGACACAAAATAGTTACACAATGATTTGAAGATACTTTAAGACTAGCCATTCAAAAGGACAAAGAATTAAAATCCTGTGGTCTCCAAACTGCAAACTTTTTTTTTTTTTTATCTTGTGATCAGAAGACATTATCCTTAACACAATTAACAAAATAGTCTTACCTATTTTTAAGTAGAGACGTAAGACTCTCAGAGTTTAACTGATGCATTAAGGCATCCCTCAACGTTGGAAGCATTGACAGCACTATCATTGAAGGGGAGAGAAAACAAACAAACAAACAAAAACCACAACTGTCAACATCAAGAAAAACATCCAGACCCTGTTCCCAGCTCTCACTATCTACACTCTCTTACTCTCTCTCTAGATTCTACATAACATAGACCTCACACTCAGGACGCACAGCTACGAGGACAAGCAACACAGCGAGTCCTGGGAGTGGTCAGTGAAATTACCCACTTGCCTCTCGATGAGCTTGGAAAAAGTGTGGCTCTAATGTGCCTACATTGCTCTAGTTGGGTCTAGCTACCATCACATAATCAGGCTGTGCATATCTGCATGTACATGCCCTCTAAACTCCAGAAGGAGAACTAGCTAAAATCAACACTTTCAAATTTCCCCAGATGAGAAGAAAAGGTTTTTAGTTCTTTTCCAGTAAGAGGGCAAAGATATATGAGAAATCTTCTAAACAAGGAAAGCTCTCAGGGGAAAAAACAAACAAACAAACAACAAAACTTTAACTTCTCAAATACTCAAAACCCAAACTCCTGTTACACAGTGGGAACAGGAAATGGAAAACAAGCATGCACAGAACAGAATGGTAAGAACAAATTATAAAAAAAGTTTGTTACACTTAGCACAACAAAGCTTAGACCCTGTGGGGGGGGAGGGGAGGCGAAAAAACCACCTTCCCAGCACTACAAAATGGAAAAGATGAAAAAAAAAAAAATACAGATTGATAGGGATAACAAGGCACATAGAAAGCATTTTCAGACACCCAGAAAGCCATTAGCAATTTCAAAAAAGGAAAAACTTCTCAATTTGTTTTATAGCAATAGTTTTGAATGCCATGTATTTAAATGAGTGACAATTTTGTTAAACTCTACCCCGTTATCTCTTCTTCCCACCCAGGGACAAATGCTACAATAGAATTGCTTTCATTTTTGTCACTAAGCTGGTGAAGCAGCCTTTCACTCTTCTAATCAGAGAGAACTAATCTTTTGATGTGTTTCTTACTGCAAATTAAAATGACCCACAAATTTCTCTGTGTAGCTTACAAACAACACGTATAATGAGTAAGAGTATATTAATATACTCTTACTCAAACTATACTCAATACTATAAATTCAGCATTTTGTGAATCTGGATGCTGTTTCATACACAAATTCCACCCACAGTTTAGAAGAACACAGGAAGGGTTCTGACAAAAGCCATAACCTCCATGTATTTACATATGCATGTACAGATGGATGCACCCAAAATCAGGGGCTAAGACAACCTCTGGAAATCCTTTCAGTCCTCTGGTCTTCTGATTCCATTTTTATTAAGAAAGCTGACTATATTTATATAGTATCCAATTTTCAAGAATCTGAAATCTACTGCATTTCTTATTCTTCCCTCATCTCAACAATACATAGTATAAATCCCTAAATAATTCTGCCTATCAAGAACACCGAGTATTTCCTTATCTTACCTGTCATATTGCATGTCCTCTGATTACTTTCAAAATGATACTGCCTTCGTGCTTGGGCAATGTATTCAGCTGCTTCTCTTTCTTGGATTTCTCTGATTTTCTTCTGTCCATACTTTCCCAGTAAATAGACACCTACAGAGAGATTTTTATATGACAAGTTGCTTTAAAAATGTGAAGCACCACCCCTTCATCCCCTTTCAATGTTTTTAAACCATGAGAGTACATAGTAAGAAACTTTTCTAAGATGCATTTTTTTGCCCTTCAAAAAAAGGCATTTTTGGTACTACTGAAATATGTACAAGTAGTATTGAAGAGACTGAAGCAAAAACTATGCAGAGAAGAACATAGAATAACAGAAAGAATAAAGAAAATTTAGATGTATTAAGTCTAGAAAAGGATAAAGGCTGAAAGTCTTTTTAAAAAAGATATTCTTCTAAAACAAGCAGTGCAGGCAGACTTGAGACTATAGAAAGCAATCAGTTCAAGAAGAATCATGTGCACATCCCAGCGTAATAAGCTGGAACAGCATCAACATAATTAAGACTGAGACAGCTAATTGCTTAACAGTTGATTGTTAAAGCAACAATAGTAACTAAAATAATGGTAAGAAATTAAGTTATCCTACTGAAAATCCCTCATGTTAAAACAGGAAATTTTTTTTTTTTTTTTTTTTTTACAATAACTGAGATATCTCCCTTTGACCTCTCAACAGGGCATAAGAGATATGCAGAAAGTGGCAGCAGCAACACTATAGAGGGACAGATGAATAATCAGCTAAACAGCTGTAAAAAAAAAAAAAGTATCTTTCCCATACCTTTCATATCAAACCAGGAATTAAAATAAATAAAAACAGCATATGAGGCTATTCAAAAGACAACTGCTAAATAAACCTTTGTCCACCTTTGTTAAAACGTAACCTCTTCAGGCAGGTACAGTGTGAACATTTCTCAATCACATCAGGGTCAAATACAGATTAGTGGTGTAAACTAGGATTATATCAGCTGAGATCAGAGGATTCTGATACAGGAAACCCAGCAAGGATTTGATACTGCTACCCACACTGCTCTAAAACTGACCTGCAAAGTGAAATGTATTTATGCTGGCTAATCTACAACACAGGCAAAATCAGTGTTCTACCATACCCATATCCTATGGGAGCAACATTTTCAGTTATCTGTTACCAGCAAATTGAGATAAATATGCTCTAATTTCCGTCTTATCCTGTAGCCCTGTATCATTTCTTTCTAATTAAGAGCAAGTCACAGAAGAAGATTACAAAATCTGCAGACTGTTTGCACCTTCATGTCAATGGCCTCAAACAGGTAGGATATTTCTCACTTTACATGAGTTACAATTTTCTTAACTGTTCTTCACCCTTTCCTTTCTTCACAGGTGGCATGCAGAGATGAGCAAGAGGCTGGGATTGCTAGCCAGGAGACAATAAGAAATTTTCAGGAAGCCTCCTTACACCCTTAAGTAACATTTATCCTCACTGCAGTGCTTCCCTCAAATACACATTTTTCGCTTAAAACGTTGCTAGGAATTTCATCAACGTAGAAATCACACTAGCACACTGCAGTCTGTGTCCTTCTAGCACATTAGCAGCTTTTAAACACCAGGAAAGAGGAAGACAACTAAAACTGAAGAAAGTACAACTCTGCTCTGAAGCCCTGAGTCTTGCCCTGTGCCTCAGACTGACCTCAAAACCATCTATTTCACCTGCCCAAGAACACAGGCCCTGGAGAGTCACACACATCAGCACATGGCACATGGATGCACCTGACCTCATCAAGCCAGAAGAGTTGTTGAGCAAACAACAGCACGCTATACCTCAAGAACACACCTCCTTTTACAAAAGATACACCTGTATTCATTGCATAAAAGGTAGCTGTAAATTTTATTTCATGCTGAAGTAATAACTTACTAGGGTGAAGCATTACCAAATAATGAACTTTACCACTACTTACTGACATTAGTTCTTCTGCTACCTCTGCAGTTTGTGATTTGTCCTCATGTACATACAAAATAATGGATCAATTGATGCATAGTTGTCCCATTACAGTTGCAAATCATACTTAAAACAAGAAAGCACTAAGGTTTTACTCTCTTGCATCACCAACTTCCAGTTCCACCAAACTTATTATCTATTCAGAAGCCAACAGATTTTTTTTTTTTTTTTTTTTTTTTTGCTAAGCAGATGCATTTCTGAACTGAAATGTTCTTTCTGCAAGGTAAAGCTTGCAACAAATGAAGTTTCAATAAATTTAATCACTACAGAAATCAGAACGATACATTTCAAACACACCCTGAAGTGGCTCACCTACAGCAGTAAGGGAATTTCAACACAGTGAATCACTTTGTAACATCCTTTGAAAACTGTCTTCAATGCCAAATGCTATAAGGGATCCCTTTAAAATGACTCTACCTATCCAGTAAGGACCTAACATGTCCTTGCAGCTCAGCCACACTAACTCCTTACCTTAAAAATTTCTGGTGGGGTTGATCCCAGACCAAACTCTAGCTTTAGGTACCCTGAAAAGATTTATTCTTCTTAGTATACACTTTACACACTTGGTATACACATCACAGAAACACTGAGAATGGCAATCAGTTGACAGTGCACAGGAATCCATCTCAGTGAACAGAAGCAAAGGTGCTAAGTGAGACATATTTAGAGGGGATAATTCTTCTGTAATATAATACAAATACAATACTGTATCAGTAATTAGGTAGAGAATCAGTCATTATTTTTGCATCAAACTTCGACCACATGCAGGTGAAAGACTTAAAACCATTATGGTTGGAAACAGAGGTCTTCCATTTTCCTTTGCTAGGTCCCCCTTCCCGGAAGGTGCACCTACAGCTTCTAAAAAACACCAGAGACACCCATTCCAGTCTCCGATATTTAAAAGGCAGTTTTGGGTGTGACTTTTTGCATACTACCCTTCAACATTACGCAGTATCTTTTGGAAAAGAGTCAGCCATGGATCTCAGCGTTCTGATTTATTAGCGGTGCCAGCACAGGTCACCATGGCTCCTGGGATTACCTAAGGTCTGACTACAGCTAACTCCAAAGTATCAAAGTACTCATGATTCACCTGCTGCACCACTGTAGTGCAGAAGTGTTGAGCAAATCCTCTTCAATCCCAGGCTGCCTTCAAATACTGTGGTGTAAGTTGCAGTTGTTGGCAGCTAATGCTACTCTCTTGCTTGTAGATGCCCGCGTTCACCACAGCCCTCAAATACATCACAGCAATTCAAAGTCCTCAGAACCAGCACAGCAGGAGGAAACAGGTACTTGTCTCATGCTGCTGGCAATGGCAGAATAGCTCAAAGTTTACAGTCTGCAAAAGGTGGACCGCTTGTTAGAAGCGCAGCATCTTTTTTGATCAGTTACATTTTAAATGACTTCATTTTAGTCTCCATAAATTCTTAAAAAATGTAGCATTCAGTAGCATTTCAGTGAAAGTAACACTGAACTTTACATAAAAAGCAGCAATCACAAGGAAAAAGCTGCAAATTCACCCTGGTCCCCAGTGTGGCAGTGGGCTCTTTATATACGAATTCAAGATTTCAAGACTACCAAGTGCGGCTCTGAAACTGTTTAACATAACATCCTGCCACACTTGCAGTTAGAAACCTGCAGGAGAGGGAACTACCCAGCAAAGCAGTTTGACAAGTACTTCAGAAACCAGCCTTTAACCCATTATCATGCATCAGTCTGCACACTGTTGAACGAACAGAGGAGTTCACGCTGAAAAGATATAGAAGAAATAACAGGGCAGGGCAAAATTATCTACAATTCTCTTTCAAAGGAGACTTCTGCTAGATCAAAAAGTGAAAAGAGGCCAGTGTACTGCAGAAACCCATCAGCCCTCAGCATTAACTGTTTGGGCAAGTGGATATAAACAATTGCAGGTTTTCCCAGCAACTTTTTAACATTTAATTGTGTTGCTTGCATAAAGCATAAGATCAGGTGGATCTGATAACAGAGTGTGAGAAGAGACAACTGTGCCTTTTGAAAAGCAGTACGTAATAATTGCGAAAGACTGTCTTTATCAGCCACGTGGATGTGCGTTTTGCTATTAAACACAGAGAGCCAAACTGCCTTGGCTCTATCTATCAGAACATAATTTTGTTTATAAACCTATAATAAACTGGAGAACGCAATAAAAATAGCGTTGTAATAGCCCGGTCATAACCACTCCAAGGGTTAGAGAGGAACCTGAAGCAAGAGCTGCAACAATAGTTAATAAAAATCACCTACTTTGCCCTCCAATAAAGTTTTGGGCTCGTGGCCCGTTTATCCTTGACAGTTCACCCCTATTCCCCAAGTGCCAGCAAAGGCCGGCTCCCAACCCCGGCCGCGAACACAAACGTTAGACACGGGCCGCGCCGGCAGCTCGGGGCCCTTGGGGCCCACGCACCGTTACGCAACGCGACTCGCAGAACGCACCGCCGGGGCCGGCAGCAAGAGGAACGTGCCCTGCAGCCGGGGCCCCGCAGGCACCGGCCGCGGAGTCGCTGTTATAGTTATTAATAATTAATTCACGTTTGCTTGCGCAGCTACCTCGAACCGGCGCCTCACGCGGCCTCGGGGCGGCCAGTAAAGGCGCCACGCCAGGAACCTGCCCGGGCCCCGAACTGCCCAGGACGAGCCCCCGCCGCCAGCAACGGCCCTAACGGACGCAGCGGCCCCAACGGCGGCGGAGCGGGATCCGCCGCCGCCGCCGCCGCCGCCTCCTCCTCTTCTTCCTCCTCCTCCTCCCGCGCCTCCCGGTGCCGCCACGCGCCATGTCGCTCACCACCGAGGAAAGTGCCGAGAAAGAGACATTTCTTCTTATGCCGCTTGAGGAAGCTCCAGAGGGAGCGCAGCATCCTGCGCACCCAGCCCGGC
>VZSV01000150.1:1762634-1788104 GCA_013398735.1 Nothocercus julius | reverse complement strand
CCGCGGTGCCCCCGCCTCGCCGGCCCGCCGGAAACGCGGCTCTGTCACCGGGAGTGCCGGCCGTGGAGGGCGAGCAGGCCATGGAGGACGAGCAGGCCACGGAGGACGAGCAGGCCACGCTGGCCTGGATGGACCGAGCCCTCGACGTGGTCAGCGCGAGAACAGGGACAGGGGCAGGGACGGGAACCGAGACAGGGATAGGAACAGC
This sequence comes from Nothocercus julius, assembly GCA_013398735.1. Taxonomy (NCBI): domain Eukaryota; kingdom Metazoa; phylum Chordata; class Aves; order Tinamiformes; family Tinamidae; genus Nothocercus; species Nothocercus julius. The sequence continues at coordinate 1,787,896 of VZSV01000150.1, read as the reverse complement.
GACGGGCCATCCCTGCCGCAGCGCTGGCGGGGCGGGGGGCGGGGGGCCGTAGCGTATAAGGGTTGGCTCGGGCCTCTGGCGCCGCGCCCGGGCCGTTGGCGGGGCTGGGGGAGAACAGTTTTTTATATGTGTATTTTTATATTTATGTGTTTATTTATCCGCGTTTGTGTGTCGCGCAGGCCCGGGAAGCGCTGGAGCACGGCGAGGTGCCCGTGGGCTGCCTCCTGGTGTGCGACGGAGAGGTGCTGGGCCAGGGCAGGAACGAGGTGAACGAGACCAAGAACGTGAGTGGGGAAAGTGCCGTCCCTGCGCCTCCCTCGTGGGAGTTACTCGTGAAACCCAGGCCATGCGTTCGGAGTTAAATCAGTGAGGCACCATGAGAAAGGTGGTGCTTCTTGCAAAAGTTGTGCTAGTGATGTTAGCACTGTGTTGTAGGAATCTTGTGTTGATAAATGTGCAGAAAATAACTGAAGAGGCTGGTGACAAAATCAGAGTCAACTTGAAAAGAACTATGAAAGCTTCCGGCCTCTTTTATGTTAGGGTATCCTGGAGGGATGTACTTAAATCCAATAGCGTGATTTCAAAAAAAATGAGGGAACAATAAACTGTTAATATCCTTCTCTCTGATTATTTTAGTAGTTCTTCTCTACGTACTTTGCAGTCTTAATTAATCTTTTTTGAGAGCAGTTACCTAGAACTGTGTATTGTATTACACTTGGACTTTATCCTATGGCTTGTTTGATGAAAAGAATATTTCCCTCTCTCCCTGGAAATAATTCTATCTCTTCTTAACCTGCCTGTGTCTTCAATGCTGTTTTATCCTATTTATTTATTTTAGTTCTATCATTAAGGCCACCTACTTCTTGCCTGATAACTCTGACACATCTAGTGGTACAAAATAGGCCTTGGAGCATTAACACTAGCAAGTTCCCTGCGGACTAATATTTACTCTTTCAATACAACTTCTCTCCTTTGTCTGTCCACTTTACATATCTTATATTATGCTGTTTTCCTCAGACTGAGTAAAAACTTCCAGCAGAGTGTTATGCTGGATGCACTGCAGAAGCCTGGATAGAAAAATCAGTGGTGTCTCTCTCGCCTTAAAAAAAAATATATCTGTTCAAGAAAATTATTAAGCATGTCAAATATCTTATGTAAATCCATGTTGTGTTTTATTTCATTTCTCTTTTACATACTTGCCTTTATTTCACTTCACAGTTCGTTCTGTTGCCTGTTTTGCTACCAAGACTAGCCTGGATCTGTAGACGCCAGATCATATTTCCTTCCTGCTTTTCATTAGAGCAACTCTGCTCTGGCAGGTTTCAGTCATGTGGTGCTCTCCCTTAGTGTATTAGAAGCTTTGCTATGGGATTGGCAGTTTCACATGCCAGCTCTTTAGTATTTTTATGATGGATGTGATCTATCACCTTGTTTTTTGCCCTTTTCTCCCCTCCCATTTGATTTCAGCGTTTTAATATCTCAATTCTGTTTGTGTTTCATGTGATAGAATTTTGGCTTCCATACTTTTATTCTGTCTTCCCACCTTATTGAAAAGGTCACCTTTATTGAAAAAGCAAAAGGAGCTGTTTAGGAGCTGTACTATAATTATATGTAAACCTCATCTCAATAGCTGTGTTGTCTTTTTACGTATTTTTTTCCTCATAGTGTTGTGTTTTCAATGTTTATGTAGTTTATTTTGCAAGGACTAACTCAGCTGGACTTTTGATGATTCTTCCTATAACCTTTGTTTTCTGATCTCCAAAACATAGCCTTGCAATGTTTGTCTTTCTTTCCTTGTGAAGTTCCCACTTCAAAAAAAAAAAAGAATTATTCAGTTAGGTCTGTAGCCTTCCCCTAGATTTTTTTTGCCCTTGTTCGGGATTCAGATTGCCACAGGGCTTTATGTCAAATAAATTCTGTGTCTTCTCTGTGATCTGATAAACTGGATTTAGGAGCAGGGAGTGTCTTATGCCTTCTTTTGTCTTGTTCCTAAACTGGTCATTTTGGTGAAAAAGTTTCCGTGTTGAAAGTTTTCAGATTTTTTCAGTCAGTCTCTTGGCAGCCTGCATACTTTTTCTGCTCCACATGTCCATAGAAAAATACATTAGCATCAGAGAGACTGCTACTCATTTTGTGGGAGTAATTTTCAAAATTATTGGTCATATTCTATATTCTTCTAGACAAATCTAAAGGAAGTGTATGTCTGTACAGCTGCATTTGTTTTATTTTCTTTGCTCTTTATTTGTTTTTTTCTTAGGAAGATGGATCTAGCATTAGCATTTCAAACAGTTAGGCCTGTCACTGCTTGCATTCATTGGGCAACAGCACAACAAATATCTGCGCAAGACATTCATTTTAAATAGCCTGATGGTAGCTGTATCAATACTGTGTTCCCTCTGGCAGCTCCCATGCTGTCTTGCTCACAGTCTTTCCTAACACCAACCTTAACATTTTCTTCATAGTAATATAGGTGATCTTTCCCAACTAGAATTCTTTGGCATCTTTATTCTCATGTATGATGCAATCATATACTTCCCACTAAAATGTTTTCTGTTTTAGGTACTTTGTTGGTACATGCAAGCTTCTCATCTTTGTTATCTCCTCTGGGGTCACTGTAGCTTTTGTCTTTGCTCATAGCATCTTGTCAGCACAATATTTGATAACTGAAAATGAAGTATTGTTCCCATTCATAAGTTACTAATGATGCCACAGGATAGTGTAGAGCTTTGAACTTTAAGAACCTCTGCTTGTTAATTCTTCTCTAAGATTCAGAAAGTAAACTTTTTTTGGCGAGAGATGTTGTCTTTATTTGTCTATAAATTTTTTAGCAGAGTTTGGGACACTAATAATGTCAAGGCCCCGTGACATTTTTTTTCCCCATGACTTCAGCTTCAAATAATCTATTCTTGAAATATGATTTGCCACTTTCTAAGAATGTTCTGTTTTGTCTTGCAATTCTTATCTGCTGTAGTTTCCTTGACTTCAAAATAATGTATAGGACTGGCCAAAAAAAAAAAAAAAAAAGAAAAAACAGGCTTATAGAAGGATATGGATCAAGACAGTGACCCAAAATGAAAATTATTTTACACTCCCAGGAAGTCAAATAAAAATGACAGTCTAGTCATAGCTCAGTCGAAAATAATATCTTAAAAACTAACTACCTGGTTCTGTCTTCCCCCGTATCTTGTCTTTAAGAGTGACCATCCTTCAGGAAGGAGCACGGTACACAAGAAAAGGGTAAAGTAAACCTTTCCCTTGCATATCCTGTCCACTCTTGTGAGTGCACAGCTTAGGGCCTTCCAAAGCCTGAGACTGCACTGGGATCATATTTTTTGAGAGCTATCTGTGCCCGTATCCTCCATGAATTTGTCTAAGCCTTTTTTGAATTCATTTATGCTTTTGGCTTCCATTGTGTCCTATGACAATGAGTTCCACAATTTAATTATGTGCTTTGTGAAAGAGCACTTCCTTTTGTTTACTTCAAATTTGCTGCCTGATGATTTCATTGCGTGTCTACTTGTTATGAGAAATAATAAATCACAGTTTACTGTTTGGGGTTTTTTTCCACATTTTTCACATTTTTATAAACCTCTGTCATAGTTTTCCCTGCCTTAAATTAAAAGGTGAATGACTATTTCTGATGAGAAATAATACAGTATGTATTATTTAAAAGGTGTATGCGCTGGAATCTACTCTATGCTGTAATTACCTTTTTTTTTTTTTTTTTGGTCTACTTTTCTGTGCCATTACTGTACAAGCCAGTAAGATTTACAGTAGATGCATGGTTGTTCTAACTTGTATTCTCAAGGTCAGCAGAAGCATTAAAGCTACATTGTATGTTCAGTAAAAGGCAGTGTCATAGTTAGAGACATTTTTTTTTCTTCCAGAAGCGAAGACTTATTGCTTATATGATTTCATTTCATACTCAGGAATTGAAGAGTCAATATAGTGTTTGTTTCGGCTGTTTTGGGGAGCACAAAATTAGAATAGCCACAATTTATACTTGCTATTGACAGTAGCCATAGTAGTTCAAGAGGAATGTTCTGCTGGAGAGCATTGCACCTGATTTGGTTTGTAAGGTGCATTCACTAAAACTTCAGCTGATGAGATCTCATTTATTCAATTAGAAAACCTGTATGACAGCATTTCATCACTATGTCTGGAGAAATTACGTCTGTGTATTGATTCAGACCCACGTTTTCATTTTGAAGGAGTTCATTAGTGTGTTAGTTCAGATCATAAGTGTGCTCTTGGAATGCATTTCTTGATCGTCTTTGTGTGCTTTGGTTTGTGCCTCAGAGCTGGCAAACTGTCTTCATTTCACAGAATCATAGAATCACAGAATGGTTAAGGTTGGAAGGAAGTTCTAGAAATCATGCAGTCCAACCTTCCTCCTCCAGCAGGGACATGTAGAGCATGTGGCACAGAGTGGCACGTGTTCTTCCTCATATGGCGGTTAAGCTTCCTATGTTTCAACTTGCACTCATTACCCCTTGTCCTGTCCCTGGCCACCACCGAGAAGAGTTTGGCCCCATCCTCCTACATTTACCCCGAAGGTACTTGTGCATGTTAATCAGATTGCCTCTCAGTCTTCTCTAGGCTAAACAGGCCCAGCTCGCTTAGTCTTTCCTCTTATGATAGATGCTCCAGTCCTTTAATCATCTTTGTTGCTCTACGCTGCACCCTCTCTAGAAGCTCAATGTCCTTCTTGTACTGGGGAGCCCAGAACTGCAGACTGAACTGCACATTTCAGGTGAAACTATATTGAAAAGATGCATGCAGAGAGCACATGTGACAAACTCCAGCTACTAATGGCAATTCGGCCTGCAATGAATGAACAAGAGCTAGTCCAGGCTGAACTCCCCTGAATTGTTGTCAAGTCCTCAGCGCTATTTTGCTGTGTAGATACACCTGTATTGCACTGTACTATTTGCTAATACAGGTATAGGCAATGTAGATTTCTGTAGGAGCTTTTAAATAGTGTGGGTTTTTTAACAATATTAAACTTATCACAAACTTATATATGGGTCCTTTGCCATACATTGCAGAGCATCTCACAGTTGCCACCACAGGTCTGCACAGAAATATGACCTTAACCTAAGTCATGGATTGTGAATAAGTTATCTAAGGATATATGTAGCAGAGATAGAAGTACAGTTTGGATTGCTAAAGTCTCAGGCTGATGCCACTAAAAAATGTGCTTTTCCCAGAAAGGATTAAAAGAAGGAAAATACAGCCTTAATTGAAATAAGCACTAGGTCTGATGACTGGAGAGACCTTTCTTGTGTAGTATTTTGTTGTATTTTTGCTATGACTTTTGATAAGCCAAACATATTGCTGCAGACATTACAGAGCATAGGAATGATAATGATTTTTTTTTTTCTCCCTGCAAATAAAGTCAACAATTACTCTCTTCTGTTCACATTTTTGTGCTATATATGAGATACTGGTTATTCAGTTGTCCTAACAACAAAGAGAAATCTTTTTTAAAGACCTTGTGTTTTTGTTTTGGTTTGGTTTGGTTTGTTTTTTTTTTGCTGTGTGCTGCAGTGACTGACTATTACATGAGGGGCTTACTGTCCATGTACCTGTTTTCAGGCAGCATTAAACATAATGTACATGCACAAATTAAAAACACCTTGCCTGTACGGTAGATGAAGTTATTACAGAATTAGGCTGAAATTAGGGCCTAATTTGTAGTATTTTCACTCTGTGCAGGCACTAACATTTTTAGAGGAAAAGAATAGCAGCAAAGGGACCAGTTTGTTACTACTGCCAGAGCAACTCATTTGCCCTGCTCTTGAAGGCAAACTGAGGACTTGATCGATGTTTCCAGTGGCGCTTGTGTAGCCCATAAACCTCAGTGAGAGCCCATGTGTCTTACCTGATTATGCAGGCCTGGCAGAAAGGGGACCTTCTGAGCTGACTCCTCTACCTAGAAGCATGTAGAAGAAATTGGCTTGAGCTTCTGGATTTTGTGCATGCTTTATAAGAGACTAAAGGTGAATATATAGTTATTAGGATTCAATTTTTCTTCTGCTATTTGGCCTGCATGAAACTCGAGGTATGTTTTCATTAAACCACTTATGTGTCTTGAACCAGCAGAGAGGTGAGACAGAAAGAGACCTCTCCAGAAAACATTACATTGTTGCTTTAACAAAAGTGAAAATAATTGGATTGCTGATAGATTAGATGTCAGGCCACTGTGCCTGTGAATTAAAAGGGAAGTAATTTTGAAGCATGGCATTTTATTTCATTTGTATGTGTGCAAGTGAGGATGTTAAAGTGACAAATAATGCAAACTTTAATAAACGGTTGTTTTTTTATTTCCTAGGCTACTCGACATGCAGAAATGGTGGCGATTGATCGAGTCCTTGAATGGTGTGAACAAAACAACAAAGCTTATCAGGAAGTGTTTCCAAAGATAGTACTGTATGTAACTGTAGAGCCTTGTGTCATGTGTGCATCTGCCGTGCGCCTGATGAGTATCCTTTTTATTCATGCTGGTTGCGAAACTATGTCAGAGTGTTACTCGCTTAGTAATGAGCCAATGGAGAAGAGTTTGACACTCAGGCAAAGACGTAATAAGGACCATCTTATTGTCTGTGTGCACCACTGTTTACTGCGTGGCAAATAATGAAAGATATGAGAACGAAAGGTACCGTTATGACAAACAATGATTTCTGTTAGGGATGTGAAAATACATTTCAGGAATATGTTACTATGTAAAATCATCTTATTTTGGTCCAGTGTTCAGTTTTGTATAAACAAAACAGTTTAAGAGTTCATAAAATACAGCTTCATATACCTCTGTGTTAGGATTCATGCTTCTCTTCTGAGGCAGACTGGTGGTGCTTCTTCAGCAGTACATCCTGTATTGTTCAGAAATGAGTTGTAATTTTAGGAAGGAGTAATTGAGGTACAGACTAGTTTAGTTTAAAAAGTAAAAGCACATTTCAGTGAAGGTTAATGACCACTAAAATCAGGCTACTCCACTTCCTGTGCTTTCTTTTCATTTTAGCTTAATTCCTTAACTCGTTCTTATAAATTCCACGAGTAATATACGGCTGTAAAAATGAGCGATTTGGAGGCTGTGGCTCCGTTGTGAACATTGCTTCTGGTGACTTGGTAGACACAGGAGAACCATTTGAAGTAAGCTGTGCAATGTTTTCAGCTGGGGTGCCGCATCTAGTCTGGTTGCGAGATTTGGAGAATGTCATGGGCCCATTTAAGAGGACCCCCATGAAAGATGATCAGTAGTCCTGTAAACTTGATTTAACAAGAAAAGGATGTTAAAAACCGAAACAAAACAAAACCAAGCTTCTTTAAAGTAAAGAAGATTGAGGAAAAGCCTAGTAAATATTTAAAAGGATGTGTCAAAGAGGAAAGAATTATATTCAGGGGTTGATGTAAGAATAAACATGTCTAAAAGATGCCCAGTACTCAAAATAGTAAGTGTATGCTGCAGGAGAAGACTTATAAGGGAAAAATATTTTGAACTGCAGAATGTACAGACATAATCAATAAAGATCAAGTAACAGTAATTTAGTAAGTTATTGTTTCTTAGCTGATTTTCTCAGTCTATCCATATACAAGTTAAAATTCATTAGCTGAGATTAGCTACTTCATGTAGCTCAAATCTCAAAGTATATTTGAACTGCAGAAGTAGCAGAGGAGATTTAGTTTGGGCCTCAGGAAACTTGCTGAAAAATAAGGATATGGACACACTGGAACAGAGTGCCTGGACAAAATGAGAGGCAGCTCTGTAATTGAATGTTTCCGAGAAAAGCTGGACAATCAGTAGAGGCATAGTAAGTGCACATCAGTACCTCAAGCACAGACTTTATAGCATTATAAAACTATGCATACACACACATATATATAAATCATAAACACACATATACATATAAATAGAGATTATTATAGCATATTTATCACATTATACATAGTTGTAGAAGATCCTGCCTTGTACAAGGAGACTGATTAGATACCCTTTAGAGTTCTTTCCAGATTTAAGATTTTTGATTTAATGAATATAAAAAGTAAATAATACATTTCAGTACAGGTGAATAAACACTAAAGGCTTCTTGAGTCTCAGAAAGCATTTCTGTCAGAAAGACTTTACTGTTTGGCAGTCTAGTGTATACAAATTAAGCATCTTTCAGGGAGTTTATTTGTGAGACTATGAATTAATTTCTACAGTCAGTACTGAAGGAATATTCATTTGATAACAACCTTGGCAGGTGGTATTTAATTTTCCTAATCAGTGAATGAAAAAGATTCATTTTACTACATATCCTTGCTTTATTCCTTTAAACAACGGCAGTGGGATGTATGTGGTATGATTCATTACCTTCTAATGCAGGTACATATTCTTTTAGTGTCAGTGGCATTAAATGCTTTGTCATTAATGTTCGTGGCCTGGAAAAATATTTCAGAAAGGTCTAAAAGGCCTGAGAGGTGACTGTTAGGAATAAAGAATAGCTATGAAGAGGATTGTTTTCTGATAGGAGTCTTATCTAGCAATACCCAAATGTCTGTGTCTTGCATTTCCAGGTGCTTCTTATTTATATGGAATAAGTTAGAAACACATCAATAAGAAAGAAGTTAGAGATTGTATAAGCTTTTTACTTAAGTTACTAGAAAAGTTTGTTTTACTTTAGGATTGAGTCACTAGACATGATTTATTCTGCTAAGCCTTGACATTGTGTTTTTCAAATATATTAGGTTAACCTCAATCTGGAAAGGAGATTTTCTGACCCCAGATAGCTAGAGGTACATGTTAAATGAGCAGAATAGACAGTGCAGTTTTTATAACCATTTTGTACTTAAAGCTTTATTGTGAAGCTTACAATGCGTTATTTTCAGATGCTTACATGATGCTTTTGTTCTAATTTGAACAGTGCTTTTCTGGCTATCGTGCCAAAGAAGCTGTGGAATTGTTACAAGCTTTCTACAGACAAGAAAATCCCAATGGTAGGTTTCACATGTATGGATTTATTTTGATCATGACCTAACTGAAAAGAGTGCTGGCACTAACTAACTGAAAAGAGTGCTGGCACTGATGTTGTTGTAATTAATTTCTGATGTTTTGTTTCTGTTTTCTTGGCAGCACCAAAATCAAAAGTACGGAAAAAGAAACACCGTGGTTTGTCCGGCACTGATGCAATACAGAAACCTACAGAATAACAATATGTAAAGATTTCTTCAATGTCCTCCTATTTTGGAATTTTTCTTTAAATTAAACTATATCAAATGTGTTCTCTATAGCATTTTTACTGAGGGGATACTTAGTAAAAAGCACCTTGCTTTTCAACAGTAAATGTTTGCTTAGGCACATAAGTAAATCAGTTGGAAGATCACATTGTAAACCCATCACAGTCTGGAGGAATCAAAAGACATTTAAGGAATTGTACAGCCTTTGAAGATTGGAAGTAAGACCACTGTAATACTTCTTCATTGTAATACTTCTTCATTGCTCTTTCTTCTCTCATGCAAGCCAAACTTTCAAAAATAATTTGTGCAAGTTGCATATATATGTAAACAAGTATTTATGTAGAAGTGCATTTTTTAATTTAAATTTCCAAGTGTTAATTAGCATAAGCAAGCATAACTTTTGGCTGTGCAGCATTTTCATATAAAGTTGCTGAGATTGTGAACTCTTTCTTTAGAATGTCCATTCTTATGAATTTTAGCATATTAAACTCTTTATGATTAAAAACCTGCTACTAAGCAGATTCATTTTTAGTCACTAAGTCACGGTAACTGAAATCTGCGATCAGATGCATGTAAAAATAAGGAAAAGGAATTGTTAGTAGTATGAAAAAAATAGCTTTGAGATAGTGTGTCTTTTCAGAGCATTGTTAGCTTGTCATTTCCATGTACTTTACTTAGACTTGCAATAATTTATAATCCAGAAGAGGGCCTTACAGTTCCACTAATGGATTAAGAACACAAACCGAGTTCAATCTGATTGCATTCCTTTTAGTGGATATCTGTCTTGAGGATGAAACCATTTGTTGTTTAATTAGTTGATACTCAGAAATTTGAGAAATGCCTGTTTTCTTATTGTAGAAATAAGAAAGTGGTTAGAATTCTGTGATTAAAAAGAATATGTACTGTTAAACTTTACATATTCAACACAAATACATTGCAAACCTTTTTAAAGAGCTTTAAGAATGTGACTTTCTCAATGTTTCCTATTTGAATTTATTTTTTATGAATTTACTTACTGTTTACAAAATTGAGAAGGGAAAGAAACATTTTTACCATGATAGATTTTTACTGAGTTTAGACCGATTTTTTCCTTTCGACAAGGAAAAGAACTATGTGTTTGTAGATTCCATCAGCTTCAGAATTGCAAAGACTCATGAAATAGACACCTGAGATGGCAAAAGCTATGTAGGAAAAGACCTTTTATAATGACTGCAGTGACTTCAGTCAAAAGAAAGGGTCACATCTGTGGTTGGGTTATTTGTGTGGCAAAGCGAAGTAGCTCTGTATAAATAGATCACTGAATCATAGAATGATTAAGGTTGGAAGAGACTTGAAGATCATCTAGTCCAACCCTTGTGCACAAGCAGGGTCACCTACAGCATGCTGCACAAGATCACGTCCAGGTGAGTTTTGAGTATCTCCAGAGAAGGAGACTCTAAAACCTCTCTTCTTGTGCTCTGTCACCTTCACAGTCACAAAGTTTTTCCTCAAATTCAGGAGGAACTTGCTGTGCTTCAGTTTGTGGCCATTGCCTCTTGTTCTGCGCTGCTGGGCATCATTGAAAAGAGGCTGGCCCCATCCCCATAAGTGGCTGCTGCTTTTAAGGAGACTGTCTGGAAAGGAGAGGTGGGGGGAGAGCTGGGGGAGTTGCTCTTTATGTGAGAGAGCAACTGGAATGCATGGAGCTCTGCCTGGGGATAGATGAAGAGCGAGTTAAGAGCTTGTGGCTAAGGGCTAAAGGGCAGGCTAACGTGGGAGACACTGTTGTGCGTGTTTACTGCAGGCCACCTTGTCAGGATGAGGAAGTCCATGAGGCCTACAGGCAGCTGGAAGTAGCCTCAGGATCACAGGCCCTCGTTCTCATGGACCTGCTGGAGGCATCCTGGCTTGGGCAGTGTTATACTGCCTGCCCTGTCACTGTAACTCCTTCCTCCCTCTTGTCTGGTTCAAAGCTCTCCTAGCCAGACTGGCCTACCTGTTGGCAAAGACACATGTGCTCCGCTTACTGAGGTGGCACCCATCTCTCCCCATTAGTTGTCGGTCTTTGAACAGGGTTCCGTGGTCATAGAAACTGAAACCCTGTTGCCAACACCAGTGGCGCAGCCAGTGGTTAACTTGGAAAATCCGTCTCTCAGGTCTGAAAGGCAGTGACTTGGATATAGCAGAACAGACCTTTGAGAGCAGAAGACGTTTCAAATGTTAAAGCTATGGCTGGGTAATAGAGGCCCATACCTGGACTCCTGAACTGGAAAAAGATAAGCAAGTAAGAATTTTTCACTAGAGCTTCAATAAGGGGGAGGTTTTTTTTTTTTAAACAATTCATGACGCGCCAGTTACGTGGTTGAGAGCCACACATTGGACAGAACTTGGAATTTTCTCATCTGATTAGTACCCACCTCTAGGTGAAAGCTGTAAAAGGGTAGAAAAATCATCTCTGAATCTGCCTCTCAGGAGTTCCTGGGGTGGATTGTCCCGTTCTGCAGCTGAGGAGACAAGGAAGGGAATTAGATGATCTGTTGTCCTGTCTCAGGCCTTACAGCTTTCTTTCAAAATCTCAGAGCTGCCTTTCAAGATACCTGCAAAGCCTTCATGAATGATATGAAATGCCCTGATTTTTTTTCTCTGAAGAAGACAAATATGGTATTCACATTATTCCAGGCAGAAAATTACAGAGGCTTCCACATCCTAGCTGGGGATACTGGTTACAAATATTGATTAAGGATAATTTGTGACTTACAACAGCTTTGTCTCATTGGTTAGGAAACAGTGGAGAAGTCAGATCCGACATTTTCCTTTGATGCCTCATATGCTCTCTGTGGTAATTAGAGTTTCATGTCTTTTTTCATGGAAAAAAATTGGTACCAAGTACAGACGCTTCCAAGGAAAGTTTCAGGATTAAGTTTTGATGATTAAGCATGAAAGCTCCAGGCCGTGGTTCAAATAAAAGTTAGAATCAATCCTTTTGTCCTTACAAGAAGCCACCAGCATGAAACAGAAACTCAAGACTAAATCAGAGTATTTGAAAGCAAATTAAATCACCAGAATATTTTAAAAGACATAATAATATAGTGGTGGAGAGGAAACAGCTGACATAATTAGAAGTAGTTTCCAAAAAGCTCTGAAAATCCCTTTAACAGAGATATTAAAGCAACATGACCACTCAAGGATAGGAGAGAAAATGATTCTAATCCCTAAACTATCTCAGAAAAGAGAGAGTAATAAAATGTCTCTTTTTCAAAAGGCAAAATATTATCTCAAACTGGTAGCAGGGTCAATTTGTTTTAATATTTTCATTACTGCTCAGGAAAATATTTGCTACTGATATAACATTCAAAGCTGAAGATCAGACACATTTTTTAAAAAAATAAATAGAAATCCTGAAGGGGCAGTCTTTCAGTGGGAACTAGCAAAGTAGATGTAGAAGTCAGATAAAATAGTCATAAAGGCAAAAAGCAATCTTAAGCTTTACATTTGTAAGGAGTAGTTTAAGCTATTTATGATCAGTGAATTCTAAATTTTCTAAAGAACATGATGAGCCCTAAGAGTTCCTGCAAACGGGTCATTTCTGACCAAGAACCTCAGTGAACCTGTTTAAGTGAGCCTTAACTATTGATGAACAGTAGAAGTAGAAAATAGAAAAAAAAACAGATATTTTGTAATGGGAAGCAGTGGTAACCTTGTCGCTTAGAAAACAAACATAAGGCTCAAAGCTGGAGGACAGAAAGGGATAAGGTCACAAAAATTTCTCTGAAGAGTGATCAAGAGTAATACTGTGCGTCTTAGAAAAGGGGTGAGAAAAGGAAGACTATAGAGAGCTGAAAACTAGTGTATTGCAGAAAGGGCAGAAGCAATGCTTCTGTTTACCATTTTGTGTAATGCATGAACAAAAGAACAGCCTCTAGTACTGAAAGGCACATTTGGATGCCTTCTTTTTTTAATATACTCCTTAGCTTAGGGAGTGGCCTGCTAAAAGGCTACAGTGAAGGCAAAAATGTAGCCCATTCTTAAGAGCTTTACTATTACATGAATAAGAACAACTCCAGTTGTTCCTCTTCTTATTATACTCCACAGGTATCCCAATAAAAGAAAGTAACTCCTGTTTGAAGCCTAAGCCAGCAATCAGTGCCCTAGCATGACAGCTTGACCCTGACCCACATACGTCCTTCACCCCCTTTGCCTCGGCCTGCCTCTTCCTCACAAAAGCAGCAGTGCCTCTGGCAGCAGCACCCACCACAACTGTAGCACTTGCCTCCAGTGGCAAGGTATGTGGGCAGGTGCCCTTTTCTCATGGGATCTCCTGTCTCACTCTCAAAGGGGCTCTTCCTGACCATGACCTATCAGCAGAGAGAGAATTTTTTTCAGTAGGGACAGTCATACCTGTTATTTTCAGTGAGCGCTTCTGTCCAATTTGAGATACCTCAAGGCTGGAGAAAGAGATGGCTTGTTCCAGCCCAGAGTCTCAGTCCCTTCATTCCTAGTTTCCTCTAATCAGAAACTCTTTTTCACACAAAAGAATCAAGCAGGCAGAACACCCAACACGGTTAAACTTTGACAGTAATTTTTTGTTTTTGTCAGCACAGGTTGTAGCAAGGCCCATAGCAGTGGCACTGCCGGGATCCTGGGCAGTAGAGTCGGGGTTCAAGCTCGGAACATCTCTGCAGCAAACCTCAGCGCATGGGATCGAAGGAGGCCGGAGGCGATGACAGGTACAATGTGGACTAATCAAGAGTCAGCTTCAGTAGTCCAGATCAGAAGAAGAATTAGACGGGTGTTGGAACTCTTATTTAATTAGAAGGAAATAGGCTTGGTTTAGAAGTGTAGCGACTAAATAAAATCTTGCAAGAAAGCAAACAGGAGGTACCCCAGGAATAAAGAGCTGGCAGCCTCCACATCCCATCTGAATTGCTGCTTCTGCCTGCTGAGCACTCCTCTATAAGACTTTAGATAAGGAAGGTGAAGTGCAACAACTTTTAATTGTTACTACCACCTGGAAAACTCAGAGCAGTAGCTTAGAAATGTTGCCATTCATTTCCACAATGCTTTTACTTATTTTTGTGTATTTGTATCTGTATTGCTATGTAGCAGGCCTCAAGAGCAGCAGTAAATATATCCAAATGATGTATTTAAAGAAGCTTAAATGCTTTTCCCTTGCTACTTGATAAATAGCTAGACTTGAGCATAACATTTACCTTGGACTGCATTTTTGCCAGTTCATCACAGACAGACATAATTTTATTTCAGTATTTGGTTTGCTTGTCAATAGAGTCTGCCATCAAAATATATTGAACCAGCTAGGAGGGCAAGGAAGCAAACAGCATGCCTTTGTCTCTGCTAAACAGATTACAACCGACAATCCAAGGCTATAATAAATGTCTTGTGACTGGCACACGAGAAGAAAGCCTGAATTTAAATTATAACCTTGGGTTTTGAAATGCTCACTGATCCATTCCACTGCCATTAAAAGCGCCTTCCACTCTTTGAAATTAAGTGATATCTTTACATGACAGTTTAATTAATTTATTTTTTCAATACATACATTTATGGAGTTTCGCCATTAAGCTTTTGAGAAATGTCTGTAGGTCCTTTGCGTTAATGTAAATGTGCCATGGCCCATAATTACCTTTGGCAGGCCTAGGGCACTGATAAAAAGATTATATTTTTTAAAAATGAAGTCTTCAAACTTCCCCAGTGCTTGGCAGGAAATCTATTTCTGTGCTTTATTTGGAGCAAGACTGGGGAGCCTGCAGCCAACAACTCTAGTGTAGGCAGTAACTGTTACCTTTTAGAAGAAAATGCATTTGACACCAAATGAGAGAAGGGGAAAGGAAGACAATTAGTGCTAGAGTACTAGAAATAGCTGTTTATTTGTTTTGCCTTGTGGTTGCCATATACTCTCTTATCATTAAAGTGTATCTAGAAAATGTATTTTTTCTCTGAAATGACCTCACAGAGCATGGAGCTTTGTCCCTTTAAGGGACTGCCCCAAACTGAGTTTATCTTTTCACAATAGCTTTGTGTGAGCCAAGAATGCTGGATTCTCCCCTTGCCTCGTCCCTCCTTTCTAAAAATGAACTTTTCATGGATATAAAGAATTCAAAGACGTTTTCAGGATAGCAGATGGCCAACAGTGATCCAAAGGGATGTAAAACTTCAGTTAGGTAGTCACTTGGCAGTTGAGTACAAGTGAGCCTGTGTTTCCATAGAGATGCCTTGCACAACTGCCTTTCTTTTGTCTTCCAAAAAATCTGAGTGATAAAAAAAAAAAAAAAAGGAAGGATAAACTAAAATAAAGGACTCCACAGGCCTGAATGATTAGAGTGGTAAAATTAATCCTGCCCCTCTGGGAGGAGGCTACGGTCTGCGTAGCCCAGGGACAGGAGGAGTGACTTGGGCTCCTCTCTGTTTCAGGCTGCAGAGCAGCTCGGTGACCCCAGCTAGGACAAGGCTTGCCAGCCCCAGTGGTGTGGGGCACTCGTGTGGGCTGCTAGTGTCCTTAGATAAAGCTGGATCAGTTGCTGAAGTTAAGACTAACTCAGCTGGGGCGAACTGTTCGGTCCTTGATTTTTGTGGCCTCGGGGATTTCACATTTCCATATGGTGAACAGTTTTGCTTTTCTAATCTTCATGGTTTCTCTATGCAAAAAGAGACAACGGAATAAAAGTTGGTGATTCCTATGGTTCTGATTCCTCTATTCTCCTTTGAAGTAGGGGTAGCCATTAATGTTACATTAATTTGTGAGGTTATAAACAACTGCCATTATCAGTGCAGCCATATGGAGCAAGAGAAACAAGATTTGTAGGAAGAGGCCCTATCTTTTACTAAGCCAAATGATACAGTTGGGAAAACCAAAAAAAAAAAAAAAAAAAAAAAAAAAAAAAGCTTTTAAACAGTCAGCTGTGCAAACACTGAATTCAAACCCTTACCAGATTTTTCCACTCATCTAATCAAAATAACACAAATAAGTATATCTATCTATACACCACCTCCCTGCAAATCTTACTTCTTTTTAAAACAACAACAACAACAAACCCTGAAACTCCCCAGGGGGAGGAAATTGACAGTGAGGCTCCTTTTGAATGGGCAGACAACCGCCTGTGTTAGCTATGACATGTAACTTCATGAATCTTGTGGGGCAAGGAAATGAAATCAAGTCTGGCATCAGAACAAACTTACCCAGTTGTCTGCTCGTGCTCCACAAACTGGAGGTTAAAAGGCAAGGAAACCCCCGGCTTTTGTAGTGGCCAGTCTGTACCTTTGCCTGTAGACAGCAAATAACCTGCTTTCTTGTCAGATTTTTTTTCTCTTGTTCTCTGCAATTTATTGCCAGCCGTGTTTTGCAGCACTTATACTGGGAGCCACTACATTCTGAATGAGTCATTCAAAAATATACCTGTCAACCGCAGCTTTTAATATTCAGATACCTTTATGCCACCAGGAAGCTCTGCGTTTATGTAGTTCTTGCAGCGTTGTTGCTCTCCCGTGCACCAGAGGGCGGTTAGAGCACTGCATTACAGGTGGGCTGGAGCTGGGTGAAGCAGATGCGCTTAGACCCATCTTTCTTTCCTCTTTACCCTAATGCCACGTGCTGGTTATTTCTTCAGCATTCATCCATTGCATTGTGCTGTCTGAAAGTTTATTCAGTTAATTCCTGCAGATTGTCTTCCAGGTAGGCCAAGTCTATAATCCTCTTGCAAACCTATCCCTCTACTGGGATGCCGGCCCAATTACAGTAATGCCAGTTACCAAGACAGAATAATCCACAGGAGACAAATGAAACGGCAATCTGGCATAAAGATGCATATGGAGCTGCCATTTGCTACACTGACAGATGACATTTGGAAGGTACAGCTCTATTCATTTTTAAAGCTAAATATTCTCCCAAAATAAAGTTTTTGACATAGGCTTTAAAGCAAGTTTCTAGCCTAGACAGAGCCAGCTGTGATTTTACACATTTTCTGGGCACAAGGTCAGATTTCTAACAGCTATAAGATTTGTACTGCAACAAACTGGACAGTTCATGGACAATAAAATCTGCCTCGCACATCACTGTGAATTTCACCCTTATTCCTGTCCTTCCCTGTAAAATTCCTTATACAATAAAAGCAAGCAAGTAGAAAACAGATTTAACAGTTTTTGACCACCTTGAATTTAATTATCTGCTACCTCGTCTTCCTCTTCCACATATTTTGAACCTACAATAAGAGAGTGCCAAAGGAAAGCTATAAATATTTCCAGCAATAGTTTGATTTTTTTTTTTTTTGCAAGTAACAAAGATTCAGCTTTCTTAGAGAAAAATACCTCAGTTATGTTTTATTTTAGGAACATTTAAGAGTGTGAAAGGACACAGCTCATCCGACTCAAAAGCACAGAAAGCATGGGAAAGAACTGATATTTCTTTACACCTTCAAATTGCTGTCAACACTTTCAATAGCATACTTATGATACTTCTATTTCAAACTCCAGAAATGCTCCAAAGAAACAAATTCCCAAACTTTATCAAAGCTGTACTCTTACACAAGCACTTGACTATTACTTCAGAGGCTTCTCTCTCAATTTTATTGACCAGGCAACTTATTTGATTGTTGTTTATCTAATGTATTTTCAAAGCTATTTTATTTTAACTCTAGGATGCCATTCCACTATTACTCAGCTGCCACTCCAGCATATTTTTGTAGGAAAAAGGGGAAAAAAAACCCTTCCAATACGCACTAAAGTTAATACTAGATGGCTACTACTGATAGAAGAGAGAGAGGCACCTTCCATGGGCAAAGATAAGTAAAAAGTAGTGTAGTAACATCTCTGTCTCCTTTCAGTCAGATTAGACCATGGTGGCAAAAGATTAACTCTTGACAGATGCTAATGCAACAGCAGCAACAGCATGGCTAGAAACCCTCTCCCTCCTTACCAGATTTGCCAAAAGTCACAGCCACACCGGAACCATTAGAGGAGCAGGAGCTTGCACAGTGTTTGAGTCACAGGACATTTTCTTTCTTTAAGTTAAAAAAAAAAAAAAAAAAACCTTAAATGATTTACATATGAATTGCTTCTAATGAGGACACAGAAGACTGGTTTTCCAGCAGGCTTTCAACAAGGCCAAAATTAAGGATACAATTACATGGCAGAATACTAGACCAAGGACTTCATGTTTTTTATGTCAACAGTGAAGCCAGCCACTGCTAGTGGGTGGGAAGCAGCTCTCTTTAGGGATGTTGAGCTGGTTGATTTTCTGATTACTTCACAGAATTTAAAAAAATAGCAAATTATAATAACAGGCCTATAGACTCTCTAGCAGATTTTGATTAATGTGAGCCTCAAGATATATGCTAAATTATTGCCCATAAAGGTATGCTGTTTAGACATTTTCTAGATGCTATTTTAACCTATGTCTTCTGAGCCACATTAGTCAAAAGAATTACCCTGTAATTTAATTATTGCAAATGGTGCATCACTGAGCTATTCGCTAAGAGAGTGACTTAAGAAAGCCCAACGCTGCAATTAATGCTGAAACAGAACCCTTTTTCTTTGGCCTTTCAAAAGTTTTTCCGTGTGACAGGAGCCAAGTGAGTCTGAAAAAGTTTAGAAAATTCTATTAGAAAGTCATCTTCACCCAGAGCTTTCCCAGAGACCAGAGGTTTTATGACTCCTTTTTATTTCTTCCTCTGCTATGGGACTACCTAACAGTTCTCTAATTTCCTGTGGAACTATAGGTATTTCCAATTTACTTAAGAGACCTTGAGTCTGTTCAGCTGTGGCAAATGGCTCAGATTTCTTACAGGATTTTAGAATTCAGAAGAGGCTTTGCTAAGATCCAGGGGAGTTGTAGCTCATACAACAGATGACCATGCACAGAATAGTATAACACCCTGTGCTTTCCTTCCCAAACTCTACTGCCAGCAGTTCCCAGACATTTCTTCACATCTTTTGATGTCTCTGTTTTTGCAAATTATTCTCCACTTTCATTTTCCATACAAATGTCAGTACAATGCAGTTGTGTGCCCAAGTCCCATTAAGCAAGAGATCCTAACTAGATCGATCCTTCACAACCTCACATCTTGATAACTTAGAACAGTAGCATGTGGAGCCTGAGCAAATTCATCAACAAAATCAGCTACATAAAGGATTCTCAATGGGATTCATTGAGAGCTTTTCGTATAAGAGGCAATGGGACCTGGAAAAACAATTGGCTTCAGCACTGTTTTTTTTATACCCTATTATGATCAAAAGCACTGTACAGTGAAAAGCACAGCAAGTTCTGTGACCAGCTCATCCAACCTTTCTTCTATACTGCAAGCTTTTAGCTCAAGTGTGTACCTTGCAGGATCTTGGCTTTGGGCCAACCACTCTCTATGAAAGATGAGCAGGGCTTGCTGTAGTGGCTGTCCATCCAGGCCACCTGAACAAGAGCTTGGAGACACATTAAGGTGCTGAGCATTCTTGGACTTTTCCATTCAGACATCTCCAGAGCTTAGCCCTAGGCACACAAGCTGTGTTGTTGGCAGACAAATTTTGAACTTACTTGTGAATGAATCAAGACTGGTGTTATAGATAGTTAAACTATACAGTATGAGGACCCTGCCATTTAAAATGTTGCCTGTCTTAGGCTATCAGTGACTTTATCCTTTTTAAGAAGTGACCTTAGAATTACAGAATCATTAAGGTTGGAAGGGACTTTTAGAGATCATTTAGACCTTCAGGGATAGTATTTCATCCAGTCTGAGGATATTGCCATCTGGCCCATAGACATATGTTTATTTTCTTCATAACAAAAGAAAAATGTGAGAGACAGAAGGTACCTGTTTTAGGAGAAAAGCAGAACAGAAGGGAAAAAAAAAATCAAATAAACCTAGAAGACATGGCTGGTCAAAGTGCAACAAAAGCCAAGTGCTCATATGCACCAACATGAAAGCTTTGATCCTCTGAACTGTGTAGGGCACAGTGGGGCCTGTTTTGCTTATAACAAAAGAAAACAGTCCTATTCTCAATACATTTACTCCTATTTTCCTTCTCCTAAAAACATGTTTGTTTTCAAATTAACTACTTTGGAGAAAAGGCAAGAGAAATGGGTGATGTAGAGTTGCAGGAAAAATAAGTATTGTGATTTTGTGATTATATATAAAAAAAAAAAGACCTGTGCACCCAGAGAATATGGAGGAGATACGGATTTTGTTCTTTGGCTATTTCTGGGGGCTAAAGGGGGATGAATGGACTGAACTGCTTGCTGCTCCACATAGTACATTGACCCAGAAGATCTAAACCCTTTATCCTTCAATGTAGAGAGGAGATATGCAAGATTTAAATATAACAGGCCACACAGTCCATATACTCTGTGTTTTGATTTGATCTTTGCAACAGTCCATACTTAACTCATGCTGAATTTGGGGACAATTAAAGCTTGGTGTGCCAAAGTTTGGGATTGGACTAGAAGCAATCTTTCTGTTGTAGTAAACTGTCTGTTAAAAGTTCTTTCTAGTAAAGTTTTGTCTCCACAACTTCCACTCTCTTTCTGGAAAACTGTGAGTCAGTGCTTGGGTTGGCAGGTGGCTTCTCTAGTCCAGGTAGACTCATGGTTGGAAACTACAACAGCTGAAAAAAGCCTTGCTTCTCTCTACCCACATTCTCCCATCTCTCTTCCCCCTACAAGCCCTGCTGTCTGGCTCTATGTCTCCCTGGGATCTGACTGTACTGATGTGGCTTCAAACCCTTGGTTTCCTATGGTGAACACACAGCAACCATGTTAGGCTTCAGTGATCACCTCAAAGCTTAACCTACACAGGGAATGAGAGCCCAAGAGCCTCTCTTCCACAGTATGTGTATATTAATGTGCACCGCCTGTGTCGGGCTTCAAGCACAGAGTTGACTTGTGCTTTATTGACACCTGACGTACTTTTGATTTCAAGCTTGTCTATATTTTCAGTGTGTTTTAGGACAATTCTCAAGTCCTATGACCACTTCTGTTCCAGTATGAATAAATAGAGGCAGACGATCCAGTTCTCAGTGTCTCTGTCTGAAGGGGCATAAATCACCTCTTAGGTATTATTTCTTCAAATGTTGTGTCATTTACTGGACAATTAAGTGTGCATTACTGAAAGATTAAGTGTGCCAAGGCTACAGAGATAATGCAACTTCACAGCAAGATATGACAATGCAATTCTTTAATGCTGTAATGCTATTTCATGGAAGACCAGCTAAAGTAAAATCGATTCCATGCTAAATTGTGTTTCCCTTCAGACTTTTTAATCTTTAACAAAAGAGTGAGAAAGATATGAATTGCCCCTAAATAACCTCTAAATAATGTACTACAGACTGGCGGTGAGCAGCACCATCACAAGCCTGTTATTTTTATTAGAAAAACCTGCATATATATGCATTACATAGAACATCAATAATAGTAGCTGCAAGTAAAATAAATGTGATATTACAAATGCACATCTATTTTATGATCCGCTACATCTTATCTTTGTAAGAAGCTATATATGAACTAAGTTAACACATTCAAACCTTGTATTTTAGTTGTTTAAACACCTAAAATCTAAACACCTATATCCGTGACATGAGCAATGAAACAGAAGTGCATAAATCAGCAATAAGCCTTTAGTTTTAAATACAATTCCACAAGGAAATGACTTGACTATCATGAATGCTGCACTATTCTAGGGAAGGAATTTGTCTGATCCGTGCACTTTCAGTAAATGTGACTTGGAGGTTAATTATGGACAGTGCCTTCATAATATAGGGCAAGCCAGCTTTTAAACTGATGGAGTCCAGAGTTGTTATAAAAGTAGCCAGTGAATTCAAAGGTTTACACCATTTGAAAGCTAATTCTGAGGAGACCATGCTGATCTTATTGCAGCCCGAACGGCCCAGCAGGACACTATCACAAAAAGCCCATCCCTGCAGTGAGCTGCCATTGCTGTTGCCTGAGAGAACCAGTAGCCAGAGGGGAAAAATATGTATATGTGTTTTTATTTCTAGCAAAGTGCTTGGATCCACTGCTCTACAGAAAAACTTTGGCTGTTTCTAACACAGCAATTACTCTGCAGAAAAATCCAGTCTCAGATAATTTCGTCTTTACACACACACACAAGTTTACAAGGCTAACTAAAGCCTCAAAAGGGAATTACTATACAGTAAGAAAATGCTTTGCACCTGTCTAAGGACATAACATTGCATACAAGTCCACAGAGAGCTTTGCAAGGACCCTGCACTTGTAACATACTTATGTGCTGGGAAAGCTGCTATATCAGCCTGTCCTATCATACTAATAAAGTGGATTAAAAGTTAATTTAAAGGATTAGAAATACTAAGGGCAGGCAGAGCAAGTTTGCTGAGAAAGCAAATTAATGCCCTTCCTTTATAAATCAGCCGATGTAAAGATATTATAATGGGATTTAAACATAAAAAGGAAACTATTTCACATTCCAGCTTTATGTTCCCACTATCTATCTAGTTCACCAAGTTCCTGACGCCCTTCTGACATACATGCAGCATTTCACATTTGGCTACTCTTTCAATTAATAAGACACCCTCACATATGAGCAAGCTAAACTAGGATATGCCTTATATTGAAAGCAGGAAGCTGCACTGAGGAGTAAAAACACTTGGCAAGCTGTACCAGGAGTTTGTATGAGGCTCCTGGTAACATGGAGACTTCTACTATTTGTCAGGATAACGCCAAGGAAAGGGGCGATCCAGCAGAGAGCTTGGGGTTTTGCTTCTCAGCGCTGCCACTGACCCTGTGCGGATAACGTGATAAGCGCTCAGCGTCTCAGTTTGCTCCTCTAAATTACAGCGCATTCAGTAATACATCGTATGGGGGGAGTTGAGGCTAAGCACGTATAAAGCAATTCTGGTTCCTTCCATCAAGTCTCTCATTAAGTGTAAAAATGCCTCTAGGGAAAGGCAGCTGATTAAACAGATTCCTCCATGACATAGTGAATTTGCAAAACCCTTCAAGTTTTGTTTGGAGATGCTTGGGGAAAAATCTGTTCAGTCACGGAGGGCGAAAACCACTGAGAGGGAGAAGGGCTCCATTTCCTCCACCTTGGGGCCTAAGTAATCCTGCTGAAAAATATTTTGGGCCGATAGCCACAAGCAGAGGGGGATAGGGCCACGGCAGAATCGGCCGCATCGCTCAGCCTGCCCTGCTCTGGTGCTAACCCCCGGGGCAGTGCTCTCTTGGGCAAGGTCTCCTCACGTAAGGAGCGCTGCCTTGCAGCTCAGGAAAGACGCACGAGGCTTTTTCCAGTGCGCAGACCTTGTTTTCAGTGTGACTCAGCTCGGGAGAGTCCATGAGGATGACATGGCTTGTGCTTTATTAGCAGTTAGGTTAATGTTTGGAAATAAAAAGACTGATGGTTTTATCTGTTTAATCATTTGGTGCTGCCAAGAGCGACCATAAGCACAGCTCAGCGGCGCATGCAGGCAGGACAGGCTGACATTCATTACCCACCACTAAAATCCAAACATTAGCGTACCAGTTGTGTAGCAGGCTGGCAGGGCAGGTCGCCAGCCTTGCAGCTATTGGAGTGACTCAGTGATAATAATTTTTCTTCATGGAGGCTTCTAAATCTCCCTTCAATGGGAAGAAATAGGGATGGATGAGGTGGGCTGATTTTGAAGCCTGGCAGTTCATCTGTGTTTGCCCAGCTTTCCTGTGCCCTCAGCTGAACCAGGTAGAGCTGAGGATGAAAAACCACCTTCAGTTTTTCACCCACTGTTGTTTTACTTGGCCTGTGGATGTTCCTGCTGCCTTTTTCAATCCCCTCTCTCCAGGTGTGCTCTTAGGAGAGCAGCGGTTGCAAACCAGGCAAAGACAACACTGACCTGCCATATGTAGCTAGCAGCAGATACAGCAATTTATCACCACAAACCAATTGGACAGATAGATTGCACAGCCAGCTGGCAAGGAGACTATGTTGTATCTGGCAGATATCATCAGTCTGAAGTGCAGAATAAGAGTCAAGGGGAGACAGGGGGCACCAGGAGCAAGAGGCATAGCTACCTCAGCTAGTATTTTATCACCACTGCCAAAAAGCAAAACAAGCCACAGCCAAAACAGAAAACAAAATAGGTGCAACTGTTAAACTTACTGAGCCTCTGAAACACAGTCTGGACTTTATAGGTTCTTGCTGGCACAACCAATCTCCCACACACAACATAAAAGGAGACAGAGGCCACTGAAATAATCATATTGCAGTTACATTCGAAGTGACGCTTCCTTGGATGTGCAAGCAAATGCCTTGCTGACTTCTGGGATGATGCATGGATCTGTACATATATGGTCCAGGTGACCCAACAATTTCAACCAGTAGCTGTTGTGCAGTTTTCAGAGAGCTGAACAGCTTATAATCAGCCACATGAAGAGATTTTTACAAAAAGCTTTTCAGACAGGCCAGCAAAAGTACAGGTGGGCTGTCATGTAGGAGATGGGTCCCTGCAATTGCCACCCTGTTAAACAAGACAGAGCTCACTTCAGGTTCCTCAGCCCCGCAGAAAAAAATGACTCGGAAGCCCCAGTAGCTTTTGTAATTGTCCTACATGTTATTTCTTTCTTCTGCTTTTTATTTCATTGGTATGAACTATTTTCTAGGCAAAACATGGTGGGGGGGTTGGAAATCAGCCCATGTTCTGGGCACCTGGGATATTTCTAAACAGAGAAAATGTTGTCAGGAGTGGCCTCTGGATTTAACATGTCAGCTCAACATTTTAAATCTTGACTCCTCTGCCAGAGCTACACTGTTTGCTAGCACAAAAATAAGCAGAGACTGAGCTCTTCCCACTCTCTCTGCCTTTCCTCATATATTCACCAGAAAAATAGCTGGAGCACACCTCCCACACACTGCACAGCATCCAGACTCAAGCAGCCTTCAAACAAGCTTTTTCCTGTCCCAAGCCATTACGCTAGAGCTAGTCAAAAATTAACACTTGCAAGGAAATGAGGAATTCAGAGCAGACAGACTGGGGAAAAACCCAACCCCAAACAAACCTGAACTTTAGCACAGCCAGAACATGCTACCACTTCCTCATAGCAGGAGGATCCCACAGCA
>VZSV01000150.1:1695803-1762604 GCA_013398735.1 Nothocercus julius | reverse complement strand
GGGGGAAGGGGTGCAGGCAGGGGGGAGTTGGGAAAAGGGGGGAAGAAGAGGAAGGAAAAAAAAACCCTACCATCTCCCCATTAACATGAACCTCAGGACAATTTGCTCAAGCAGCTGGAGAATTTTCCTTTAGCTTCACATTTTGAGCCTTACCATCTTAATGGGGAACACTTGGCGGCTGGATCCAGCTCCCCAGCAGCACCTGTGTCGAGGACAAGCACCTGAGGACCTACCTGCGAAGCTGAGGAAGCGAATTTTGCACTTTGTTTTCCCAGTCCCTTGCGCTGTCAGAGTCCCTGAGAGCCATGGTGGAGGGGACAGCAAGACCATCAGGACACAATAGCAGGTCACAGGGAGAGCACCAGCAGCAGCCAGGGCAGGGGAAAGGGCTGCAAACAGCCACGTGTTAGGGGAGTGCAGCTTTGGTCCAAGCCTTAGGCAAGGGCACAGGCTTTGCAATCCTGTCTGCTGTAACCACCATTTTGTTTTATAGCAGTGTTTCTTTATTACGCCTTTCTTTCTTTTTTTCTTCTTTTTTTTTTTTTTTTTTTTTTAATATTTTAGTCACAGCTGGTTGAGGAGGCTTCACTTTCACTTGGAGTTGCAGTTCAGTCAAAGCCCAACTTTAAAAATACATTTTCTAAATATGCACTATTCACTCTTGTCCTCGGTGGTTTGACTGGCAGAAATAAGCGCTGCAAAAGCAGATCTTGACAGTCATCCTTAAATCTTCCTTAATATGGAAACAATCACCTGCCATTTAAAGCATATTTTTAAAGTGGCATAATGTGCTCAAGAAAATGAATGCATCTGGAGTCTCATCCTTTTCATTTTCTAATGCAAACTTATTTGCAGAGATTGCAGAAGTGCACAGGAGAAATGACAGATCCTTCCAGGTGGCCCCTCAAAAGCCATCCAGCCCTATTTTGTCTCATTTTATGTAAATGCAATGCATATGGGTGTGCATGGGCATATATTTTCCCTTCTGCAGACACCCACTGGCACAGCTTTGAACTTTTGTCTTATGAAATCTGAAGGATGAGCCTAAGTTGGTGCATAGAGCGGGATTGGTTGGTGCATAGACTGGATTGCACCTCGCAGCTGTGGGAAGAGGAAGGCACAGGTGTTTCCTCTGGAGCAAGTTACATTAACTCTGTCCTGCATGGTGGCAGCTGCCCCTGCACAGAGACTCCGAGATTCTTGAGACATCTTGCAGGGAAGGTGATACTGAAATGACATGTAGAATTGCAATAGGAATGGCCTGGGTTAGATGTAGCTTCTATGCAGTGCAATGAAGGAACCCAACGCAGTGTTATTCTTGCTCCCGGACCCCACAGTGAGGATAGCATGTGGACCTACTCAGGAGGTGGTTTCATCAGGCCAGGTTCTGTTCTGGCTGGTCCAGGTTCACTTTTGAATGGCTAGAAGGGTTTTGCTGGAGGCTGGAACTTACCCTTAAATTCTAGAGTATAGCAAGGGATTAACTTCCCTCCTTTTTGAGCTAGGCTTCTTTAAGAAGCACAGCAGAGGACTAGGGTTTATTCACACCCCTCACGTTCGTTGATCGCATGTTCAGGGCACATGCCCCTTGTTATGCAGTGCCCACTTGTTCTCAGATCTGTCTGTCAGACGTGGCAAGTACCTGTGCCTGCAGCTGTATCCCAGGAGGCACAGATGTACCTGGAATCTTTCAAAGAAGTTCTAGAAGGCTTGATGCTCAAATTATGTTTAGATAATGATCTAAACCAAACATTATTTTCCATTAAAAGAACTCATAAGAACCAAACTGCAACTGTGCTATGTAAATTTAACTACAGAGTCTCCGGGAAAGGATGTCCAGGGAGCAAGGACCTTCACCTTCTTACCAGAAGGTCTTGGTTCTGACCTGAAACGCAAACATGGTCAGTCCTTGGTGCCAGGCCTAGCGCTGTGTTTGTGGTCTGTTGCAAATGCCAGTCTGCGAGGTAATGCGTTGATTTATGGCATATGAATAAAAAGTACCGAGCTAAGTTCAGCTGAATTTGCCTTTGCTGGGAAAGGAAATAATTATTCTATTTGTTTTGCTTCCAAGATGTGAATAGCAAATGTCTTTCTCACCTCACTGGGAGGAAAAATCACACTCAATATGGTTGAGGTGCACCCCTTTTTATACGAAGCAGCATGACAACCTTGCAATTTGAACGGAATTTTTTTTTTGGCTGTTACCTTCTGTTTTTTTTAATGTGATTTATCATTTGGAGATGCCTCATACATGAACATCTTGGGTTGTTTCCTATAAAATGGCACAGCTTATAAATAAAAGGAAAGGGAAAAGCAGAAAAAAGTAAAACTAATTTCAAATACACTTTCAGAGGAGATGATTTAGCTGCAGTCTGGAGGCAAATGCTCAGCCAAAGGAAAAAAATCTCCCCTTTTAAAATCAGCCATGCTGGTCTGCCACCAGGAATGGGAGTAAGCAGATTGGTCCTTCCCAGGGGCTCGAGGAACCTACGTGATATTTCTTTTCTTGGAATATGTGACCTATGATACTGCCATGGCTACTGCTTTTATTTATTTATTTTTACAGTGAACGTGTTGTGCCTGAGATCATCTTTTCCAAAGCTCAGTTCATATGTGTCTTCTAGAAAGCTGGTGGGCAGAGGACAATTTCAGTATTTGCGTCCTGTGACGAAAGGCAAAGTTTTGGAAAAAGAACAAAATGAGCATGATGGACATTTTGACTGAGAATGCCCCCAATATTGCTGTTTTCTGACTCACTGCAAGCTCCTTTCTGGGACCTTTTTCTCATTTTTAGAAACTGGGTGTTATGACACAAATGTATGAAGGTCTTCATGCAAAGGGTGTTTTCTTCCAGTCAAAGGTCTCGTGAAACAGAAGCTCTTCAGTACTGCTAGTATTTGGTAGTGTAGAGTTGCCCTTGTCTCCTCAGATTAGATGACAGCAATCTCTGTCCCTGTGTTACTTCTTGGCCTCAGTCCTCTTGAAGTAACGTGATCCACAAAGTGAACATTAGAAATGTTTTCTGGGCCAAGGATTTTGCCCTGATGTATTTCAGAAAGTCCCTTCTCTCTCTCTCAGCTCTTATGTCGTCTCCAGCTGGTCTTACACAGCTAAGGCTGCTCCCAGGAGTGACCAGGCAGCCACTGCCTCTGAAGTACGTTTCATTGTAGCCATACTAGTTTGATCAACCAAAGCAACTCAAAAGCAGATCAAAACAAGCAGCTACTCTGATTTGCAGTTCGGTCTCATGTCTTATCCCTGGCTACCTGCTTGACACCTCGTTTTCAGTCCTTCTTGCTCTCTTAGCAAATTTTTTTCTGACTGAGGTGATGTTGGTGAAAGGGTAGGCAGTCCCACAGGCAATCCAGATCTGTAAGTACAGACACACAGAAAAGGATTACACTACAATTTTATCTGACGCAACAAGTAGATCTATGGTGTGAAGATTCGTCACTGTTCCTAACAGTCCTTTCTGTCAAGGGAATTCTCTGTAAAAAACTTCATGTTCATGTGCCATGAGCCTACCCTTGCTGCTGTAAGGTTTGAATGCACTACTGAGATTTCACGAGGGTCTCTCACAAAGGAGAGCTCTTGTAGCACTGGCCATTATGTGTAACTGTAGTATACCTCACTGCCTACTACAATCCCACTACAACTGTTAGCCCAGATTCCTTCTGCAATTCAGAAAGAGAGCAAAGCAGTAGGAATCTTTCTGGGCTGAGAGCAGCCACCTGCCATGATGCCAGATGCTAAGGAGGAGGGTATAATCCAAAATTCTGAAATCTTGCCAAGAATTATTCTGGCTTGAAAAGAATGTTCTCCCTTCATGCAGCATTTTCAGTCTGGAAATGAGAATTAAATGAGGTATCCAAAGGTTTGAACTGGGGTGCTTTCTTCCAGAGGTCAAGAACCCTGTCTTTGGGGTCATTTTGAGAAGGTATACATGTAAGCCTTTAAGTGCTTATGTAGTCTTATATCAAAAACTCAAGCTCCTACAGCCTTGATATCCTTATCTATTCAGGGGAAACTGAAAAAGGCAGATATTTTGGCTATCTATGTTTCAGAGACCATTGTTCTGAAGTTAGGGCTCATCTCATCTGGATTCAACCATATAAAACTGTGAGGCTGGTCTAAGCGAACCACACAGGTTCCCCCATGATTTATCCCACTGCGAGTTATATTTATGTATGTATGTATGTACATATATATTTATGTGTGTATGTATGTATAAGAGAGATGGAGTGCATTACTCCTGGAGCTACCTTTCCTTCACTGTGAAGACAGCACCACTCAGGTGGATCCAACACTGAACTCTTCTTTGGCAAATGGCAGATGAAATCAATCCCACGGTGAAACTACTAGTTAGGTAACTGAGCCCAGCCCAAGCTTCTTGATGGATCTAGTCCTTTTGTTCCAAGCCTGGCATTTGTCCTTAATGTGACTGCTTCTGTTGTCCCCACTGGCCCTGTTTCATGGACAGTGGGTGTTCAGACCCAAAGACTTTGTGTTGGTGGGGCCTGGCTCAAGTGGTCACGACTTCTGGAGGTGCTGCCCAAAAGGCAGGAGCAACCTCAGCACGAGTAGGCACCGCGCAAGCCATCTTGCCTGTTCTCCTTTTTGCCCCTCTTCCTTGGGAGGATTATGCATGTGGAGAGAAGGAAGAAAGCATTGGCCCAAGCAGTTGTGTAACAGCGCTTGCCTGATGGTGTCATGTTCCTTGGAGGGTTTTTCCTTTCCAGGGTGAGCTGGAGCCGTTCCCAGGCTAGGCGAGGGTGCGAGTGTCATTTATGACAGCTCCTCAGGACGACTCCAGCTAGCCTGGGTGCTGTGGGACCAGTCCCTTTTTCCTTGCTGAAAGTCACGTGCTAAGCACAGCTCAGCTGGGGTCGAGGACCAAAGCCAGTGAATTTTACATACTACACAAACTGCCATACCAGGCGCACTGTGGGTGAATTAAGGACATACTTTCAGCCTTAATTCTGGGTTTCCTAGGTTTTGTCAGTTTAAGCCAGATTCCTAATGTTATTTTAATGCAGTTATTTTGCGTGTGAATAATATGCCTTTTATGCCAAACCACAAGTCCTGGAACTAATATCTCATAAAAATGCCTGGAGTCCAAAGCTAATGGCTGTTATTCAGCTGATCAAGTGATGCCTAAAAAAAATTACAGATTAATGCTATTCCCGAGGGGAAGGTAAAATTAAACTTGCCTTTCGGTGCGGTGGGGTGCTCTAGAACGCAGCGTGGGAGGAGGAGGACGTGACTTGGTGTGGATGGGTGGGCCGAGAGGCAAGCGCTCGCCTTGCTCCCGCTTGGAGGGGTAGCAGGGAGCGATGGGACGCACGCAAGCAGAGTGGAGCTTGCCAGCTCAGGTAGGTGCACATGCATTTTGTGAGGAGAAATTGAGCCACAGGATGTCAGCACAGCCTATGAGAAGAGCCGGCGTTCCTTGAGCAGCGGCGGTCTCTCCGCAGAAAGATCTCTTTCCCAGAACATCTTCTTATTTAGGAAACTCGCCTCCCTCGCGGTGGCAAGCGAGGCAGAAGGCTTATTTAGGAAGAAGGCAAGGAGATGGGCACGCAGGGCGCACGTGGGAGCGCGGGCGCGCGGGAGGCAGTGACAAGCACAGCCCTGGCGGGACGGGAGGCCCAGGGGGCTGGTATGTGCTGCCTGCATCCTTGCACGCTCGCTCCCCATTGGAAGGCATCTGCTATTTCCCTGCCAAAACACTGAGGAATTAGCTAGATCAGCTTCTGCAGAGGTGAGGAAGAAATGTGCCGTGCACTAAAACAGTTTGTTTTGCTCTAATTGGATTCATGTCCTCATTTTACTCCAGCTCTTGTGGTCCTGCATGGTGGGAATGGGCAGGGACTTCTTCCAAGGGTGGGCAACCAATTCCCAAAGGGAAAAATGTGGAGATGTCACTGGGATCACTGGAGCCGCAGGTCACTCAGTCATGATACAGGTAACATTTCCCAGCCTCGCACAGCTTTTGGCGGCACAAAGTGAAAGTCCCTCTTTGGGAAGGGGAATCTGAGCCTCCAGCGTGGCAGGATGTGCCCTGCACACCTGCTCCAGCGCCCTGCCTGGCCAGCCTCGCGGATGGGGCTTATGGGGCTCACATTCAGCAAGGCGAGCTGTGCCATGCGCTGAAATTGCTCTGAAATTCTCTGAAAACAGAGAATTTTCCACTGCAACTCATCATCAATTCTAGCTGGTGCAGAGTGCTGTAGAAAAAACATCTTAGTCTGCTGTTTTTCCTGGCTCGCTTGCTCAGAAATGTGGAAAGTACCTGCAGCAGTGGTGGCTTTTCAAATCCATCCTTTAAGACTCTGGAAACAAAATGAGTTCAGATGGAAAGGAAAGAAAGTGCATAGGTCAAGAGTCCTAGGTCTGAGTGGTTGTAAAGTGCTAAGCATCCTCGCTGTGTTAATCCTGGTAAACAACTAGTGGTTTTCAGTCCTGTGTCCCTGGCGCTGTGGAAACTTTTGACGTCTCTTTACTGACCGTTGTGGTTTGAAGCTAACTTCTGCCTCTGAGTCAGACGGGCGTTAAAAACCTTGGGACAGCTGGAACGAGCTACAGAGCAGAAAACAGACACAAAATAAATAATTAAATCAATGAGAAATTTGTGGTCTAAATTGTGCCTTGAATATGCATTTCAGAGTTAAGCCTTATACTTGAAATTCTTCCATTTTATTCAATGTTCCTGCAGAGAATGAATGAGTGTTACATGAGGAAGGCAGATTTCTGTGGAGAGCACCTGCTCCCACAGCTTCCAAAGATGTCCTGTATTTGCAGATTCATCTGGACCCACATAAGCCTGTGACTTGTCCAAGACAGTTAGATAGGTCTTACTTCAACTTGTGCACATACATTATACTTGACAGAAAATTTCTCTTTTATTTCTGTTTTGGTCATGTTTCTTCCAATGACAGATTGTTATGTTTTTTGTTGGTTTTATTACTCAATAACTGGATAGAGAGGCATGACATAAATCCATATGCTAGGTATATTCTCTCTCTGAGATAGGCATTTGAGTGATTTGGTATGTGTATATATATAGAGAGAGCGTTATAATTTTCAGTAAAGCCTTTTGTCTTGCTCATTTAATTTGCAAACTCACTTGTTTTGGTACTTCTAGAGGCAACAAAAGGTGCTAAATAGACAGTTCAAGTTGCAGGTAAAGTTAATGGCCACTTGTGAGCGGGTAAGAATTTAAGTGACT
Source organism: Nothocercus julius (assembly GCA_013398735.1). NCBI lineage: Eukaryota > Metazoa > Chordata > Aves > Tinamiformes > Tinamidae > Nothocercus > Nothocercus julius. The sequence goes on along the minus strand of VZSV01000150.1, from coordinate 1,755,376 downwards.
TACCCAGCATCACATAGGTAAGGAGAGCTTGCGGTTCTGCAGAGCAGCTTTCAAATTCCTCCCCGTTTTCTTCCTATGGTGACCTGCCTCATTTACTGCTCATCAGGTAAGGGACTCTCCCTTCCCACGCAGTTCTGTGCAGCCCTAGGGCAGTGTCCATCCAGACAAAAAAACAAACAAAACAAAAAACAACAACAACAAAAGAAAAAAGAATCCAAAACACACAAAAAACATGTGATTAGCCAATTTGAGGGAGGTCTTTTTTTAAAACAGATATATTTTTCCTTATCTTTCCTTCTGGAAATATCTGATCCATTTTAGCAGAGAAATTTCCCTCAGTATTCAGCCTGAAGCAAACATGTAGAATTTTCCTATCAGGGAAAATTCCAGACTGCATAATGAAAGCTGGGTAAAAGGAAAATAACCAAATGCAGAGGCTGCTAATAGAAAAGATGAGACAGCTTGAGCAATGGGAAACGCTGTAATGCGGGAATCGCTGTATCTCCACTGAAGTTTTCCTCCTGTGGAATGCTGCTGCCAAGTTGCTTTAATTCCACAGAACAGTGTTACATAAATTTTTAGGGCAAGAAAGAAATTGAACATTATTCCTAGAGCCCTTGCTTTGCTATCACGGCACCCACAGAGCTGCGTGCAAATGGCTGTGGGCAGAAAGGCAAAGGCTGGGTCTGCAGGGACGTGCCGGGTGCTCGGGGTGCCGCGGCTGAGAAGCTGGTAGGGGCAATGGGCAGACCTTCGGTTCTGTCTGGCTGTGGTGCCAGAGGGCCATGTAAAGGGCAACATGTTGTTCCCTTGCAGCTTGCAAGTAAAAATCCTCAGCACAAATTTAAGTTAAATCTCTGCCTACAGTATCACATCTTGGGTGTTTATCTGGGGTGGGGAGAGGGTAGCTGAGGAGGCCTAGGCAGAGAACAGAGTTGTGCCTCTTCAAAGAGAAAATACAAATGTTCTTTAATATCTCCAAACAGGCAGGATCCTAAGTGAGCCTGCCTGCTTGTGCACTGGCTTATTCGTCAACTTAGTATTCAGGAAAGGGAGCAATTACCATAGCAACATTCCCATCTTCTGACATGTATCATGCCGCTCATGTAGTCAAGGCAGCGCAGCACCCTCTCACACATGTGCTCCATGAACTTTTGTATTACTGACAATATTAAAGAGAAAAATAAGTCTCATGATTGACACTCTTGCCCGTGATTTTTATGACTCCTTAAAAAGAAAGATGGAACTGCTCCCCTTCCCCCATCGTTCTCCTTTGAACTGTTTTCTCTCCATCCCACTGAAGTGATGAGAACAGCTCATGCCCCAGATCTGCAGATATATGTTCCTGACACTAGTCCTACGCTATGCAAATGTGTAAACTGCAAAATGCAAAGGGTTTTAAAAAATTAAATACATCTAGCAGAGTCTAAATTCTGAGTAGAAGTGCTGAAGGGAATTAAAAGTCTTCCAGCACCTTCATGATTACTGCTCTATAAAACAAAGCCAATGTTTATTCCACGTGTTTCCACCATGGTCTGGCTAGCCCTGGCCCAGTGCCAGCAGCTGAGGGTGGGATAGCCAAGGCCGTGTGGAAGAAAAAATCCTCCAAAAATCCTCTAACATTGCAAAAAGTTAGAATGAGACCATTTCACTGCCTATATATTTGCCTGGGATCATGCCCATCTAACAAGTGGTTCTGCCATTAAAGGTGTCCCAAACGATTGGCATGGTGTTGTGCCTATGTGTTTTTTATAAAATATAAATAAATTTCCCCAGTAAATATATAAATATAGCTCCCTCATGTAGCATCCGGCGCCTGGCCAGGACCCTCACAAGTGTGTGGGGAAAGTGCTGAGCTTATATGTGTTGCTGTAAGCCTTGCACATCTAAACATTTTACTGTGTCTTGTATCAGATTTTGTTTTTACATCCCCGGGCTCCCCACCACCCCTCGCTGATCTTTAGGGTCACTGTACAAAGCTCTGCGACTTGTCCTTCCCCAGGGAGAACGGATGTAATTATACTGTGGTCAGTGTTGCTTAATGGCTCAGCTGAGATCACTTCTTGAAGGAGCTGCTGCGTTTTGCTCGGGTTGGGGAACACTCTCTTCCTTTGTCTGCTCCACAGCTGATTATTCCAAGAAATAATTACTGAAGAAATTCCTTCTTGAAAACTTGCCTGGTAGTGACCCTTGGCCAGACTACATACACGTAGTGGAAGTCCTCTATTATCTTTTTTTTTTTTTTTTTTTTGCTACTTCTCTTGTGCACTTAATTGCCTCTTCCACCTCTATAACTAATAATGCTCCTATGCTGTTAGGCCACCACTAAAGAAAATGGTTTGCAGATTAATGCCAGTAGCAGAAGAGGGATGGGCTCGCCACCTTCTTTTGTCCCATTACATGAGCCAGGTGTAAACTTAGAAGCCAAATTGGGACCCTTATTAAATAAGAATAATTTCTTTTATATAGTAAATAAACAAGTACGCATATTTAGAAAGTTATTCAGGCACTACTCTGCCTGCAAAATTAAATTAAACATCCAGAAATGCAGAAGCAAAAATTTCCTAAGCAGCTCAAGCTGCGCCAAATTGCACAGTACGTAAATGTTCTGTATGCAGCAGAAAGAGTCTGCAGATACCGCAGACGCACACTGGCCCGGACGCTGCTCACCAAGCAGCCTGCAGCTTGCAAGCCTCATGCTGACGGGAAAAGCTGGAGCACGAGAAGCTGCATGTTTGTAGTTACGGTGAAATTAAAGCCCATATCGAGCATGCATGCTGCTGAGCTGCAAAGCTTCTCCAGCCTAGTGACCAGTGTTTACTTTTTATAATAAAAATGCTGAATTTGAACATCATGACTAGCTACAGTATGAATTGTATGAAAAAGATGCTGTTTTACTTCTGTCAAGTTGGTTTTTTTTACAGCTCTGAGGAACAGCAGGTACCTCCTCCTGTAGGCCAAGAAGTCTGTGGCCTACCTTGCACATTTCTGTGCTGGCATTTGTTGTGCTGAGGTTCAAATCCCTTTACAGCTGTGGTCTGAACAAGAAAAGGGCACTTAAGGGAATAAGTCTACAACTTGCTCTTCTGGGCTACATTAAAATTATTGATTTCCATCTGTTACTTGGACAAAACAGAGTGCATGCATTTTAGATAAAAATAAAATCACTCATTTTGGAGACTACATGTTAAATACATTTGCTGTTTATGGTCTGTAAATTGGACAGTGCAGTTCTTAGAGTTACTTAATAACACAAATCAGACGAAGTCACTGTGCTCAAAAGACCTATTTTAGCTGTAAACACTAAAAGCTCTTTCACTTCATTACGTCATTACGAGCACTACGGAAAACTTCCCAGCTGGACGTCCACTTGCACCCTCATTCAGCAAAGCCTCTCTCTTCAGAAAAGCACCTGGGCATCTGCTTTGAATTCAGCATGCACTTGAGGATTTTCCTAAACAGATGTTAACAGATAGATCATTTTACTTTCCAGACTAATTTAGCTTCCCCTTTACCTTCCTTGCCTCAAAAAGGAGCGATCATTGCCACTGTGGAAAGTTAACCACTCAAACCTGTAAATACTTTTCTTCTGGGACTTTTGCAGTAGTCAAAGTAGCATGTGCAAAGCCCAGACCTAATACTACAAGCAGACATATTGAAGACATGTGCACTTCCACAACACATGCAAACATGTTGGGAGGTTTTCTTTTTTTTTTCCTTTGCTCTACTGTAACATCTGTGAGCCCTGTTTAAGTGGCTTAATGCAGCTCTGAACCGCAGGAGCAGTGCAGAGCAGCTGGCATACCCCAGTGGATATGACCTTTTATACCAGTATGCATCGTGCTTTAATTGAATGCTTTCTTTGTTGTTGTTACTGATGGAAAGGATTTATTTGTGGCCAATATTTGCCCCTGTTCACATTAAACATGGGAACATTACAAGACAGGATGAGCAGCACAACTGTGCCCAGGCTGCATTCAGAAGGGACCTCCCCCGTTGCTTGCGCTTTTACTGCCAGGGCACAACCACCAAACTCACCTCTGTGACACTCACCTCGCTGTAGCTTTTCCACAAAACCTGAGGTGGACAGCCTCTTCAGGACCTGATTTTAACTTGAGTTCTAGATTACAAATCCTTTCAACATGCCACTTGATGCTGTCAGAGTCTTCGGAGATTACCAAAGTTTATCTTAGAGCCCCTTGAGCTGGCCAATCTTCGTAGAAAATGAAAGGTGAAGAAGAGACTGTTGTCAGGATTTGAAATAGTCTAATTGCAAGTTTGAAAGGAAAAATCAAGTGAGAAACATGTTTCTTACAGACTGTCCTTGCAAACTGCCATTCTGTTGGATTTTTAGCCATTTTTCCATCTAATTGCAGTGTCCAATGCTTTGACATATCTTGATGAGACTTTACCTAATGTGACTCAGGTGGACTGAGAAGCAAAGAAGCAATTTCATATTGGGGAAAATATTTGCTGGTTTACTTTAAACTAAGACAATGATTACTATAGAGAGACAGTAAAATGTGCTTTTATCACACAAAAGCTAAATCACTAAAATAATTTGATGTTGAAATTGTGGCAAAAATCAGCAAATTATGGCAATCTCTTTGTAACAGACTGAGATGAGAACTGTACATATATGTTTTGGGGTAGCTAAATGCATATAGAAAGCAAGGATGAGCTTCCAAAAGCCAAAAAGGACATATCATCACAGTGAAATTCATAGGTTTTTTGAAAAATCCTGATTTATATGTTATAATATACAAAGTCAAGAGAGTACTATTAAGACTGCAAAGTCAGGCCTTCAAGAGTGAGGTAATGTCAGAATTAAGGCCGTCTGTTCAACCTTAATTTGGCCCCTTGTGAGTATGAATTATGATACTGCCTTTAATTAGATGATCACACAATATTTTTCTCTCTGTCTCATTCATGACATATGATGGATCGTGCTCACTGACAAAACAGTATTTTGTTTTTTTTTCAAGGCTCAAGGTGTGGCATCCTGCTTTATCAACTGCATGCTATACCTTTTTTTTCTGACAATAAATGTAATATTTCCTTTGCACGTTTTTTTTGTTGGAGGTTTACCGTTGCAGCTACAACATACTTAACAAGTAGTGGTCATTTTGTTTTACTACAGTTCTCAAGGGAAAGACTAGAGGTCTTTCTGTTCAGGTTATTCATCTACAAATGATTCCCATTGCCTAAGTTTCACAGAGATTGTGCCTCCTTCATATTTGATGTAGGAAGTTGTATTTGCTTAAGCTTTGAGAAGATATAGACAATACAAAGGAAACAAACTAGTCTGCTTTAGGATCCAGATTCTGTGTGGCCTTGAAAAGCTCAGGAATTGTAGGGAAAATCCTGTTCAGCCAGAAGTTGGATCACTTCCAAAGTTGATAAATCTTTTGAAGAATTTAGCTCTGCTTTACAAGGAAATGCAGACATTTTTTCCCCCTAAATTTTGGTAAGAGACAAATAGATTTTTCCCATACAGTAGAAAGTGTTCTTAATGTAACTGCTACCTTTCTTCCAAAGAGCTATCTCCAGAGCAAGAGGAAGGTAGAGAAAAGCTTGCTAGACATGGAAAAAAAATTGTTTTCCACAGATTTGTACTTGTACTAGATGACTTGTTCTGACAACATTTTTCCACCCAAAAAATAGTTGTCCTGAGAGAAATACCTTTCAGCCAAAAGGGTTGAAATTTGGCAAGGTTACAAGTGACTTCTACTTTAGTCATCATTCATCCATCATCTATCTTAAGAATGATGGATTGTGTAATTCTAAAGGGAATGAACATGGTCTAGAGGAGTGCTCCCTGGGTACACAGGCCCCTAAGTTATTTATATCATTGTTCATACATCATAGGTTGGATTTAGTGCTCTAAAATATTTTTGACTTTAAATACTGTGATTCAAAGCTCACAGAGGGTGGACAACTTTCTAAAATTTGGGAAGACAAATGGAGTCCAAAGCTTCTCAGAGTACTTTGATTTCATTAGACCAAATGACACATACCACATTTTGTGCCACATATATTGCTTTTGACTAATATTAGCAACTTCAGTGGCTTAAACCCCTATGCGCTTAACCCATAACTGAACCTTGCTTATCTGTTGTTCTGAGGTGCTGAATACCGGCATATTCACAGGCATATGGGAAGATAATTCTAATTGTCCCTATTATGTACCTCTGAAAAGGAGTCTTGTTTCACTTGACCCACTAGCTATGCATTCAACTATGCAGTTTTTGGTCTCTGCTTTCTTTGTGTTTTTTATGGCTTTCCCAATGTCACTTGAAATGACATGTTATTAGAAGAAAACTTATCTTGAGCAGGTGCAAAACTCAGTGAGACTGAGGAATCTTTCCATAACCAGTCAGTTTGCAAACACATTGCACCAGTGGTACAATAAATACAGGAGCGACATTCAGAGTGTGCCCCAGCAGAAGGTTTACAGCTGTGTGGCACTCTAGCATTTCTTATTTTTCATTGAATACCCTTTCAACTGGAAGAATTCTTGAATTCAGGGAAGGAAAAAATATGGATGAGATCACCAAAATAAAAAAGAAAAAAAAAAAAGCTAGACTTAACTGAGTCTTAGCAGTGCAACATGAGTTAGGTTCTCCAAATGGGAAACAAGTCCAGGGTACGTGCTTTGGGTTTCCCACCCTAAACCACAGTTGATAGTCACTGCTGCTGCTGCTCTTAGAACGTATGGCCTGATTCTTTGGCACACTCATTTTCCACCATTCCTTTCACATGCTACCAAAGCTTTCAAAAGCACAGCTCGTAGCTCACCGAAGCATGACGGGGTCCGTGTTTTCTTTCCTTGCTGAGTTCTGAAAGCCTGTTGAAATAACAGACATCTTACCACCTCCAATAACAACCATCTATTACAATCAAGTCTTAGCTATCTGTGGTCAGAGTAACCATGTTGCAGAATAACTGCACATCTCTGCCAAGTCAGCTCGGGTCCCGCAGCATAATAACTCTGAAGCAAGGCCACATGGCTACAGCTAATTTGCTAAAGGCAGGTCGAGTGCGTAAGCAGCAAACTTGTTTTTATGTGGCGTGGAGCTGGGGCAAACAAACACAGCAGACCCAGAACAGCTCTGTGCAGAGCTGGTACAGCCTTCTCCAAAGCATCCTCTTGATTTCGGGCGCACTGGCCATCTCTGAGGTGCCGCTCATTCAGCTCCTGGGTTTGCCAGCCCTTGCTCAGCACTGGACCTGTACAGAGGATCTTTGGGGCTTTGCTGCATTTTGCATCTTCCACACGCTGAGGGGTGCTGAGGTCAGGCACAGCAATGCACAAGTGGATGCTTGACCTAGCTCTGTGCACAGCCACCGGCATCTGTACTTCGCTTTCCAGCGTGGCTCATCAAAGCTGTGCCAGCCAGGTTGCCCTCTTCCTGGCTCTTCTCACACTGCATTACCTCTGATCGCGGTGACTTGTCTGGGTAGCGGAAAGCAAGAGGTGGATGCTTAACTTTTAAAGAGTCAAAAGTAGCCTCATGTCCATTAAAATAGTTCTCCCTGGGGTATCTAGACATCAGCATTCAAGAAATTCAAGAAATCTTAAACTTGAAATTCTGCCTTTTTCTGCCTTTCAAAGTTTGTTGACTTTGATGTTCAAAAAAAAAAAAAAAAAAAAAAAGAAAAAGAAAAAAAGGACCTTGCTGCAAATTTTCCAACGGCTGTGGTTGCTTTAGCATAGCTCTTTTCCTGGATTCTATGTGAGTTGTGAGTTCATGGTACCACAGTTTCCAAGGGACCACTGGAGGATCTCCTTCTTTATCTGGCCACTTACTTCCATAAAATCTCTAGTATCTTGCTTAGCTTTGAAACCTTTACATCTCTGGCCAACGGGTTAAAAATTATTAAGAAAAGACAGGCCGAGAGACACAAAGGCAACGTAATCTTAGAAGTGTTATTTTTTAAGGAAACCAACCAAAAGAAACAAGCAAAGGGTCACAGCATCCCCTAATCTTTACTTAAACACCAAAGTCAAACCACATTCTCCAAGCAGTGCACAGTTTCCTATAACAGCATGTACATAAACATAAGTGGATCGTAAAAGATACTGGAGGAGGCATGTCAGGATTTGCATTAGATCATTTTTGCCCAATGAACTCTTGTTCCAGAATTAAACCTCTGTTGTTATCCCTTTAGTAAAAATCACGTGTAAACGTTTTATATCTTTCAAGTGCTCTGCATATGTTAAAATAGATATACTTAAATGCACTAATAAATATGTGGGATGTGAACATCAAGACATTTGGATCTATAAATTACTTTTTTGTACAATAATTTCTTGTCGAAGATTATTCCACTCACAGTGTTTATTCTAAGCACTTTTCCTGCCTGCTAGAGTTCCTTTCTGACTGTCTAATAATTAAAACAACAAAAAAATCCTCTGTCAAATTTAGACTATGGCTAGTATTTTTCAAGTGAATTCTAATACACAGAGGCATGTGTTTAACATTTCTTTACGTGCCTCCCTGAAGCAAGGCTTAAGTGTTCTGTCTGGTACAGCATTAACGGCACAGTCCATTTCTTGAGAACTTCATGACTTGAAATGCAGACTCAGGTCTTGTACTAGGAAAATGTGAAGAAAAATCCTCATGCAGAAATACCTACATAATCTACAATCGACATTGCAAATTCACCAAAATATATCATTCATACACCATCAACCCATCTAGAATTCCAAGAATCAGCATGAAGAAACAGAAATTTGGGGGAAATGTGATTTTTATTTAGGTATATTTAAGAAAAGTTCAATTCTGATAGCTTATCACTGCAAATAAAACTTGATTGGACTGATAAAACTATAAACATCAGGAATTTAAGGCAACTGTTACATAAAATTACATAAATATTTCAGTCAGATTGAATTCTTCTTCAGATACATTCATGCAATTACCTCTTAATATATCTTTACACAGTACTTTGAAGAACATCATTATTTTTCCCCTATATTAGACCTATCTGGTTAAGGTTTTCTCAAATGATATAAGGAATGGATTCCATGATGGAAGTGGAAAAACTTAATGGTTTAATGACTTATCTGATGCAAGTAATCCATGTTGAGAATGCTGTGGAGATAAATACATCCTATACACATGTCACATGCAGCATGAGGAAATAGGGAAGGAGACTGCAACATAATTAGTGTTCTTAGCTAAAATCATTATTATTCCACAGAACCCCCCAAAATATCCTTTTGATATCCTTTTTGCATTGAGTAGATGCCCATTAGACTGTCTGGTTTCCGAAAGATTCCTCTCCACGACAACCTCTGTTGGAGATGAGAAATCCTGGATGGAGTCATAAAAAAATCCTCCATGTTGCATTTAATGTTCACTCCAATTTAGGCTTTTCTTTTCCTTCTTCAATACCTGAAAAAAAATGACAAGAACACCTTTTAACAACCTCCGAGTGAATAAAAATGAAGAGCTTACTTAGAGAGGTTCCTGTAATGCATTAATATTTCTTTTCCCTTTACTGTCTCACCCCCGCCACTTGCTCACACACTCCTCTCATGCGTGGCCTCACCTGCTGTGAAAGAAAAGAGTATCTGCACACCTGGTGTCGGCGGCTGTCCAGTAATGAACTGCATAACCCTTTCTCCCTCCAGACCTTTTCCAAATCAGTCTGAACCCCTGTGGCACACTCAGCCTTTGACTGCTGCAGGGGACCATGAGCAGTTATCTCCCTGAACTCCTCTGCTTACCTACAAGCAAATTAAAGTACATGTTACGATAGCTACTGCCAGCTGAAGCTAAGCAGTTGACTTCATTTGAAAGCCAGCTCTTGAAGTTTGGTCTTATAATTCAGTGAGTTCAGGTCCCCCATCCCCATTTCGACACAAGATCTTTAGAAATGCACAAGCACATCTCCCTTTTTCGAGGTTATGTGAATGAAGAACCAACGCCTGTCGAGAGGGTACCTCTCGCCCATGGCCACCTCTCTGTAACATCGGGACTGCTGAGTTCGGTGATGAGCTCCTTAAGAAACTTATCCTCGCTTCAGAGCTTTTCTCTTGTCTATGCTGAGTGAAGTCTGGGCCAGGCAGCGGACTGTGTTTTTTCTGGCAATGAAAACATTCAACTATTTCATATGCTGTTCCTGAACACTGAATTACTATCGGTATCTGACAGAAGTATTGTTCTTCTGACTAAGACCCCTCTGCCAAACATTTCAAATAAAAATGTTTCTTTTGGACGTTTTCAAGCTTGCTGCATGTTGGAAAAGAAATACCTCTGAAGGCAAAAGAGAAACAATTTTTGAGAATATTGAGAGGAAAACCCAGTTGCAAGTAAGTCCACCTGCTAATGCAATAGCTAATTAACTCCAAGGTGGAAACAGCAAGACACATCTCCAGTCAAAAAGCAGAACTTCAGAGTGCTAAGTACAGTGGGCCGGAGTGTTGCTGGCAAACCAAAATAATAAAAGAACCAGTGTCAAAGGTTTAAAGCCAAAACAAAAGGATGGATCCAAAAAGTGACAGTGGATTTGCAAGACCCAATCTTGAATCTCTTACTTTTTGCTGTAAGGAACTTTTTCCAGTAGTTTTCACTGAACTGTTTTATTCACCTTTTAAATAGAGCCCTTTTCCTTTATTCTGAAGTACTCTACTGCAAGCGTATTTAGTAGTTTGGCAGGAATGCTCATTGTCTCAAAACTGTGGACAGACACCGGCTTGTAGAAAAGGCAACTTTTCCTTGCCCACTATGCTTCTGGTTTAACTCGGAAAAACTAACTACAAATCATTTTGTCAGTAAAGAGGTTTTATTTATGCATCTTCATTAGAAAAGGAAAAAAAAATCCAAACACCAACCCCACCACCACTCTGAAATTTTCTCAAAGTAGATTCCTTTAACTTGAAATTCAGTGCTCAAAAGTCTCTTCTAAATGTATAGATTCCAAATATGCATTCTCCAAATCTTGCATGATGACAGACTGTCAATATTTCACTTTTCTGCTGTTTGGGGCGCACCTGTCACACACTTCAGATTTGGTTTATGCAAATTGTTTCAAGTGTGGCAAAACAACAGGTGACTGACGCCATTTGCAGGTTTGTAAGTGCTCGAGCCACAGAGGAATCTGGGTCAATATTCTTGGACCAAATCAAGGGAAAATCATAGGGGATAATAAGGTCACGGTGAGTTTATTGGAAGAATGAATGGAGTAACTTCAGCTCATGTAGGATGGAGGGCCACAAGAACCAGAAATTTTATTATGCACACTGTGAAAGAGTGAGGAAGATTTTGCACAATTTACTTATTCATGGACTTTGTAAGAGTGTGTGATTCTTTACCATATTATTAAGTTTTATTTAAGACTTGGATCAAGTGAAATTCTTCCTAATGGTCACTTCCTTAGAAACTTCTTTCCTGTATTAATGTAAATAGTGTAAATGAATCCAAATGTGACATCAAGCTGCAGATGCAAACCCAGACTTGAGTACTGTGACAAATGATCACTGGATCTAGACTAAAACATAGAGTTTGTATCAGGGTGCCTATATGAGCAAATGGTAAGCAAACCTTCTCTAAGCTTCTGGTATCAGGTTCTACTTAGTATTATACTGGAGGGCGTCTTAAGAGATTTGAGCATGCAATAAGCTACCATGTAAATTTGTGAATATGTGAACAACCAGTTCGTAATAAGTTTCCCAAAAGCAGATACAGGTTGATCACAATGTGGTAAGGCCCAATGAATGTAACGACAAAATTCCCATTAAGAAAGAATTTCACTCGGTTTATCATTGGCCATTGAGATGATCAAGAATGTTGCCTGCCTATTTCAGGCATTTATATAAATGAAAAAAATCTTTAATAGATTAAAGGAACCTAATTCTAATTGTGTGCTTGTCTTACTATCCCCTTTTTCTTTATTTGGCAATGGGTGGCCTAGATAAGGTAGAAGAATGCAAAGTCCCTAGACTTATGTTTATCCCGCACTAAGGTGATCTTTCATTTCTATTTGCTGATGTGAATATTCTTTGCCTTGAGTAAATTTATAGGCAGCAAACACTTTATAACTGAAAATACTAGAAGATTTTTTTTTCTTTCTATGTCTAAGCTTAACATTAACAAGTTTCCCACAGAACTATACTTTATTGTAGCTGCATTTAATGGATTCATCAGCTAATAAAACTAGGTGGGTTGTAAATCATTCAGGTAATTGCCAATAGTGCTTAAATAAGTTTGGAAGTTATAAGAAAGAATAAATATTCATAGCTAATCATGTTCTCCATCAGCCATTCCATTCACTTCACTGTTGTTAAGAACAAGCTTAAAGTTTCAATGGAACTTCTGTCTTTCTACTTTGTTTTAGTCTTCTAAAAACCTGGAGTTTCAGGGGAACAAGTCCTGACAGAATCTTTCAGGAGTTAATGTTGCTAAAACAATACTCACATTTTTGGGTATCCCATATGTAGTTGTTCAGAACCTCTCCCAGCAAGTAGAAAATGTTAATTATTATGGTAACAGCTGTGAAGAAGATTATTTTGACACCTGGGCTCAGGTACTCAAGAAGTGGGTACACCCACACTCCTGTAACATGGTGAATCCAGCACACCCTGTAACAGAACAAAAATGACAATTACTGATTGTAATAGCCCTTTTTTTTACAAAAGTCGCTTGGGCTATTTATGTACCTAAAAAGCGATTATTTGAAAAGACTGCAAGGTGCAATGAATTTGGCCTCGTCAAACATGGGATAATATCCTTCCAGACTGAGATCAAAAATGATGAAAATAAGACCGATCTCCTGCAATCTTACTGCTTTTTCTTAACTTAACCTGAACAGTGGGCCAATTTTCACGTTCTGCAGCTTGCTTCAGTGAAGACAAACTGCTGATGTAGGCAGGTATTTCTTTGGTGCATTCATGTTTATTTACAAAGGAAATACACTCTTGTTTCATACAGTAGCACTAAAACAGCAACACAACTCCAAGTAAGATTTTTATCCAAGGAATATTCAGTGTTCTCAAGGCCCCCCTACATAGCCAGATTCTCTGCTTTCTGGAGTGGCTGTTTCCTCTTTGTATCCATTTCTGTGTTTTTAATGCATTTCCTCTGCTCACCTGGCATGTACCTCAGTTTTGGGGCTTGCCAGCCCTCTTTAGGAGAAGCTCTTTAAAGAGAAACCCTCAGCTTCTCTTGAAGAGAATGATTTAACTTCTTCAGCACCAGTGTTTTAGGTTGCTCCTCCTTTTCTTTTACTCACTTGATATCATCTGGGATCTAATCATTTTTCTTTCTATGTAGGATAAAGAAAAATATCAAGTCCTAGCACCTCAGTGAAAATTTGCCCAACTCCACACTCATTGCACAATAAAGGAAAGAGAATATTGATGATTTGCTGGTGACAGATTTCTAGTATTCAGGCACAGCGCCGATTGCAAGCACACTAACCCAAGGGACAGCAAACCAGCTTTAATGCAAGAGGGTCTGAAGGAGTGCTCCAGATACACAGTTTCTCTGTGAGTGATTGCAGTGGACATGAACACGGTTGGTGGTGCATGTTCACCTGGCCTCACTGCAAGGATGGGCTTTGCAGTGAAACCCGAAATGGTGAGTGGAGATGTCAGAGGAAGCAGAGTCCATACGTTTCAGTAGTGTGAAGCTATACGTGGCAAAAGGATTCAGCTGCCGTGCAAAAGAGCAAACATAGAGGCCAAATGGGAAAGGTGCCCAGTGGAGATCAGCCCTGGACCTGTGAGCTGCTGGGCTCTCAGTAAGAATTTAAATCTGTGCCTTCCTGATCTTGTCACTTAGGGGGGAGCTCACAGTGAAGCACAGCTAGAGAGGAGACCAAGCAGGTGTCCAAAATCCCTGTGTACTGATTCTCTCTTACCCTGGAAATGTACATGGTTCTCATTGCTTCCTTTCTCCTTAGAAAAGCTTTTATTACATCCAAATCCTTAACAGTTGGACACTTCATGTAGGAATTTGCACATGTCAGTAAGATGAGCTGCATGATCTAAATGCCGATTAAAACCTCTTTCTCCAAAGGAGTAATATATGGAAAATGATCTCTGTATTGTTTTCAGTTCATTTTCTTTTAAGCATCATTTTGTTAATTCATTCCCACCAGAATGAACCTCTGACCAGGGTTATCTGTGAGAAAAAAAGAGTTACTGTGGCCCATTTTAACAGGATTCAACACATTCCACTTGATCAGAGAAAAAGAATGGGATAGTAGAAGGTAATGGGATATCCTCTATTCCCACTGGCATTGGTTAGCTTTGCTGGGAGTGCCTATTACTGTCTGATCTTCTTCAGTTGGTTTGCTTTTATTTTATGATCATTTTGTGGTAAATAAACTCCAAGTAAAAAAGCTTGGAACAACAAAAAAAAAACCACAGTGTTTCTTTTTCAAGCTTTTTCTTTTTTTTTTTTTCTTTTTTTTTTTTTTTGGCTTGATGAAACTACCCATCAGCATCTTTACAGAGGAACTTTTGAAGTGAGCTTCTAAACTGCACCTGTGTATTCAGGTTCATGAAGCAAGCAGAAGTGACATTTACTAGAAAGCATTTATGTTGGAATGCCAAAGTATTTTCTAAATCCAACAAATGAGTCATTAATGAGTTCCTGAATGCCAGCTATGTCTTGCTAGCTCAGAATCTTTGAGCACATCTTATGAATGCTACTCTTTGGTGGCCAAAATGCTGGCCTGTTATTTGTTTGGTAACACTGCTTATGTTTTCAAAGTAGCTGCTGTATGCCCATTACCAGAGCAGCCACAACGCAGAGGAACTCACATGAACAAAAAGGACCAAGTGCCACTCAAGAGACAAAGATCACAAGGCCATCTGGCCAAGCACCCTGATCTTCCTTTAAACAAGCCCTACCAGCCACCTCCCTGCATTTGGCTAGACTAATGTTAGACTTCTCTGCACTGAGCAATGACACACTGACTGTTCCTGCATTGTCTGGATCGTGAATGGGAACAGCAAAAGTACGAATGCTACCATGGAAACCTTACCTGATGGCCTTTGTGAGGGAGCTCATTCCTGCTTGAATACAAGCTAACTCAACGCTGCACAATAAAGGGCTGATCAACTGTAGGCATAAAGCTTCCATACAAAGCTACTGATTACTAATGTTAATGAATGCCTTCAACATGGCAATTCTAGTAGTCATTATTCTTGTCCAACCTCATTATTAGATAAGCACAGGGGTGCAGGCATTATGGTTTACTTTGGAGTGCAAACCTGTACCCAATTTAAGACCCTGTTATTGAGCAGATTTAAAAAAAAGTGTCATTTAGATAAAGATATTCTAAGGAGAAAAAGTTAAACTAAAACTGGGACAACTGCTTTCAGCAGATGAAGTTAACATAGCATCTCCTTATGTTTTGGTTCTGTGACAGCCTGTGTAGACTGATGACACAACATTGAGTTTATTTTCAAAGATGAATGTGTTACAGGTTGCAGAGTTTATCTTACTGGTCATTAGAAGTGGTAAGACAAGGGAGTAGAAATACTTCTGTATTGCATTCAAAAGTAAAATGTTGGTTTAAAAAGTGATGATATTTGGAAATATTCAACTAGTCAAGTCAAGGTCAAGTTAAATTTTGGACTTCCAAAGTAAAAGAAATTTCTAAAAAGAAGCAATAACATGTTTTCATTTTTTCTCCTGATTTCTAAACCAGAGTCCGTCACCATTTTTCACTACTACTATGCAGCGGACCCTGAATTTCTCAATTGTCAAAATAATGAGGCTTTTTTTCCCCACCATTTTTTCCAGCAATAAGTCTGTTTGAGGAAAAGCTATGCCGAGAAAATACTTGTACATTTATTCTTTATTCTTTGGCAATTGCTTCAAAAACGTAGGAATGTTACGGTTAACGTGTGCCCTACCTGCCACTTTGAGTAATGCAACTATATATGTGAAATCTAACCTTGGTGCAAGCAAGCTCAAGAGCTAGATATCACAGTAGATAAACATGTTGTCTGAAGGTTTACAGCAGGAGCCATTCTGCGCAAAGCAGTTGCTTCTTTATGAAGGCTTCTCTCAACTATGTAATTTGAATACAGGGAATACTTTTGAATGCAGAGACATTACAACTTGCTGGCACTTTGGGGGCAGAACTCTGAGTTTCCACCTCTTCCCTGTGTAAGCCAAGCCCTTTGACTACATCGGTACCAAAACTAAGTGCACTTGGAGGATACAGAGTGAAACTAGAAATAGGAACTCTTAGATGAAGGTCTGTTTAACTTCTAAAGATCAGTGAATGAGAGGGGACAGAATAATAATAATGAGTGTCATGAAATGGCAGAAGAGCTGCAAACGCTCTTCTTCATAACACAAGAAGCACCTCCGTGGAACTCAAAGGCAACAAATTCAATTCTGATAAAGGAAATACCTCTTGGCATGATGCCTAATTAACTTCTGGAACTCTCTATCGCAATATACATCACTGAAACCAAGATAATTAAAAAAAAATCAAATGCAAGTTTGGGAAGACCTCATGATTCTGCTTAGTTTATCCCTCTGAGATAAACTAAGAAAGCTAAACAAGAAAGACTTCGTACAGACAATAAGAATGTGTATGGTTGAGTTCGAGTTCAAAGAGTACAGGGCATATAAACCTTCATGACTCAAAGATCCAAACATCCACTTGCTGACATAGGTTTTGGAAGAAAATTTCCCTTCCAAGCTGGTTATTCTGTAACGGCCTGATAAATCTCCTGAAGCATGTGGCATGAGCTACAGTCAGCGCCTGGACAATAAACTAGATATATGGCTACTCTGATCTACTATAGCAGTTCATTTCTGGTTGCTTCTTGCCGCAGTAAATCCTTTCCCACCTCTTCTATATCATTCAGGTATCCAGTGAGGTGATAGAAAAGCTGCTTTTTTGGCTCCAACTAAATCCGAGGCCATTTTTCCTGACAGTTGTGGCAACTCTTTACCAAGCAATAGAACAAGGGCAATTTTCTGCTCTTTGATTTCTTGATCTTTCCTAGCATCATTCTCCTCCTTTTCCACAGAATGGAATTTTGCCCAGAAAGAGGACTATTAAACTGTGGAATGTCCCCCAAAAGAGGTGATGGGCTTAGAGCTGCTGAGTCATTAAAAAGTCAAGTGAATGAATCACTTGTGGTTATAGAGCAGGGACCAAACCTGAGCTTCCAGAAGTAGGAACACTAAATCTGTTTTTTGTGCTTTCTAATACTGATTGACGTGATTTGAGAGACATTTTTCAGAATGTCTGCCTTTTTTTTTTTTTTCCAAAAAATATGGGACTTTTTTTTTTTTTTAATCTAATCAGAATTGTTAAGTTCTCAGCCATCTTAAGATGCTGAGCTCCTTATAATGCTAGCTAGTCTGGCATACGTCACCTACACTAGGAAAGCATATTGTTTAGAAATTTTAAATAGTAATATATAAGTTTAATAAATAGTCATCACTTAGCAAATAACAGTAATCACCCTATCTTGTTCCAGTTTCTCCTGCTGGACTCTTCTGCATCAAATTGCATCATACTGAATGGGGCATATGTCTAGGTTACCAGTATGGAATGGCTTAAGCATTTGGATGTAGACAAATCCTGGAAAACTGCAGCTGCACATAATGTCGGATGCAAAACAAACTCAGCATGACATGGTGCTGGCATCTTCTGGGTTGAGCAAAGCTTAGCAGAAATTTGTGTTTATGTACAGGTAGCTAAACTGACAGAGACTCTGCAGATTAGTTACAAGGTATTGTCATCATGGGAAGTCATCTATTTGATAAATCACTTTTAATTTTAAATATAGCAATGGCTGCTGTAACTTCTTGAGTTGTGTTTTAAGGAACTGCACAGGCAAGTGAAAATGTACTATCTGTGCATGTCATCTGTGATTTTACTGTTACTTTGACGGAAACATTTGAAGACGTGAGGTGGAGGGGAGCCAGAACGTAGCAGTCCGTTATGGCTGTCAGACCCCCAACAGCCTGAGGATCCTTGTAGACTTGCTGAAAGCTCTTCTGCTCTCCCACCCTCTTCCTGGGTCAGGCACAGGGGATGTTAATCATCTCCTGTACTTCTGCTGCTGCTTCTACCTCTTCCTACTCTTTCCTGTTCTGAGTAGTGCTGACTCCAACTCTTTTCTCCTCCCCTGCATTGTCTCATCTCTCACCCACTTTCCATCAGGCTTCCACATCAGACTCAAAGCTTCTCTCTCTCTTCTGGCTTAGCTTTTGCCACTTACTAGTATGTCTTCAGGTTTCAAGCTGTTGACCTGTTAGTTGCACATTTCCTTTACCCATTTTCTCTCTCACTGATTCTCTATTGAATTTCCCTCTCCAGTGGGCTCTCCCACAAGCAGTGATCCCGTCCCTACATACAGACAGATGGCAGGCTGTAGTACGGCTATTCTGTATCTTCTCCCTTATCTGTACCCATCACTTCTGTTCTCAGCTACTTCAGAAACCTACTGATTTCCTTATCAAAATGTCTATCATTTCTCACCATCCTTCACGTTCTCTCTTCACTTTTGTCTTCTGAGTTTCAGGCTTTGTCCACAACCCTATGCCTTTTCCAATGTCTGCTCTTTTTGATCTTCTCCTTCTGTGGAGAATCTCTAATGGAAGTTTTACAACAAGGCTGACAGTATCGACTTCAAATTTGTTCCAAATTTTCCCAGAACTTAATTCTTTCTTTAAATTAATTCCAGAATCCCATCAGCAAATATACAAACCTTTTAAAAATCACCTATAGGAGAAACTGTACTTTCAAATGAAAGCTGTCAAATAATACCTGAGCTGCTCAAATTATTTTATTAAAGAATGAAAGAATCAATCAAGTCTAAGCTTGGCAAACATAGAAGCAACTGCTGTTGGATTTGAGATAAAAACAAGAGAGCAGATTAAGTTTTTTTGCTCACAAGCATGTAGCCCAGCCCAACTAAAGCTGGATTCTTAGGGTCTGTTTACTTGGCATCCTCAAGAGCTCAAAAGCAGAAGGAACAAAAAAGCCTTAACTAAACCTATCTGTCTCTATTTTAGGGACATATTAGGCTCTGATATTAGTTGCCATGAGGTCATTCTTATTACAAAGACAACACATTTTTGGCTCTTTTCTCTTCCTTGACAACCAGCGCCATACACCCATTGGCAGTATTTTCTGGTACTACTGGCAAGCTCTTGGGTTTTCTTAGCACTGTCTAGATTTAACAATTCAATACTAATTTTGGCCTTTTCAAGCCAATTGGCTTTTCCCGTCTTATCCCATTGCCTTGGCCCTGAACGTCCATGTATGGTATGCAACAGGCAAGCCTGTGAATGTTTTGCCTGGGCACAGTTCCTTGAGAGTAAGGGAGGTTTCGCCCTCACAGAGAGTAAATGAGCTAAGTGTGCCGACTCAAATGCCTTCCTAAGACTGAAAAAAGCAAGCAGGAAGGAAGGAAGGAAGGAAGGAAGGAAGGAAGGAAGGAANAAGAAAGAAAGAAAGAAAGAAAGAAAGAAAGAAAGAAAGAAAGAAAGAAAGGAAGAAAGGAAGAAAGGAAGAAAGGAAGAAAGGAAGGAAGGAAGGAAGGAAGGAAGGAAGGAAGGAAGGAAGGAAGGAAGAAAGGAAGCAAGCAAGGAAGCCTTTATCTCAGCCAAGAAGTCTGTGAATAATACTCAGTGGATACTTAGCCATAAATTATTTAGCCATATTCTTCCTACTTCAGCGATTCTATTCAGAATTGTTGGCTTGTTTTCTCATTTAGGAAATACATATAACAAAAGCTCCCTACTCTACCATCCCTTCCATACATAAAAGATTTGGCCATGTAAGAAATAAAACAGAAGCTTTCAGAGTTTTTCCCAAATCACAGTCAAAAGAAAATCATTAACACAAGCAACCTTAAACTATACCCTCCTGTATGCTCCTTTACAGTACAAGTACATAAATCATGTGGAATGGTCTGAAGGTTTCACCTGCAGTGGGAAGTGAGTTCAAAATTCACAGGTAAAACACAGAGAACATCTGATTAGCAATCTCTCCGTTTAATAGTTGGATAGTTTAAATGAAAGCAGTTCTGAAGCAGGAATTACAAAGAGAAAAGAAAACCCTCAAGCAGCACCTCTTCAAGGTAAAAGAAAAAAAAAAAAAAACCCAAACTAAGAACTAAGCACCAGCTGGGGACCCACAGACAAGCAAAGATACAGAGGAAGGAATTTCTACAATGGTGCTATGCAGCCAGGTCATTTTCAGGCACAGGCTCAGTTTTTAATGCACTGTGCTAACAGTGGAAGGGTCAAAAGGCTATGCCAGTAAGGGCAGCAAATCCTAATTAAATAACTCCAAAATCTCTAAGTGAATAAGATCAGTACTTCAATATGGTTACTTGGCAGTAGGAAGGCAGTGAACTTTAGCTGCAAAAGGTAGTCTTGCCCTGACAGAGAGAGAGAGAGAGATGAGAAAACCCCATACTTTTCATGTTTTCTGGTCGGTGTCCCCAGCCTGTGAACATCAGATACACTGTACTGATAGTAGTGAGCCATCACTGACACGTAGCCTCAGTCAAGCACCGGGTAGAGTCTTCAATAGCACTTGAATGCTGAAGACATGCAGAATTTGCAGATGATGGCAGAGTCCATCTATCCATCTGGTCCCACAAGCCATCAGAGAAAAAAGTTTTAAAGCAATTCTCCTCATGTTGAGGAGCTTTTAAAAAGATTTAAGAACACCCTTGTTTTTATTTCACTTACATAACTGGAATATTTCAACGTGCCATTCCTGTGGAATACTTTTCAATGGATCTACTTGGGTGATTTTGAGAGAACAGGAATTACCATACCAGGTCAGAACTCTGCTACAGCAACTCTGCCATCCCACCTCTAGGAACCACCAGAAGAGGGTGGAGAAATATCACGGTTGTGAGTTATTATACAGGGACATATTTTTTTTCTCTTGCCTTGATGTATAAGATTGTCTTTATCTAACCAACCTCAGCTGCAAATATTATTCTTTCTTAAGAGTTTGTTTGTAGAATTAAATGGCAGAATCGGACTGGTGTCCTCGGACACACCACCTGACTTTACCTGGATTGTTTCATGATCACTCAGTATGTGCTGACGTGTACCTATAATGTCCTCTCCTTCTTGGACAACAGGGGCAAGTTACATAGCAGAGGCAGCAGAACAGCACTGCCTTGAGCCTATGTTTCTCTCTCATTAGTCTGACCTCACTTAACTCGGAAAAACAATATTATCCATAGCTTTGGAAACTGTCATCTTAGGTGAGGGCAGGTTGTTGTGAAGTGAGAAGAAGGGATGGGAGAAGTAAACAGGAAGCCATGCAAGGTTTCCTGCATGGACAAGAAAAGGATTTATGGTAGCAAAGGACTGTTGTTAACAAAACAAAGGTTTGGTAAAAACAAACAAAACAAAAAAACAAAACAAAAAAAAAACCCAAAAAAAAAACAAAACAAAAAAAACACGCCAGAATGACTAAATAAATTAACTGTTAGGTAAGTGAGGTGCCTGAATAGAAACTCTGTCCCAAAAAACAAATTAAACAAATTTAGTGTTACATAAGAAAGCTCATTTCTGTTTTAATTATTTTTTCACAAACATTTGCATATTTTAAAATAAACTGAAGAGTCTGGATTACTGGCTTTTTCTGTAATCAATTTTACCAAAAGAATTTATGAACTAGTAAAGAAAAAAGACAGCATTTTATCTTTCCTGTTGCAGCTTAAATACTGATGCAGGAAATCATTTGCCTATTCTCAATTTTATTTGATAGAACAAAAATCCTAAGCAATAAAACTAAGGTTTTCCAAGAAAAACATTTAGCTTGAAAAAAGATTCAAAAATGTACGCTTGGAAAGACCACTGCTTACATGGGATTGTTCAACAAATTCCTGTTGTGTGAGGTTTGGCATATACTTTCTAAAAATATAAGCATCTGGGGAAACCAGACAAAGCCCAGGTCTTGGACCAAACGAGGCATGCAGTGTAGATCTGTTAGTGATTATATCCATAATGAAATATGTGCCCAAATTTAGCAGGACAAAACCCCCAATCCAATATGAAAACACAGTGTGTACAGTCCTTACCATAAAATGTAGCCAACAGCAAAGGTGCATACTGCAGCCAGTCCACAGCTCCTGCTGGGATACTCATGATGTGTTGTTCTCATCTCGATTAATATAAAGGGCAAAACTGTTGTATGCTAAAAAAAAAAAAAGGGGAAAAAACAGGTGATACAAACAATTTTCACTGTGTTTCCATGCTAGTTCCACAATAAGAAACACGGATCACAAACATTTCACGACAATTTCTTGGTTATTGGAAAGAAAAGGAAAAATGAGTCTACAAAGCAGATCAATAACCAAAATCCTTAGTGGTGCCTTTATGCCGTCCAATTGTTCGGGAGAGCACAGGAAAAACAAGCAAGCAGGACTCATTTCTCAATTTGGCCGAGGAGGGTTCTCTGTAAGTAAAAACAGAACGTGGCACTAGGTGACAAGGGGCCCGGTCCCAGGTCAGCTTTGCAATTGCTCTGCAATCTTTGCCACGTGACTTGGGTTATGTTCACAACCTTTAATTTTAACCGTACAAGTCAAGGGGCAAACATCTCATTTTCAAGGCTGTAGGCACAAACAAAGCCAAATGAATGAATATAAATGGAGCTATTTAATGCTTCTGAGAATTAGGTTGAAATGTATCTCAATTTGGGGACCTGAAAACAAGGGACATATTTTCAGATGACAGTCTCAATACCTCCATTCCTCCATCTGTAAGACAAGAGCAATTATATTCCTCAGAAAGGCGTTGTGAATCTTAATTTGTTAGTTGTTGTGCAAAACGCTTTTAGATTCCCAGATGAAACACATGAAAGCCAAGGCTTTAAAAACCTTTTTCTGCTATTTGTCTTTATTTAGCTGTGAAAGTCCTTATTTTGTAATTTTTCCATATACTTTGCCTACACTGCCCCTTCTGAGAAGGTCTGTTCATCCAATTAATGTCAGCAGCAAGAAAAAACGCATTTAGCCTCCCCCTAGCACTTGGTATCTAGATTTCCAAATGCCGGCAGGCATGAAAATATACGTAAGGAAAGAATAGACATGTCAGGAAATAAAACCCATCATTTCTGCATATACAGTTCAGCTAGAACTGACATCACTGTGGTGACTCCACAAACACATCCTTGGGTCCAGCTTGGGTCCAAATGATTGCTGGTGTATCTCCCCTAGCTTTGAAGGAGTTACTTTGGTTGAGAACTTGGCCCTGAAATTACTGTGACTGTGCACACAAATCTCCTGCTGTATTCAGTGGGAGGTCTGCAGGTGCAAGGACTGCAAGAGCAGCTTAAGCCATAAACCAGGTTCAATCCTTTCCTAAAATTGGCTCATGATTTGGAAAAAAATGTTACTGCTTAAGGTCACATTCTGCCATCAGATGTGCATGCATAGTTTGCGGGGAGCTGGAGGACTGAATTTCTAAGAATTACACTATAAATCCACTCAAATATTAGCCAACAGGAAGGTAGGATGGGCATAAAGCAGGAACATCTTTGTGGCGATAACAGGTCTAAATAAGACAAAATAGAGAGAGGGCCTTTAACAACTCTGGAGAAAGAAGAATTGTTTGAATGATAAATTTTAAGATAATGGAAATGCTCTCGCTTGCAAATGTAACGTAATTTGAATCAGATAACTGCTCTGATTTTCAATACATTAGTAATTAATGACTAGCACTTGGAGAATGTCAGGTGGATAATGCTGCAGTTAGGGGAGCTTTCAATTTCTTCCTCTTTTAACAACTTGTTCCGCCCCCATCCCTTTAAACAGTATAAATCATCATCAAGGGAATAGATAGATGTTTTACATGTGGCTTGTGATAGAAGTGCCCACTATTAGTTGAAAGGTCTATTAACTGAGCAATACCTTTGGAGTTCATTACCAGGGGCTGACAGCGAGGCAGCCCTGGAGACTTGCAAGTCTTGAACCTGTACAAAACAAGGTCTTTAGGCAGCCAGAGCTCTGTACTTCACTCTGCATGCCCCCCACAAGCAGAGTAGCTGGGGGCTGTGTAAATGTCTGCCTCCATAGCCTCTTCAGGGAGAAAAACGGAGAGCAACAAAGGCTGTTAACTCTAAAATTTCTTCTCTTCTTCTTTTCTTCTGTGTTTCTTCTATGCTTTGATTTGCCACATAGTCTTAACTGTTCTCTGTAACTAGGAGAGTTACAGGGGTTGTGTACGGCATTTCTCAGTTGAAATCTGCTTGCCATTTTAGATATTACTTGCTGATGCGCTCTTCATTGACAACAATAACTCAACAGCGTTCAAATTAAAAACTAGTTAAAATCATTTAAATAACTGTCCCCTCATATTGTGTCCTTTTCTCTCCACCCACCCTGTTTCTTTAGATATACAATAAAATAGATGATTATTTTCCTAAATTCTTTCGAATGCTGTTTTCTAAAAGGCAAGGGAAAAAGAAATAAATGAGCTATATCACTGAAGAGTTTATGTACAAAATTCTGTCAAACGCATACTGCAATCAGAATGGTAAAAAGAAAAAAAGACACATACGCAGCTGCTACCTGCAAGCACTGCAGTTTTAAAATCCACAGTATGAATCTTTGTTAAAAAATGTTCTAGTGAAACTGCCACTCGGAAAACTGCTTCAGATGCTTGACCCAAACTACAACAAAGATGCCACTTCCCTTCCCACACAGCCCCTCCCAAACCCTTGCTTTAAAAATCATAAAATTGTGTAAGCAGGGATACCTTCTGTCTAACATTGCCAATTAAAACTGTGGAGCTATAAATAGCAGATCTGAATCGGATTGTCATTGGGACTCACGCCTAGCAAAGGTGGGCAGGGGTCAAAAGTGCTTGGAGTGAGATCTGTCAGACTGGGAAAGCTGCAAAACGCCAGAAATTTCATCCCATCTAACTGTTTTATTGCCCAATCTCCGAAGAAACTTGGGCCGTTTGGAATCTGATGTCTAGAGAGGAAACGGCACTGATGCCTCCTCGAAGTGCCTGTGCAAGGCTGTGCCAGAGGGCGTCTGGCTGGTGTGCCTGGCACTGCCCCCTTTACTCCCTGGCACTCACCGGCACAGACAGCCCGGGCAGGACAGCACCACGTCTCGTTTCCTCGGTCAAAGCGCCTCCCTCGGCTTACCTGAGAGAACACGGGGAGTGAGGTGCTCTGAACAACAGGAAGGTTTAAGTGATGGGGATGAAGAGCCACTGTAGTAGCTTTCAGAAGTTAAAAGCCTTTAAGAGAAGGGCACTTTTAGTGTAATTACAAGTATAGGCCTATGTCACAATCGCAGTAAACTATGCTAGTACTTTTAAACTATGCTATATTATTCAGGCATTTTTTACTATAAGCTAAGTAAAAGGAAAGCTGCATTTTTACCTGGACAACTTATTCTCGTCCCCCTGAAACCAGCTGCTCCTGCAAAAGACAGTTTTGCCCGCGTCACTGCATGACACTAGAGAGTCGTGCGAGCAACACGGCCTTTGCAGCCAGGCCCTGGAGCACCTTCACTGCCAGCTGGAAAGGAGAAAGTTGCTCCACGCACGCTCAGCGTGTGGCACCGAGGGCGCTCCTGGGCCCTTCCTTTACCGGGGCCTCCCAGCGTGGGCTCGGTAAGCGTATCTGCTGCAGGAAAACGCACCCCGTCGGCTTCTCACGCTGGGAGCACCGTGCTGCCTGCCGGCCCCTCTCCCAATTCTCAAACTCCTTTGACTCCGGCGTGTGAAAGGCAGCGACCCTCTTACTCATTTTTAATCCCTCTCTGAAGTGTTTCGGCTGCCAGGAGTACCGTGTTAGCTGAAATACTGTGGCAAACTCCCATTGAGCATCTGCTGCGTCGCCCTGCCCTGATTCTGCGTAGTAGTTTGTGCCCGAAACACTGTCTGTCCTTGTAGTCTGTGATCCAGCAGCGTCTGTCACCTCCACTGCAGCGTTTCCTGCAGCTCACTGAACCTTCCTGTCACTTCAATAAGCAGATAAACCGTTTAGCAACACTCTAAAAGAATTTCCTATTTCTGGGTTGAGACATGATATATGCTAAGTTTCAAACATACCTTTAAGTGACCAAAATATATATTCACATAAATAGGACACTTCAATTATCACCGTTTTTTACAATGAAAGATGTTTCTTTACAAAGAAAAATGGCATGGCAAAAATGAATGAATGGCACAGTTATGTGTCATGCCTTTTGGTGTGCTCTTTTTGCTTTTGGAGAACCCTGCCAGATGTGGGGAAGAGCATCCACATCCAAACCATGCAAACCACCCTGGCTTGCTAGGTCTGCTAGTCTATACTCTTCTCCAGAGAGGAGCAAAGTGCATTTACCTCCTCATTTTGTGTTCACCAGAGGTTCCTGAGGTCCAGCCACCTACATATGGGCAGGGGTACACTAAGCTCCAGGCTTCTGCATGGGCTGCATGAGACCAAATTCAGAGGTAGTGGACTTGCACGGCTGCACAGCAAATTTAGCATGGTGAACCTTCAAATGCTGTAATGATGCCTGATGATTGAGGGAAACCATCTTGACTCTTGGAGCCCTGGTGGAATTTGCAAGATATCACATGTACCGAGTGAAGCTGAATTAGCACATGCTGCAATAAACTACCCTTAGAGCTGCAGGCGGATTCGTTCTTAGAACCACTACAGTTGCTCCTGAGAGAAACTGTACTCAAAAGCCAGATTCATTAATGGGTCTTTAAAGGATATTTTAAAAATCTGTACCACTCATCACATGGTATATAGGTGCCTAAGGAAATTTTAGAGCAGAAAATGATGTTACAAAAGGGCACATTTTCATCAGCTTAACAAATCTGAATTTTGACAGAGGACTGCACTTCCCCACTTTAGCTATATACTGCAACAGGTAACTGGAAGAAAAGATTTTATGCAAATCAAGTACATTAAGAATGGGTTCTGTAACAGTCTTTAGACAAATTAAATACTCAATTTTGAAAGCCTGATTATATGTTTTATCTTCCAAGCAGTAAGTGCTGCTTTTTTTAATACTATTTTCATCTGTACCTTGCTTAGCCTTTTTCCTTCCTTAACTGTGTTTTAAAGTGAATTTTAAAGCTTTTTAAAAGGTATTAAACTGACAGCTTGTATACAGGTATCTTCTGTCCTTAGTACAAACCACAGCAGTTCTGTCTTCCCATGAAATTGACCTAGTCCTGATCTGCAGAAACTTCTGAATTAGGTTTAAGACAAGGAGTTCAGACTAAAAGGAAAATCTATCCTTTGAGATCCCCAGTGAGTATGCAGAAGTTCTTTGGTGATGGTGAAATTGTTTGGGAAGTGACACAGATTGTGATTAAATCACTTTAACCAACAGCACTGCAAATTGTTACTCAACCTGATCAGACTAAAATCTACAGGTCGGGTTGTGCGAGGGCAGGTGGCACAGGAGGGTGGCACAGCAGTATGTTTATTAAGTAGACTGAGAAGCCAGAGCTACCAACCAGGCACCTGAGGGCTGCATCAGGGCAGTCTGGCCACGAGGTCCACGCTGGAGCCCCTGGTAGACTCAGTGAGGAGGTATCAACCGTGCTCCCTCTGAAAACCTCACCTTCTTTCTCCATTTCCAGTAGCCTGTGCGTTGGATGGGGCTATTTCAGAAGGGATCTATATGTTGCACGTTGTTGGGGTGTTACAACTGTCTCCCTTCCCCAGTGCTGAGGTTAAGAATACTGGGGGTTGTACCTACTAATTGCAGGTACAAAAATAATAAATTTGACACTGTCGTAACCTGTGGCAGCTAAGAATATAAACTCAGGAACATTTCTAGGACAGGAAAAGTAAGATCTTACCCCCGTACCCTTCTCTCAAGGGGACTCATCTCACAAAGTGACTTGTCAAAGTGCCAACTTTCTTGTCTTTCTGAATTCCTTTCTAAATTCTAGTTCCATCAGTATGATGTTCTCTTTCACTGCTTCCTCGAGCTCACATGCAGATTACATGTTGTTAAACAGCTGCTGCATGTCTGAATGAGTAAAGCCATCCATCTGCAGATCTTTCTGCAGATCTCTCCTGCTTCTCAGGGGTTTACCTAAGACTTTGCATTTAAAGGTCTTTTAGAATCAAAGTGTTTTAGGTTATCAGCAAAATAACTTGTGTCTATTCCTCTTAATTAGAAATCATTACAAGTGTACTCACCTTAGAAACCAATACTGACAGACCTAAAAATGTCTCCAGTTGTAGTCAGCACCATCTGCAGAGTAATAGTAGTAACAAAGCGGCATTTTCCACACTCTCTTAATGGAGCTAAGTACAGAACCTGATGACAAACTTGTAAAGCTATGGGCATGATTATGATTTACTTGCTGAGAAACTTCTCAGAAAGGAACAGCTGGCAAGAGAGTATTTATGTGTCATCTGAAGGATGATACCTTCTACCAAGGCAGCCTAATCCATAAAGAGAGCAGCGGGATATCAGAACTGGGTGTATAATAAATTGGAATCCTTGAGCGAGCCTGAACCCTTCTGAGGCTGAAAGTGCTGGTAGCACTTTTCCTTTTACAAATGAGGAATTATGACTATTAACTGAGACACACTGATG
The DNA here is from genome assembly GCA_013398735.1 of Nothocercus julius. Taxonomy (NCBI): domain Eukaryota; kingdom Metazoa; phylum Chordata; class Aves; order Tinamiformes; family Tinamidae; genus Nothocercus; species Nothocercus julius. The sequence continues at coordinate 1,726,827 of VZSV01000150.1, read as the reverse complement.
CACAGGATGCACTCCAAGGCGGCCAGACAGCTCATTAATTATTATTGTAGGTTGTAGGGAGGAAGAAGTTATTGCATGACCTAAACAAAGACCAATACCGTACCATGCCACAAAACACACAACAGCCTGAGGTAACCATTTCCAATCAATATAAGAAAGCAGTGTGCTTTGAAGAGAAAATGGACACTTCCTCTTTAATGCTATCCCCTCTCTTCTGTAGATAAATATAGTGGACACAGCACATCTAATCTAAAAGGAATTCTACAACTGTTTTCTCCATGTGCATCTAATGTTGACAGGTTTGTTCTCCTTGTTTCTGATATAGGCACTATACACTAAATATTAAAAGTATCAGTCTGATGTCACCTGTGGGACTGCTAACAGCAGGGGGGTTGTATATAGGTGTCTTCTACAGAATTTCCTCCACTGAAGCATTTCAGCACCCCAAAAGCATTATGAAAGACACCCTCGCAGCAGTACTGTAGGGACAAGACACGGCATCGCCCTTCTGCAGGAGGGGGAGATGAGGTGGCTGCACTCACTAAAGGTCATGCAGGGTAGCCATGCAGGAACCGAGAGCCACGTTTTCACCTGCAGGTCCACTCCAGTGTATTAGTCTAAAAGCAGCAAGGAACAAAATATTGGTAAGAAACCCCTTTTATTCACTTGAATTTATGGCTTGGCCAGCTTGGCCCTCAGTCTTCGCCTTGATGTACTCTCTGTTCTGCTTCCCTCTGTTTTTGGAGACTTTTCCAGCCATCTCTCTCTGAGCCAGCCCTCTCCTGTCACCTCCTGCTGCTTCCACCTGCTTCCTGGCACTCCAGCCCTGCCAGCCGAGGTGGCCACTCTGCACCCTCCTGGCCCTGTGCTCGTGACGCCTGCGGTGCTGCCTCCTCTCTTCTCTCTTGGTCTCTTTCCATGGCCTCTGGTCCTCCCTTCATGCCCACTAGCGTGTGTGGCAGGTACCCGTCACGCCTTCGCTGGAGACTCGGCAACGTCTTGGTCACTTGGGCTTGAAAGGAGGCGGAAACAGGGAACTGCCGGCAGGGCAAAGCCACGCAAAGCCTGTGCTCTGCTGCCAACCCACGCTGCATCATCTTGCCACACGGTTCACCTTCCTCAATGCTGCATAACTCACTATAACTCCTTTTAATGTCTGTCATGTTCCCAGCTATCGTGGGATCCAACACATTAAACGCATGCAAAGTACAGCGTCACGTAAGTCACCCCTTTCCTTCTACCAGGATCCTTTACCTCGGCTTTCTGTTCCTGGCACTGTCTGGGATTGAGTGACAAACCCAGGCTGCCAGCAGGGTCAGCTTGCAGCAACGTGCCTGCCCGCTACTGGTGAGGGACGTTCACAATGTGAGTATAATTATCAAAGCTCAGGTTTCGTGCACACAGTCGCAGCACAGCCAGGGCCGTGAACCGCAGTTTACTTTCAAACTCAAGTCGTTATTTTTGCCACAAAATCACTTTGAAAACACTCCAGGAACAGTTTTGTATGTACACGTGCACACGCATGCCCAGCAAAGGTAACATTGTCATTAATCACAGTATTATGCAAAGTATATTTTTTCTGCACGTTTTGTTTGCTCCAGGACTTCTCAAACTATCATTTGCAGAAAGACACATCAAAACAAAAAATACTTCCTTGTTTCTTACAATAATCCGTAAAAAGCAATGTATTATACATATGCAGTTATGTACATCACAAAGATTTAATTGACATGACTGCTGTGTACTTATGCAGGTCATGCTGAAGAAGTGCTAGTAATATCACTAGGCTTCACATATTCATAGCATAAGTGTCACTAAAAAAAGCTTGCAAATATATTTTAGTGCTTTTTTTTTTAATTACTCATATGGAAACAAGTATTCCTTTTCCTGAAGAGATAGCTCCTTCCATATCATGGGTCCAGTTGCACAGGCCTCAAGGGAAAAAATAATTTGTATCAATAAGTTTTCTAAATCTTTTAAAAGCACTTGAAAAGCATATCTATACATAACATGTGGCATGCCAGATTTTAATATTTGGCAATCTACTGGGGCAGCACTGAGGCTTTCACTGAAGGTTATTTTTGGCTTTATGATAGCAAAAAGATCCTCTTTCTAACCTGAAGACACTGGACTTTGAATTTGTCATGGATCCAGGATTGAATATTGCTTGTCCTGGGCTTCAGGCCAGTGTAATTTGGGGAAAGAAATTCCACATTTGGGAAAATCAAGAATCCATTCTTTGGCAGTTTCTTTTGCAAGTGGTGGCTCTTTGATGCTACTCGGAAATTTAAAATCTTGGAAGAGGTTGCTGAAGATGTGGATTTATTGGGTGTTGAGCAGGTAAGGTAGCCAAAGGTCAAATTTGGATCTATCACATGATGACTGCAACTTATCTGCAACTTGGTTCAAACAACTGACCTCATAGACTTTGTCATTATGCTTTTTTAATTCTTTCAGTATATTACACATGCAAACAACCCCAGGATGTGACACAACCTCCTAAGCCTTTTCCCTCTTGCATTACAGAAAGCAGTAGTAGATTGACATGAGCACGGTCTCATTACTGCCCCCAGCAATCTGTCTGTAGTCAATTTTTCATGACGTACCTTGCACTAGACCTTCTAAACCATGAGTATTTCACTCACAAAGAGCTTTTCAGGCAGTTGTACATAGTGGCCAGTGCACTGCCTCTCTTCCTCCAGCCTCTGTGAATGTGTTGCATTTTTGAGGGACAGAGTGGGAAGCAGATGTGACTGGAAACTTAGCTGAGGTGGGAAATGAGGCTGTGCAGAAGCGGGAAGAAAGATGGAAGTTTCTCTCCGCTTTGTGTATTTTTGAGAGCTTCTTCTTCTCTGCAAATGCATGTGAGTAAACAAAACTGGGGAACACCCTGAATTAAGGTCTGACATCCCCTGCATATTTTACCCGCTCTATGATATACTTTTATATATGACAATCTTTGTGTATCAAATGCATTTAATTCTAAAACTTATTGTTTATGTTAAAACAATTGTTATTTTGATTGATCAGTATAAGTCTACACATCATAGTAAAGGTAGCATTGTCTGACATAAAGACATTACAAAATCCATAATCTCACCCTTTAAAACCTGACTTGAACCATTGGATTTGACTTATGAGACTAGTTACAATAGTGCTTCATGCAAAAAGCATTAGGTTAATACTGGATCAGGCAATGTTGCCAAACACACCCTGGCATAATTAATCACGAATATTTCAAAAACAGATCGCCTCCAAGAGGTTATTGATTTCCTGTCATGACATGTTTTCCTTATGAGGTGCTACAGTGCTGTGTATCTGAGATGTGCTGGCATGTATTTTTCAGTGACTAAGCCTTGATCTATCTTCCTGGATTCCTGCCACTGGTGCATTGACATCTGCAACTACTCATGTTTGACAGCCTCATGCATGAGCTATGTAGCTTCCAAGTTGGATGGGATTAGTACAGGAGACTTTCTGAATACTTCAAATGTAATTGAAAGCAGATAAATACAAGGGTCTCAAGAGAGTTGCCTACTTTTTTACAAGTGTTATTACATTAAATCATGCATCTATATACTTAGAACGAGAAAAATCTCTGTGTTTACCAGGATAGTATGCAAGAAAGTGTTTGCGCTTGTTCTAAAATACATACGAATCTTGATAATGTCACACCTTTCTAAACTAAGAATGTGTTGCATGGTTAAAGGGTGGTTTGGACAAGCATGCAAAGGTAACATGTTTAGAGAGAAGGATGGAGGAAGAGGTGTTTTGCCTTTCATTCATGTTTCAATAAAGGCTCTATTACATATTTTCTGTGAACAACCCCTGCTATGTCATGAGAGCTGAAAATAAGCTCTCCAATTTACACGATTACTCACAAATCATGTAATCTCAAGATTATACAGCTACAGTATAAAATGTCAACAAATATGAAATTAAGCTTTCTCTCAAAACAAAATCTAACTGCATTCCTTGTATAGCACGCTTTTTTATTTGCCTATATTTCTCATAAATATGGGCATCAATACAGTAATCTTTAAACATATTTCTGTGTGTATTAGCTAAATACAGTAGAATATAAATAAGACTGGCCTTTACACTGCCATACAGCATTTATCTTTTACATATCATTTCTTGGTTTTAGACTTTTGATTTTACAAACATAAGTAATCTTGCGTTAATGCAGATAATGCAGAACTTGATACTGTCTCTGGGAAGCAGACCACTGTCTCCTGTGAAATGTCTATTCGAGGATTGCAGTGATGGGCAATCTATCAGCATCTCAAGAGGACGGTGACTATGAACACACAGGATGGTTAGTGTCTAGTGAAGCAGTGATACCAATAATAAAAATGAGGCTGCTCTGTGTTGTCTTGCGGAGTCTGGCTGGATTTTGTTCTGCTCACCTTAGCCTTGGCCTACCTGCCTGTGCTTCCCGCTCTGTGCCCAGCCAGCCTGATCCCAATGAGGTATCAGTGGCCTGCACAGTTTTTCCATTTCAGAGAAGACAATAAAATTATCCTTGCTGATAAGGGAAGCCGGAATAACAGCCTCAAGTGTATGCACCCAGAGTGCTGATGTAGAAGCTAGAGAAGTTTGCTAGGGGGGCCCAACAGAATGCGGATATCTGAACAAAGCAGTTCAGCTGAGCAAGCCTGGCTAAGGCCTCCCTCTCCAGAACCAGCGCCGCAGGCACTTCAGCTGCACTAGCTGAAAGGCAGGCTTACTCAAATTTTGATCTCTGCCAGGAGCACATGATGGAAAAAGCAAGCAAAGTTGCTACTCTCCCAGAGCTGAGAAGGAAAAACCACTTAAGACCACTGCCAAGACATGCTAAGAGAAGAAAACTCTTACCTCATACTATTGGTTTATTAATCACTGGCTTTGTCCTGTTACACGTTTCTTTTCCCCACCAATAAGGTTCTCTCTGCTTTAAGCCCATGGAGTCACTGCTAGCAAGTAGTTAAGCACTGCTTATTAGGGACACCCAAACATGCAATTCACTTTTGCAAGTTTCTAGGTGGGGTCTTGAACCAGGGCTATTTTCAGCAAGAACACCAAGGTGGTTGAACCCAGCCCATTTTACTGGCAACAGCACCTGACACACAGGTTCCACTGAGGTACCTCCATGACCCCTGACTTCTGGCTTAAATTCTTGACTCCTAACTTAAATTCTTTTGTTTTTCCTCTTCTTCTTCTGCTCCAAAACATGCTTGCTGTCTTACTGAACTTCATAGTAGCATTTCTACAGAAGATACATGGCATTTGACTGGTGTTTGTATTTTAAATATTTGACTTACAGAGTAAACAAACGGCCTACGTAAAGACCCCCTACAAACAGCCTGGAGTCTTTTTTTCTAAGGACTTCCTTCAGCCCTGAGCCAATTTCTTAAACCTAAACACTCTTGAGCAAAATTAAAACATAAGGAAAAACCTGCCATGCTCATGAACTGTCAAGACAAACAGAACTACTGTAAAAGGGGCTTAAATGCTGGTCCTTAAATAAATTCTAAATTTAAATAGGCAATTCTAGTACCTGCTCTAATGAATGACATGGTTCTCTTGTGCCTGGAATAAAAGTTACTATTTTCCTGTTCTGCCATTTTACTGCTAACAAAAGAGCAAAACAAAACAAAAAGCAGCATTCTTAGCAAACAGGGCTGGAAAAGAGATTCAGAAGCCCTAGATAACTCATAATTACCATGGCATCAGCAGGGATTACATATTATAATTCCTTGTGAAGGTGGTACATCATTAGTTTTATTAATACTTAAAAGAATTTCTGATTGTCAGTAAACTCTATAAAAACTCTAATTCTACAAAATTTTTGTGAGGTAGGAAAATATATTAAAATACCTTTATTACTGAGGAAATGCACAAAACAAGGCAAAGGCATCTCTTCCAAACCAAATCAAGGGGAAATCAATGACAGGTTTTGTACTGGAATGTAGGTGTTGGCGATGTCTTATGCTGGGCTTAGCCACTTCACCATGTCTCCAAGGTCTGCAGGTCAGACGCTGAAGACTCCTGGATTGAGGTCCACAGCTACATAAGGGCTTGAAAGTGCATCATATATTCATGGCAGCAGGAGAAGAAAATTACATGGATCAAATCCAATAGTTCAGGCACCCAATCAAAGCAGATTATTTAAAATCTTTTTATTAAATGTGAGCACATCTGCCTCTGTAAATGTCAAGATAGACATGCTAGAGGAAACACAAAAAGGCCAAAGGAAAACTTGGGCTGTTGCCTGAGAAATTTATCTTTGTCCTGACCCCTCTCTGCTGGTGAAAGCAGAGAACTGGGACTTAAAGCTAATGGACTTCAGCTCGAGGGCAACTTTAGACGGGGTCCGTGACTGTGAGCCCGGGGTCAGCGGCGTGTGTGCCCAGTGACTCACATGGCTTGGACTCAGGGATTTGTGGCATCTCTTCAGCTAGATACAAGTTGGGAAGCAGAAAGAAAGGATGCAGCAGTGATTCAGTGAGCCAAGAACGTCACAGCGATATTTGGGAAGGTGCTCCGGTACTGCTTCTAGCCTCCTCTTTGTAGGAAAATCCACAACGTATTTGTGGACAGGAACAAGTCTACAGAAATTAATAAAAACTGTCACTTTACTGTTCTCTTAGCCAGCCTTCAGATGGGATCAAGGAGGAGAGATGACTCTGGCAACACCAATGGACACCCGCATGATGGCTGCGGAAATGCAAGACACCCTTGTGCCACAAGCACTGGCTATACAGGCGCTCGTTTTGCCTCTCCTGCGCAGGAGCTGATGAGCACCTGACAAACACTCAGACACCTTGAACATTCCTGGAAGGCGGAGACGAGCTATGTGCATTTCAAAGGGAGGGAGAATTTGTGAGTTACAGAGACTGTAAATTATTCACGCACGTTATGTAACTGGCAGGACTAGGAACTGCGTCTTGATCCTTCAGGAAAGCTTCTCTGCTCATCACTCTACTGTGGCTGAGCTAAATGCTCCTCCTCACAGGCGAACGTGTTTCTCTCACTCTGCTCAGAGGAGTTTTAATAGATGCCTCTCTGAAGCCCTGCCTTGGGCCTGGGCCTGGGTGAGGTGCTGATGGCCTCAGTACATCATGTTGGACCTGTTTCAGTCATTTCTTCCAAGCAGGTCTTAAGGAGCTCTCTATTCATTTTCCCAAGTGTATTTTACAGATGATGGACTGTCTTGGCCAAAAGGTGGGGAGTCTGTCTCACTAGGCATCTGGGAGAGGTCAAAAGCTCCGCTAACCCATAAATCCTTGTCAGAGAGTTGAGAATTGTAGAAAAGATAATAAAATCAATTGTTTACAGCTGCTGTTAAAACAGTCTTTATTTTTGAAAAATGAAAACTATGGATTTGGCTTCTTATTTTTTTTTCTACCTTGGAATAAAAAAATACTTTTTTTTTCTCTAAAAAAAAGAGAAAATAATTTAAGCATTTGTTTTATTTTATCTGAAACTGGTAGAAGTAGTCTGAGTTTAATGTGTGACAAGCTCTAGTGGTAGAGAAACCACTAGGATATTAAAAAATGATGTTTCAGTGACTACCAGAATTCCAGTGTGAAGAACAGATACATCTAGTGGGACAGAAATACAATAGAAAGAAGAGAAAATCTTTAGAAGATCTTGCTAAAACTCATTTTTCATCAAGCACATTAGCACCCTATTTGTCAAAGCATTCAGTAAGATTCTTAATTCTGAAAGACGCATCGCTAAAGCTGCTGCCTATGCTGGGACAGTAAAAATCTCTCATTTAATAGGAAGCCACATTCTTTCGTTTTGGGAGAGCATTTGCAAACAGCAGTCTATTCATTCATTTATCAATTCCAGATGGATTTAATAGTCTTCAGACTACTTAGGACTGAAAGTGAGAAAACAAAAATCAGTTTAATTGGAATATGCTAACAGTCTGCAGTGCCTTACACCATGCTCTGTGCCCTCTCTGGACTCCTATTTCACTTCAACTACCATTTTGATGCCAGCCCTGACTTTGCTTGGGATGATGAGCCATGACCACCTGAAGCAATCTTCCACACATTTTACCTCTACATTTTACCTCTCTTTCTTCGATAAAGTTCCTCTTTCCCTTCTTGCTTCCAGCCTTGTATTGCATGCATGCTGCGTTCTCCATTCCCTTCCCACTTCTGCAGCAGGGTGTGAGGATGAGCTATGATAAGGACTTGATCAGTGAATGTCTTGTCTGGCCTTTGGTAGGGAAGAAATTCCCCACCTACCCTTCTTCTTAATGCGATATTCCAGTACCAGCACCTCTCCATTCAAAGCCCCAAGTGACAGGCAGGCTTTCTAGAGCCAGTGGCAGCTATTAAGTTGGAGGAGAGCTCATGAGAGCTGCAGAACAAGCACTCTTGATTAAGGATGCTCAGGTTTTGAGTGTGCACTCGGAGAAAAGAAAAAAGCACGTGAGCCACAACACTGGTATTTTTATGCCATAAAAGGCTGTGTTTTCTCAATGTCTTGCATGGATACAAAAAGAAAAAAGTGACAGTGACACGCAAAGCGAAGAGAAAATGAAGGGAGGGGAGGCAAAGTGCAGAAGCCACTAGAGACAATGCAGTACACATCAAAAGTGCCATTCCTGCCATTAACACAGCACAAACATTTACACTCCACGTTACTTCTCAATGGGAGATGTGCAACTTACCTTGCATCTAGAGCGGGAGTGTGTGCGAGGCAAAAGCAAACAGACAGTCAGGACAGAACAGATGGTGAACATATGAGTCAAAGCCCACTCTCAACAGAAGTTACAGAAAAGGATAGGTGGAAGAAAACTATTTTTATTAAGTACACTTAGCATTTCCGTAGGACCTTACTCTTTCAGCATAAGGAAACAGTCCTTATCCTAAGAAATTCACAAGTATTTATGTTATTGATTTCTTTGGAAGCAATGCAAGTTTTGTATATCTGAACTGCAAGATGAAAGTTTAGCACCAATAACAATATTTGCATAGGATGTATGTATCTTAGCCCTGAGGCTGACACAGGCTGAATATGTAACATATACGCTATATAGGCATTTTCTCATTTCCATTTATCTTTTCATTCTTTCCTAATCTCTTTTTAAGAAAGAATGAAAGATGAGAAAAGTCTCTGGATATCCCCCACCCCCCTCCTTTTTTTTTTTTTGTTTTTGCATTCAGTGACATAAATAGAGGAAATCATGGAGAGAGGTAAAATAGGAGGAAGAAAACTCATAATGATAAAAGTGTCAAAACACTGCAGTTTTAGTTTGGATGAGAAACTTGAATTTTAAACATCAAGAAGCAAATATGAAAAAGAAGAGTTTCTGGCTGAAGATGAAGGTTTATTTTTTGTTGTATATAGCTTTTAATGGTTTTATTAAGCCTCTTGATACCTTCAAAGTATAAAGTGCTGTCAGTACAAAAATTAACATTCATTACAAGTTACATAATGTGCTTACATTATAATGTCCACATACAGACACATTAGTAACTCGTACATATAGAACTATCATTTTAAAGGCCCTCAAATTTTAGCAATCATAAATTGCCATGCATCTGAGAGCTCTAAGGATCTCCTTAGAAACCTCATAAGGAATTTGGATTCCAGGGGCATACTCACTCCTTATAATAATTTAAGACGGAAATCTGCTGTAAGTTTTTATTGAAGCCTATACACAACCACCCAGAAAATATATGTGTCTCTTGGCAGGTCAATTATTCCCAAGGTTTCCACATCAGGGATGAAGTCCTCTGAAATCCACTTTGCTTTCCCTCCTCCCTCCCTTCTCTCTTTCTCCCTCCATCAGATTGAATTCTGATGTTTGCCTGCTGAAAGGACAAGTTCGCTCAAAGTCAATGTTTTTATATTTTACCTACCTAAAGAACATTAGAAAAAGAGAGCCTGTTCTATTTCCTCCAAATCTTTGTTGCCATAATATGGTTTTGCATGTGATATAGCCAAATGATTCTTACAGTCCATATACAAATGGAAATGCTATCACTACTTCTGTGGCTCAAATAATCATTTTCACAATGACTGGATTACCTAAAACCACTTAGATTAATGAGGTGCCATTTAGACATAAAAGGGAATTTTGCACAGTGTTCTTTTTTTTCTAAGTCTTATTTAAAACACTTTCTCTTATGAACTCTAGGCTGCCTTTTGCTATTTATCTCACTAAACATTCATGGATGAATGGTAATTGCTGAATGTCTTAGAAACAACACCTTGAAAATGTCATTCAAATCAAGTTTTCAACAGCATGAGAGGCTAGAAGGTAATTCACACTTCTTTTATGATAATCTTCTGTAAGAAGGACAGCACTCATCTGCCTTTCTCCTTTCCCTCCTCCAAAAGGTAGAGATTATAAATTCACTCTGATTTAGTGCAGCCAGGTTTAATAGGCTGAGAAAAACATTGCAGCCAGAATATACTATTAAGATTTGTAAATTGTGATGGAAGCCATCTCTAGCATTGTTCAAAAGCTAATCTGTTCTCCCCTGGCACCATGAAAGAAAGAGAGAAGGTTTCTGCAAGGCGAGCCTACAGAATTTCCTTCCTCCTGGAAGGAGCAACTTCCCCATGATTAGCAGCTATTCAGAGACATCCAGGCCCAGCATATTGAACCTGTCCCCTTTCTAACAAAACGAGCTCAGACCTCTCCTTTGGTCTCCTAAATACCAGCTACCTGCTCATCTCCTGAGGGTCCTTTTTCCCAATTCTTTTTCCTAAAACTAAACCTTAGGGGCTCACTGAACCTCCCCTGATCCACACACACTCCAGCACTCTCTTATACCACACTCCATCCTGACTCTACATAATCAGCAGTAATTCAAGTGCCAAAGCTGGGACAAAGGAGTTGGAGACCATAGGGCTAAAAAATCTGCTTCATCCTTTTGAGTGGCAGCTCATGAAGGAGGAAACATTGGCTAAGAGGCTCACGCTATAAGATCAATCCTGTTTCTACTATTTGAAACCAGTCTCTCATATTGGCACCATGCCCCCAATATACATCCCAGAGCAGCATTCATAGTACTGTGCAGGAATAAGTGATACAATGAAACCCAAACCATCTCTTTTCAAAGATTCCCTGAATTACTGATAGCAGGAACAGAAAGACACAAGCATTGCTATCACTAAGCTAATTTCCACAGGGCAATCTATTTACACAGCCTAAGCTAAAGGAAAATGAAAAAAAAAAGCGAGCGGTGGGGGGAGGAGAAATGCCAACCCTTTCCTCTGACCAGATATGCAGAACAGACATCCTCTTAAGATTCTTAATTTACTCTCAAGCATGCCCACTCAATACATTTTAGAGCAATGGGTGGACCCCCTTTCTAGCATGACTTTGATTCTATGACTTCACACGAAGGATGTTGACACCACACAGTCCAAACTCTTCACAGGCTGGACACTACATCATCTTTCCCTGATTTCACACACACAACTGCATACACTTGTCATAAACCACAGCAAATGTTTTGCAAAAATTGCAAGTTTTCTGCTGTATTTGAGTACTTCTTTAGTTCTCCTTGTTAGAACAGTTTAACATTCTTGATCTGATTGGTGCCTCATCTAGGAAAAACATTAGTCTTTCATCATGCCTGGAAGCAGTAAAGCTGGCTTGAAGGCCAATACTTCTGAATACCCACAGTGTGGAGCGGAGGAGCTCATCTCATGCTTACCTGACAAGATGTCCTCTTCTAGGCTGCAAGTTATGTCCCTAGAGAAAGGAAGACTATCTGCAGTGTTCTAGTTTCTGGGCTGCTGCAGGGTCAAACAGGTCCCTGAGACAGATTAGCTCCACAGCTCCAGAGCCTGCCGGTGGAGAAGGTGAAGCTATGAGGTACTAGGAAGCATTTAAAAAGTGAATTCCTCCTGTTGTTTAAAGATTTTGAGCTTTCTGTGTTTAAAGTAATAGATTTCAAACTGCATTGACCTGTACCATCACTGCAGCTACTGAACTTTTCACATGTTGTATCTGTCTGTCCCATCAGAAAACACTTCCCGTTGAATGAATTTTTGGCATGGCTGCATAGTTCTGTGCAGGGAGCTGAAACCCAATGCACAGAGTAGCAATCAATTTTGTAAAATGTATTCCACAAATCAGGTCTCATCTCTCTGTTTGCCTTTACATTTCTGCTGGAGCCTCTATAATTGATTTATACAGATATAAGCACTTTTTCGTCCCTCCTTTTTGATGCTAGTTATTCCAACAGACTGTGCAGTGAAGCTGCAGCAATTTCAAAGGCTTCCGCTCCCTGCGCAGACCTCAGCAGCTGCAAGAAGAGTTCTTTGAAGAGGAAATGACACCCAATGGGACTGGCAGGCAGCTCAGAGCTGCACTCAAAGAACCCCCAAAGTCCTTGGGAGCATCTGAGGACATCAAAAGAGGAAAGATCTTGGCTGGGAGAAGCCTGAGGAATTTAATTTAAAAGACTTCCCCGTTCTCTAGAGCTTTCTTCAGTGTAAGCAGCAGTCTGTGAGGAAGAGCCTTTCTCACATTTGGCTGAGATGATCCTACTCATATTGGAAGGCTGGAAGTGCAGGGTTTAATATGAGGGGCAGCTGGATTCCTTGTTTATTTATTAAACTATAAATGTGTAAATAGGTATACAGATATAAATGTATCCATATATCTGACTATATTCCCCTATGTTATTAAAAAGGCTTCATTATATCTAAAAATATAAATATAGAAATACAATTTACATAAGCTGTATCTCAAAGTGACCCTCTGTCACTCACACTACCTCATGCATTCTTCTGGTTAACTGATGGGCTCACCTATGTAATTTATCTCAGTAAAACAGCTCTTTTTGTGATGATTGGCAAGCACTTACCCCTGACATTCACAACATAGCACATGCTTTACTACCCTTCTACTTAGGAGATTTAGAGAAAAACTGAATGTGTGCACAGGTACATGCACCCCCCCCCTCCCGAGTGTGTAATATTTATACAGATATAAGCACTTAGGGCTGAACTTCACATCTGGATGGAAACTTCTAGTTCTGATTCAGTAAGCTTCAATTTGAATGGTAATGAATTCAGTGAAGCCCTATGGTCCATGCCACTTCTGCATACATTTTTTAGTGACAGACCAGCGGTATTAAACCACATGCATATTCTTTTCTGAAAACTGCGTGCTTCCTTTATTGCTTATGTATAAATAGATGCCATTTTACTACACTGTGCTACCAGATATAATCATAATGTTGACTAGAAAAATAACTGACACCACATCCTGCAAATGCTTCTTTGTCAGATTGCACTGACTATACACTCACCACTCCAAACTTCTCCAGCCTTGTCCTTGCAACGGGCAAATCCTGCCTTTCGCTGTCGCTTTTGTACCACACTCCTCTCCCCACTTCTGAATTCTGCTTTTTGATTAACTTAAGTTCATGTATATACAAGTCTGAGTTGAGAGGTGTGCAGACATGCTGTGTGTGTCTATTTATGCACACAATTCTGCACCTTGATTGTCCCATATGCGCAGAGCCTTATTTCTGAGATCACACTGAGCTTGGCAGGACAACAGTGCATCCTGTAAAGCACAGCCCTGAAATCATTTTGCCCTATAGACAACCTTCCCTTTTGATTAACATTATGCCACAGTGTTCTGTTATCAGCCAACAAAGTAGGATATAGCATTATCTTGTGGCAATCTTGTTATACATTACAATGATGGTGTGGAAAAACAGCAGAGGGAACTAAGATGCGATCAGTGGAATAACTTTCATTTGAGTTTTAATTTTGAACCTTCTGAAGTGAAAGATATACTGATTTTCCATGACCTCTCACATCTTAGTGGTATTTTGACAGTTTGATAGGGGCAACTGTTAAGAAACAAAACTTCCATAGCCAGTTGTTTATGCTCCTGACAACAAAATTAAGATGCAGAGCCGGAAATAAATGAAATGGTCTCATACTTGAATGGAATATAAACATTCTGTCTAATTAGGTCACTACGCATATGTTTGTTTACTTGGTTATTTTCTCTCTGGCAGTTCTTCTTTGGCTAATAGAGCTACCCCACTTGAGATAGTGGAATTCCCATGGCAAATAATATGAAGCCAATAATTTCTGGGCCAGAAAGTACATTTATTAGCACAGTATTAAGTATTTGATAATGAAGAGAGCTAGAGTGTGAGAGCAATACAAGGCTCACAGCTTCTAAGTCAGATTACTCTCTGTACAAAGTTTTTGCTGAAGCCAGCAGAGCCATTAGGGAGCTGGTTATGGCTTTACATTTCTGTCTGTCCCCAACTTACCCTCTGGCTTTATTCTAATGCAGAGAACAGGGCAGCAGCTGCCCACTGCTTACTCCACACACGCAGAAAACCTTTCCCAGGTTCCAAATTTATGGGAACATGTGATATTGTCCCTTCCATTCAACTCAATCTCTATATAACTTCTCTAGGGAGGGGAGGAGGGGAGACACTTTTGCTGTCTCAATAGCTGACTGGAGAAATAAAAAATAACTACACCTACACCTTTGGAAGAATTCAGTGTAGCTGATCTTAATACAAATGTGATCAGCAGCTTGGAGTGCCAGTCAGAGTTCAGAGTGCTTCTCTCCCTAAAGCTGCCTGGAAGCAAACTGAATTCCTGATTTTATTTCAAGTCAATGAAGTCCCATTGGTCTACTGTACCCTGAAGGCATGAAAACTACCTTGCAGCTTCTCGGTGTTGGCTAATCCTTTGTGTTGTAGCACATGGAGTCTGCATTTCTCTGTACCATGTGTGCTCAGGCTATCTAGTGCAGAAATTTTATTTTCAGAGGTGAGAAAGGCCAGCTACAAGAAAGATCTTGAGAAACAAACTTTACTACTGAGATTTGCAACTATTTGCTAACATTCAAAGAATACTGAGACTCAGGGAGAATTCTGGTATTCACAGGAAGATCGCAGCCACGGAAACCCTGAGACTGGCCCATTCTGCTCAAAGCCCTTCTACTTTGTCATTAATCAGCTTACAGGCTTCAGTCCTCACCTTTCTGGCTTTCTGTAATTGACTTCCCTCTTTGCTGCCCTTTGCATCCGTGCTGTGTTCCCAGCTCCCTGCTGCAGCCTTTAGCACCCACCCACGCAGGACTCTGCTGCCATCCCTTAAACACCTCCCCATGCCACAGCACCATCTGTCCCTCTGCCAAGTGGCTGTTTCTTTCTTGTCCCTAGGCACCAGCAAGGAAATGTTAAGGATACAGGAGGCATGTTTGCAGCAGCAAAAAAAAAGCCTTGAATTGCCAAGAGTCTACATGTAAAAGTTTTAGATTTTGAGTCCAATGAGTAAGCCCTGGCTTTCCCAAGTAACATGGGACTAAGGCTCAAAGCCAAAGCTCTCGCATTTTATAGAGCTAGAAGGGCACATAAAATGGTCCTGCCTGGGAAGGAGTATCTCCTGCACAAGGTTCACAAGGAAATCAGTCAAAAAAACAGATTGAATGTTGCTATTTCACTTAAATAGGCAATGGACTTCACTGTCTGCTCATATATTACAACTGCTGGGCGTGCATGTTGCAACAAAGTAGCAAAGCTATTTTTGTAGAAAATCCTCTTTTTTTTTTAAAATTATTTTTATTATTTTTATTTTATTTTATTTTTTAATTCTGTGCATGTGTTTGATCTCTTCTACTCTGAAATGCTGCCAGGAAAACTGTGATTGTGGAGATAAAGAGGGAGGAAAATGGGACCATTAACTCCAGAATACCGTTGGTCACCTGGAGAAGAAGAGGACAAATCTATGTTGCTTCATATCATAGCTTGAGCTAAACTACTTAAATACCTGCATAGACACATTCACTAGTTACAGTTCCTGCACCACAGAAATCCTAAGCCACAGCGAGGTGCAATGCTGGGGAAAGCCATGGTTTCTCTGGGCAGAAACCAGCCTTTCTGAGGAAATGGTGCAGAGGCAGCATGGTCCCCATTTAGAGCTCTGGGGAGATGTTGCCTGCCCAGCACGGAGTTGTCCAGGTCTAACAAGCCTGTCCTGAGTCTGTGTCTACTGCAGCTTTTAGAAGCTTGTAATTTAGCCAAATAGTTGTAGATACATGAAAGCGAAGGACACATCCCTAACAGCATTGTCTCTGACAAAGTTCAGCCCCTTGTTCTAAAGGATGAAAGTTTTGGAGCATTTCCAATGTCAAAAAAAAAAAAAAAAAAGCTTCTCATTTTCATTTTCTCATTTCAGTTTAGATAAGTTGCTGACCTCTGGTTTCTAAAGCTCCCTCCTGATAAAAAATCAAGTAGGGAGGTGACACCTCACATGGAAAACTTTGGACTACAAAGTCTAAACTTGGTAAAGTTAAAAGTCTTAAAGCAAGAAATCATTAGGCAAATTTAGCTATACACATTTTTATGTATGAAATCTCTCTTCATAAAAATATACACCAAACTGCATTTCTCCTGCTTTGATTTTGCCCATACCCCATTTCCTTCTACATCCATGCGCACATCCCTGCGTTTGCCTGTTTTACGATGCCGGGCTGCTGGCAGCATGTTCCAGCCTTCCCGTTTTTAGAGGCCCAAGCCTGCTTCTCGTGGCGCACGGGAAAGGAACAACCATCTCCTCCTCTGTCTGCGTTAGAGGCCTGAGCTGTGCCCCAAGGAAGGTCTCTGGGGAGCACGGCCGCAGGGGAGGGAGGACAGGACACGCACTGTGGAGGCCACAGATTCTCCTCACTTCTGCAGAGACCTCCTTTTAAGGGCCTGTGCTGAAAGCAGGACGTGGCTTTCAGAAAAATGCGGTGACTGTTCCTCACAGATCCTAGTTCCAGGACACAGGGCTTTCAGGACGGGAATGTTTTTCACAAATAGCCTGTACTTTCGGGATGCAGCGCTTCAGCAGTTGTTCCTCCCCTGTAAGCCTCATGTCATCTCCCGGGATGGGTTTCTGGTTTCTCAGTACAGATTACTTGCACCTGGATGGGAGTGATAGGGTGTTGGCAGAGACGCCGCACAGACAACCGGAGCGGGGAGGATCCTTGCCAGCCTTTGTATGTGCAACTGCTGAGTCAGTTCAGCAGCCTCTGCTACACCACCCCCACAAACACAGGTGCAGATGACCATATAAAAGTAATCTTAATTTGGCTGCTGCCCAAATTCCACATTCCTCTTGGCTCCACTCGCCCCATTTTCCCACATGACCTCATCTCCCATGCCCTCAGGGCGCCGCGCCAGGCAGGCAGAGTACACTTGATTCTCTAAACATCCAGGAGCTGTTGTGGAAGTGGGAAGGAGATGAGAGGCTGATACAGATGAGAGGAAGAGCAAACAGGCATGGGTCTGGGCCTTTGACCCGCAGACTTCCCCCACACCCATTAGAGTTCGGGAGCCAGATCCTTGGAGTTACTGACTTCCCTTTGTGTCCTCCCATTGAAACAACAATAAACAGGCTGCAGAAGATCCCTCCTCTGAGAAGGAATCCACTGAGATAAAAGCAGCTCTATTCAGACCCCTGGAATCTCCTTTGTCCTGGTTTAGGAAGTGTGTTTAGACTCCTAGCATTAAAGCACTGTCACATATCAAGATACCCTTATGGGAAATTTCAAGCTGCTGTAAATCAGCATAAGTTGCACAGGGTCCTGGAAAGGCCCCTGCCTCCCTTCTCTACGAATGTGAGGGCTGAGCTACAGCTGTATGAAGAACATCTTTTGTGGCAGCTCGCAGACTAAGGGCTAATTCCTGCATCTACTTCAACACATGAAATATTACTGAGTATAGCTCATGGCATAAGGAGCAACAAAAGCTCACAGACATCTTACAGAGAACCACCAAAGACTAAGTTAACCTATACAGCGCTCCCTTAACTTTGCTCTTGACCACCATGCTAAGGTTTCCTAATGTAACTGTATTCATCTGTTTACAAATGGAAAGCGGATTCTTTCTTTCAATTGGCATAGCAAACAACAAATGCACAGATCGATCACTTGCTGGTGAGAGTAACGCAGTGAAAGCCAACAGCAAGAAAGGCACACCTTCTGAACAAAATCTGCTTCCATCCTGTATTTCAGCTTTCAAGACCAAGCTGATGGTTAGTGAAATTTGTAGCTTGTCTGACTTTATTTTGGGCAAGCACTTATTCTTCCCCCTTCACCAATTTTTCAAAGAGAAGTAAAAATGTTTCTTTTTTGTTTTTCATCACAGTTAAACAGAGATAAATCTTGGAATTTTTCAATCCAAACAGTGACAGCTGTAGAAAGCCACTAGCAGTTTGAAACAGGAAAATGGGCTAGAAACCATGACACAACTTCACCTGCAGGAATCACTGCTTCAGCTACTGTGATTTAGTAAAGAAAACCCCAAATTTATAGTGCGGAAATGATACTGTAATTTCCTGAGGCATACATAACAGCCACCCACCTCATGGTTAGCATATCCCATGGGTTAGGGCAAAAAATAAACACCTGCACAGTAGACACAAGAAGGACAACACGACTGGGAACCCTCTGCTCCTGCAGGCTGTACAGAGGGGGCCTCTGACTGCCAGTTTGGCTGAGTTTCAAGCTTGCCCTAAGTATGCTGCAACGGGCTTAGAAGAGCTAGGACAACGGAGCAAGAGAGCCTGCCATCAGAGGACCAACAACATGAACTGCTGGCTACATTCCTCTTTGCTGGGCTCCCAAACAGTCTGTAGTAGTAAAGGGAATAATAACAATAAATATCAGAAGGCATTATGTGGAGATGCCTGCTTGCTTATGCACAGCAAGAACTGTGGCCTCCTTGGTGGGGCAGGGGCACAGAGTAGCACACAGGTGTTCGCACAGACACAGTGGAGCTCTTAGTAGGAAGGAAAAAATTAATTGCAAGAGGAATTCCGTTTTTAACAAATTGCTAAGAGGCCCTTGGGCATTCTGTATCTATTTAAATGTAAATTGTATAAGCAGTGGAAACAGAAAGGAAAGGGTGGGCAAGGTCATGACTGCCCATTAAATTTCCTGGATTGACTGGGAAAGATTCCTATTTGGCAGCTGAATGATCTGCAGGAAGAACTCTTGACTGCGTGCCTGTATCTTTAGGCTCCTTTAGGACTACGAACATATGTTAGAAACCTTTTTCCCATGGTAGCCCTGAAGTTGCTTTGCAATCTTCACTGGCTCACAGAGATTAATACCGAGAGAACAGCTTGGCACCTTCTGTCAACCTGGACCAAAGTCACTGCAATTTCCCATAGTAACAAACTATATCCAAGGACCCTTATGGACCCCTCCATCCTCTTGCACATGAGCTCAGGACTATGCCTTAGGCTGAAAGGCTGTGAACTGGGGACAAACATGGTGTGTGGGAAGGAATAAATGAGAACAAAAGCAAAGAACAACGCAAGAGCCATAGTATGATGGCGAAATGGAGAAACACAGGAGACTTGCCCTTAGACGTTTTGGAAACAGAACAAAAATTTGTTGACATGACACTCTGCAAGAGACAGAACTATTCTAAATGCTATTGGTAGCGTTACAAGTGAACATGATCGGAGCAACAAGAAAGAAGAAACATTCTGAATCATGATGTGTCCCTGAAACAGATAATTAATTTTTGTTTTTAAGACTTGGAAGAAATCACTGATCACTTCAGCATATTTCAGCCTAATTAAAAAGAAATAAGGAAAAACCTTGCTTACAAGTACCAGCAAGCCATGTTTGGGATGATTTGTTTTTATTAGAATCTTTTTAGAAAGAGCATTTATAAAAATCCAAATACAGATTTGCTGCTTTGTTTGTGCAGTAAGTAAAGCCATTTGGTTTCACTGTGGTCATTTCAGTGTTACTAACCTGCAGTCTCATGATTCATTATTTATAACATCACTCCCTTTGTGAAGTAGCAGGTCAAAGTCATCATAAAAACCAGACATTTCAAGTCACCACTAAAATTTTAATCAGTCTTTGGGAATGAAAAAGGAGGAGATATTAAGTCACCCAAATGGACAGGATAATCCTTTTTGTGGGAACACACAAAAGGACAGGCAGATCATGTTGACAAGAATTTCGGCTCCAAACGGCCTAAACGATGGAGAGAAGCTCTTGTGTCATGTTTGTCAAAAGACCACACACAACAGTTCTGGCACGTAAACAATTGCCGTAATCTTCCGTGGACCCGTGAACAGCAAATTAGCTCCATAACTGACTATGCAGTACTGATCTCAGCTAGTAAAAGTCAGCTGTGTTCCAGTTTTGCAAGTCGTGGCAGTTCGAACTCTTATTAGAGAGTAAGAATTAAGGGCAAGGATCATCTTCTATTATGGCTTGTACAATGCCCAGCACAAGGTGGTGGAGGACTCTAAGTGCTACACCATGTAAATACCAGTGATTTGTCTTTCTGATACCTCACTATTAGTTTGATCACTTGGCTTGATTCAGTCAAGGTCTATAATGGCTTCTGTGGGCTGCCAGAAGCCTTATTTCATTAAGTTGTAGATGATGGTGAAAGAGCACCTGCCTCTTCAGAGGATGGGTTTCAAGCAGAACACAGCATCTGCTCTAAATATCAGTGGATGCAGCCTTCCCAGCCCGTTCCTGAGGTGAGGGGGAAGACGAAAAATCAGAGCTCCTTACCTGCGTTTAACAGCTGCTTATCTCTAGCTCAGTCGTTTTTTGTGGGAAACTGACTCAAACCTCAGAGTGTGCTGCTCCTGCTCACCCTTGCAAAGAACTGAAGGATCTTCTTTCTCCCGCAGCGCCCATCGGGCACGCAGTTCTCTGTGCCTTCGCTCTGCTCTGAAACCATGTCCTTGGCTCACTTGCCAGTACAGCAATTTTGGAGAAAGAGGTATTTTTTCATTTTAATAAAGGCTTGTCTCTATTAATCCATCCTGTCTACAATCTCGTCAAGATCCGGACTCTCACTCTGTGGCTGTCTGGGACATTCGGAAAAAAAAAGCAACAGTTTGTCACCTCTGACACACTCCCCTATCATTTATTTTTATAAAGGACAGTGTCATCTTTTTTATTTCTTTACCCTTACCTTTTGTCACAGCTTGATTTACCCACTCATATCTCTGCCTATTCAAACTCTATCTGTTTTGAGGCATTGTGTTTTTACCTGTGCTAGACTAGAATTCAGAAATTTTAGGGATGTGCAGGGCTATAGCATTTCTCTCTCTCTTTCTCTATGTGTGTGTGTGTGTGTGTGTATATATAATTTTGTCTGGAGTTTAGCCAGGTGGCTTTCCAGCATATCTCTTTGCAGCTACTACCCCTCCTCCAGAGGTGAGGATTGCTGGGATAGCCCTTCTTAATTACAAACGTCCTTAATAACAGAATATTTTTTCGTTCAGCAGAAGCAAAAATCGTTGAGGAAAATGTAAAGAAAACAAGAAAATATTTCAAACAATAGTCTTCATGACTGCTTCTTATACCAAAATGCAAACAATCTCCCTATATATGTATGCAAATCTAATTTTTGAAACTTTTTCTTTCAATAAACTGATTTCTCTGAATAACTCCCTATCTTGAAATAGGATTTCTTTATAATTCTTATATTCCCCTCCAGTACATTTTTTGCTTTCAAAAAATGAAATAAAAAAAAGTTCATGGAAAAATCTCACCTCTCTTTGGGCTCCGATATTTACCTTTTCTTTCATCTATCCTGATCATTAAAAACTGTACAAATAACCAAAGAAGGATAGAAACACCCTTTAAAATACATTACAGAAAAAAAATCCTGCAATTTATAATTGACAGGAGTTATAGGCAGGGTAACAACCTCAGTTAATTATACACTTAGGATTTTTTTCCAAATGTTTTCTTCCAACCTCATAGCTAAAGCTGGTGAAAACTTTAAACTCCACTTCAGCTTACAAACAAAACCCTAAAACAGTTTGCATCAGTTCTTCTTCCAGGGTTATGTCCAGACTTCAATTTTCAGCTCTCAGACATTTTATTGTTATTCTTATTGCTGGAATTACAATAAAATTAAGAATGATAATTAAGAATCTCATTGCTGCAGACAGTACCCAGATATGAGTGAAAGAGTCAATGGGCCGACAGAGACCAAGAGAGGTGAGACAAAACTTTAAGGGGCCAGGGGTGAGTGTGAGACTGCAAGATAGCAGATAGCTCTGCAACTTCTAAGGCCGTGTCCCACCTCTTCTAGTTTTTGTGAATGGTTATTACTGGCGAGCTTCAGTTGTTGGTCACAGCTTTAAGTGCCCCTCCAATGCTAATATTCAGAATATGAGGCAGGCAGGTTACATAGTACACTCACTCTTGAATACTAAAACCACAAATTTCTTTTGTGTAGCCAGTGAGAAGCAGTCAGCAGACACAAAAGAGCAGATATGACGATAACCTTTCCCTATCTGTGTTGCAGTGGCCTCTCAAGGCAGTAAATCTCTCCAGAGCTGCAATTACAACGATGGCTCTGCATGTTGTGCTTGAAGAACAGTGACAGTTCATCATCTGCTTGCTTGAGATGCTGAATCAATGGAGAAATATTTTACAATTTTCCGAGGACACACATAGGTAGCAATGCATGCTGCTACTACCTCTGCTAAAGTGTTTGCTCTGCTCTGTTTGCTCTGCTCACACACACATCACTAGCAATTCTCCTATGTGCCCTCACTGGACTTCTCACACCTCTCAGACACACCGCCCTGCAACCCTGCTCTGCTGTAGACACCTATGCACCCCACGCCTGCAGTCCACTGCTAAGTGAGGGCAGTTCTTATGAGCCTAAGACCCATTAATGTTTGAAAAGGTGACTTTGAAATCATAGGTGCACAGAATCACACAATCGCTGAGGCTGGCAGAAACCTCTGGTCCAAGCCCCCTGCTTAAGCAGATTCAGGTGCCGCAGGTTGCTCAGGACTATGTCCATTTGGGTTTTGAATATCTCCAAGGATGCAGATGCCACAGCCCCTCTGGGCAACTTGTGCCAGTGCTCAATCACAATTACAGTAAAAAAGCTTTTCCTCATGTGACCTTAGGTTAATGTCTTATTCAAATATATTTTTTTTCCTGGCCTCTCCAAGGAACCCGAGAAATTGTTATTTATATGGAAAATTTCTTACCCCTACAGTTACCAAAGACAGCAAAGGGTGGATTCCCTTCCAACCACACAGCATTCTAACATCTACCAGACCTGAATGTCCAGCATAGGTTGCTACTCTTGAAAAGGGTTGTTTATTATTGCATTTGATGGCTAATATCCAGTAGAAATTACACAAATATCACACAGTCAACATTAAAGGAAGCCTGTCTCACAGCGGTCATTTTTTTTGCTTCCTCTTTACCAGGTCACTGTTACCAGTGCTGATGAAACATAAGTGTGGAAGATTTAGCAGAGCTTTACTCTTCCTCTCGTTGCAGTATAGGATACTGGTGATGCCAACTGCCTCTGAAGCTCAGCATGATGCAAATAGTATTACTACTTTACCCATCTCTTTACCCATCTGCTTAATGTTCATTCTAAGAAACTCATACAGCATCTATTCTCTGCACATCACAAGAGGAAACAGTGACATGAACAGTGACTTGAAAGGGGGAGATTTTTGCTGAAGGCAGCCTTGGAGTCAGCCTCCAGGACCACTGTCAGCCTCCAGACCACTGGGATTTTTCTTTACCAGCTTGCCCATCACACCTTCACCCTTCCCCTGTAAAATTAATTTTTTCAGCACACCAGCTAGAGGACTGGGTGGAAAGTCTTCCACAGCATAGTTAACCCTTTTTTTTTTTTTTTTTTTAAGCACTTCTAGCATTTTTCATGTTAACATGAGAATTGTTGCTCAATTTTACAATACTTATTATTAGTTCCTGTTAGGTTTCAAAGTAAAGAGCAAAAAACAACAACAAAGATGGGAAATAAACCCTTTGAAGCCTGGAAGCAGAACTCATAGGTTTTTAAAGGTCTGTTGCTGAAGAACCAAACTGGTATGATCTCTACACAAATAGGGTCATTTAACAGCTTTCTCTATACCCTAAAAATATCTAATTATGAAACAAGCATAGGAAGTGATGAGCTGACATAATATAATCAAGTTCCAAGCAGTAATTAAGATTGCTACATGTCCATGATCAAGGAGGGAATTTACAGGTATTTCTTTCGTAAAAGTGAGAAGTGGATGAGTCAGGTCAGCTACCCAGTACAACAGAAATAAAAGAGCTTCCAAAGTAAGTATGAAGTGTAATAGATACCCTGGGTCACTGCTTGCAAAGTTTAGAGACACCTGGGCAAAGACAGGATTCTTTTTCCTGAATTTTTATATTGAAATAAGAAAATTCAGCTGAAGTCATCCGTGTCTACACTGGGAAATAATACTCCCTTAATATGTATAAAATAACTCCTCATGAAAAGATTAGGGCAACAAGGACTACTACATTCAAAGTACCTTGATGTTAGCTGCAACAACAGAGGATAATATGAAGTTAAGGATGACAGCGCTACATGCCACATCAAATTTAGCTCACATAAACTAACATGATAGTTAATGGATGTTCAAGAGTAACCTCCACATGGAAGAGAGAAAAAAAAAAAGAAAAAGAAAAAAAGTTGCTTAATGTGGTTTCTGTGACTTTCTCTGTGGAAGAACATAGTCAGGCAGTCAAGACTGGTAAAAAGAATGTAGCTTCTTGCAGAAAATTTACCTCATGCACAACTCTACTCATATACTCCACAGGAACTTAAGGAAAAATTTCTACACAGTGAGGGTGCCAGAGCCCTGGCACAGGCTGCCCAGAGAGGCTGTGCAGGCTCCTTCTCTGGAGATCTTCCAAACCCGCCTGGCTGCCACCCCGTGCCACATGCTCTAGGTGACCCTGCGTGTGCAGGGGGGTCGGACTAGTTGCTCTCTAGAGGTCCCTTCCAACCTTAAGCATTCCATGATTCTATGATTCTATGATATGCATGGAATTGTTGATAGAAATGTCAATAAAAAAAATAGTAAATATTAAAAGTTATTCATTTTCATCACTTTCAAAAATTCTGAAAACAGCTATTGGTACTTAGCCATAATTGAAACAAAGTACAAATCAAAAAAATTGTCAGTCTAAATATTAATAACTCTGACCATTGCATGTGTCTTCACTGTTAGATCTTGCTTTTTTGCTAAGATTATTTTGCTTTTCAAGTAGAAGTTTGAAAAAAATCTAGCTGTAATAGACACATTTACAGTACCTCTCAGTAAAAGCAAAACATTGCACATGATAACAATTAACATTAATAAGCTAAAATTTGGAGTACAAAACTTTTGAATTAATAAAGAATACTTAATAACCAAAAGATGCATTCTTCCCAATGGACAATCATATTTAAGCCTGAGTCTTTAATAAATAAGAATTTATTAGATTGCTCCAACAATTAGTTAAACCATGAGTATCAGAAAGCTGTCTCAATTCCACAACATAAGACAGAGAATTCATTGCATAAGCAGGGCAGAGTGGTCTTCAAGCAACTCAAAATGGATATGTTATATATAATTTTCTCTTTTGGAACATGGGCATTCATTTCTTTTGGATTGTAACTTTCCATGGATAAAAACAGCTACTACTTCCTTCAGGTGTTGTACTCACCGCTCAGTATAAAATAAAAATACAAGAGGAGGGCAGGCCACATATAAAAAGGAAAGTAGACACGCTGGATTGTAGCGTTACGATGCCCAGTTTTTATGGTCACCAGGCAGTGATGAGTTTCTGGGCAGCCCATGACATGGCAAAGCAGCTATACTGAAGGTGAGAGCAAGGCTGCTGCACTGAATTCAGAGGCAACAGCAGGGGCTCAATTCTCTGTCATGTTCAAGCTCTACTCAGCACAAATTCCAAGAAAGAGATAGTGAGCAAATATACAAACTCTTGACCTTTTGTGCTACCTGGTATTAACTAAAGCCACCGGTGTCAGGCTCCCAAAATGTAATTTAAACTAAGAAGAGATGTGTCTACATACACACACTACTAAACGTCAACTTTGCAAAGGCAGTTTACATTGGCAAAAAGTTCCTCAACCAAAATAAGCTACAATGACAATAAGTATAACCCTGGTATAGCCACATCCACTTCCGTATAGAAATGAAGCAACATCGGACAACTTAAACCGACACTGCTACAGTCACAAAAGCGCCCTGGCTTTCCGGCTTTCCCATGTGCCAGCTGCCACATATTCTGCCACATTTCTTTTTTATCACTCTCATATATAAACTGATGTGAAGGATGGGTGGACAGCAGCTGTAACAGGAGAAGAGGCCTTGTTTACTCCTCGCTAGGAATTGCTACCATGGTCCAGAAAGGTCCTGCCACCACAGCTAAAAAGAGTGAGATCAGACTAGAGAAGTGCCTTGTTGAACCTGACCCCAGGGAGACAATGTAATGTCCTTAATTCGTGAGCGGTATATGAAATTATGCAGATAAATTGTTGGAAGGCTATGTATAAGTATGTAAGATGTGTTTCTTTAGAAGACACTTGTGTATCTTGTAGAATGCTATGTATGTTTTATTCTTCTTTTCCAGATTCTTACGTATTTTCAAAATGCACTTAAAGAGTTTATTTCAGGAAGAACTTGATTTGTGACTTTTATTGCCAATTACCAAGAGGAACTGAGAATTACACAAAGAGTTTCTTTCTTCTTCTTGTTGGGCTTTGGTTGTCTGTGTGTTTTTGTTTTTAAATACAATAGGAAGGAAATCGCATGTTTCTGCAACTGGTCAGGGCTTCTCTATCACATCAGTTCTCTGAAAATCTCAACCTTTGATAAAACAGAATGCCAAAATAAAAGCAGTAATAATATGGTTGATGTTGACTTCAATGGTTCAGATGTTTAAGCTTTATCTGATTCCATGGTCCCTGAATATGGATGGTTTGGTTTCTGGAATAACAGAAATTTGGATAGTTACTTCATTTTTTCATCTCAACTGGGTTTTTGAGGCAATGTTAGTTGGTTTGTGGGTATGTTGTTCTTATTTACCAATGAAATACTATATTCAAATACAGAATGCACTTTCTGCCATTTGTTTTTTATATAAAATAATAACAATTCAGCAGTATCCCTGAAGGATTTCTAATTGACAAAATTATACCAAGGGTATTTTTTATCTTACTATTTTTTTTATGCTTCCATTTTGTCAGCAAATGAATAGTTATTTAACTTGGACTGTCATATTTTCTGTAATATAAATAGGACACTTAAAGTAACGACCCTGCAAAGCCCTCTTTTCTTTACATAACGTTACATAACGTCTGAAAAAAAGAAGGCAGAGACTGAAAACCAACATACAATTGATTTTTTTTTTTTTTTTTGAGTTCCAAGAGAAAGTCAGTTGCAAGACTTCCATGTCAGTTCTTTGGAGGCCTAAGATGAATGAAAAGTGAGCACTTTCCACATCTTTTCCAAACAAGTGTATGTCAGTGCACTATGCTTTTTCACTGCTTCTGTATGTCGTATTTTATGTCTGTCCTTACAAATACGTTTGATCTGGATTAGAAGGATTTATCAAAGAATCTGCTTCCCCAGAGGTTCACAAAAATGACAACAGACCAGTAGGCATTGCTTTGTAGGGAGAAGCCACCCCAAAACTCCAAAATACATGACTGCTAATGGAAAAGACATTTCCAACTACTAAAACAGAAAAAAAAAAAAAAAATCCCTCTTCTCTCCCTCCACATCTCTGTAGTTATAATAGCTGTGTCATTCTGTTTCTCAGAGGGATCAGACAACACACTTATTATTTTAACCAGAAAACAGTGACACGACATCACTGGATATAAATGTAGTTGCAACTAAGATTGCATTTTGTCAAAAAATCTCTTGCCTTACAAAAACAGGTCTGCTCAGATTCAGATGGGCTGAATTATTATTCCTCGGTAGTATTTCTGACATAACAGAGGGAGGAAAAAACAGACTGAAAAGTATGCACGGCAAACAAAAACCGACAGACGTGCCAGAAATGCTGCCTGCCGCACAGTGCATTTCTTCAGAATGCAGTGAGGTGTGAACTTATTTCTGGAGATACACCGAACTATTTGGTCTAAAACAATGTTCCGCTGTTAAAAGACAATGGTAGCTAATTACTGAGGAGTTTTTTTGAGTTTCTTTTTTTTGCAAAGGATCAAGTGAAGGCAATACAAAAGCAGAAGAAAAACATTATTAGGCGTGCATTTCTGTAACCAGCGGATTTTCTACTTTATCCTGCTGAACACAATTTACTATGATTTTTTTCCCTCCAGGTTTTCTCAAAAAAGGGTGAGATAGTACTAAAAGCAAGCTTTCTAGATTAAAAAAAGAACAGCACACCATGT
The DNA here is from genome assembly GCA_013398735.1 of Nothocercus julius. NCBI lineage: Eukaryota > Metazoa > Chordata > Aves > Tinamiformes > Tinamidae > Nothocercus > Nothocercus julius. The sequence goes on along the minus strand of VZSV01000150.1, from coordinate 1,698,613 downwards.
CACACTTTAGTAACCACAGTCAGCGTCTAATAGTCTAATAATCCTTTCCCCATTGGGAAACTAACACCAAAAAAAATATATCAAAAAAGAAATAGCACTGCAATCCAGCTCAGGTTAAAGCTGTGGGGGTTCATCTTGAAACAGGCATCAAATTTAGGGAGACAACATTTTTTATGAAGTTGCCCTTTATAAAATGGCAAAGAAAGTTCCCTGTTGCAACTGCCCGTGCAAATACAGACTCAAGCCTCAGTATGGGCACTGCTTCTTCCTGCCTTCCTGGCGGGGCTGCCCTCTCCGCTCTTGCACCTTAAGAGGCAGCCGTGCAGCACAGCAGCCATTCGACGCAGCTCCTTCTCATGACATTCTGGAAAATGATGCAACTAATGGCTTGGTGGGCAAGTCCAATTTTTGTGCCTCATTGTCTGTGTTCTGACTCCAACCTTGTCTAATATTTTGGAGAAAGTTCGCCCTTTCTGCGCTGCGCCGAGTAAATATTTTGTCAGTTGTTAAGGATGAGCTACAGAGTAAGACCCAGCAACGTATCCACATTCAGCAGCGAGACTTGGAACTGCCTTAGAACTTTTTCCAGATTGTGATTTGTAATGTCTTTCAGAAGCCAGCAGAAAACCAACCACTTGAACTATTACAGAAAGGCTGAATGAACCCTTTTCAGAGCAGCAAAAATGTTTTTCCGCACAGTTGAAAAAGATCAGGAATGCTAGCAGAAAGGGGTGGGCAGTAAACAGGGAAGTTTATGTCCTTGCTGTTCTGTCATGAGACGTCTTTCCAAATGAAGAGCAGTATCTGCACTGCACCAGACATTAAAACCTTCCTGGATAAGGAAAAAATATTGAAATGGCAGGTAGTAGGGTAGAATTCTGAAAGCAGGCTGCATGTGCTGCCGACACAAGAATTTGTGAGGAATGAGCAAAGAAAAGGCAAATAAAGGCTGCCTGACTTCCCATCTCCAAAGTGGAACTACAGAGAATAAGGCACGAAATAAGACTAAACAAAGACCCGTTTCAGGAACACAATTACTTGATCCTTGTCGCAGCCAGGCCATTACTAGCAGTGCTGTTCACTAAAACCGAATTCCACCACTTGAGTTTAAAAACATTCAGCTTATGAAGTACTAAATAGAATAAAAAGCAGGCACAACTATGCAGCCCAGCATCAATCTATAACACTGCCGTGGCAACCATTTTTTTGTATTTTTTATGTTAGGCCTAACATAAAATCTCTACTGTATGTGAAAAAGAGAACTACAAAGACCCATACACTTGGTGCTGTTCTTTGGACCAATGAAGAAATAGAATACCTGCCTTTTCAATAAAATAGCCTGTTCTCATTTAATCTTCACAGATGCTGTATCAAAAAATTGATATCTTGAGATTTTTATGTTAGAGAGACACTGTCTCCCTTTGACGGTTATAACTGGGTCCTGAAAAATAATCTTTACAGTTTGCATCACAAGATACCGCAGGGCAGCAGGAAACCAAAGGCAGAGAGAAGACAGAAAATGAAAAAACGCTTCTGTCCCTAGTAAAAAGTGTATAACGGGGGAAATTCTCATCGCTTCCACAATTATGCAAGTCAGAAAAATAGCAAAAGATTTCACTTCCATCCAGCCATGTGTCCATATGACCATCCATCCATCCATCCATCCATCTAGTCTTCCTTCCCTCCTTTTTCTCTTCCCCTCCTTCCCTGTTCTCTCCTCTTGCTTTCTTTCTTGCTCCTTCTCTCCTTCTTTCACCTTGCTTTCCTTCCTTCTTCTTCCTTCCCTTTCCTCTTTCACTTCTGTGTTTTCTTTTTTTCTGTTCCTCTTCCTTCCTTTCCTTCTTCCCTCTCCCCTCCCTTTTTGCCTCTGCTTCATCTTCCTCCTATATTTCTGTTTCTCCCTTTCTCTTTTTTTCTTTTTCATTTTCCTTTTTTTGAAGGTGATACTGAAGAGCTGATGGAAGGCCAGAAGGATTTAGTTCTTGATGCAGCTACTGCAACACTGGCAACAGCATCCAAAATGACTCCCTGAATCATCAGGCAATATAAATTGACAAAATTTACAATAATTATTCTATATAAAAAAAAAAAACTTGACAGATTTTACAGTCTTCACTGTGAAGACATTTTGTTTCTTCATACATTCATAAACTTATCTTCCTGCTCTTCCTTTACCTCCACGGACATCAACTCAGCCAAACCTAAGCACATGCTTATACTCCTTATCCAGACCAACACTGGCACATACCAAGGGATGCTTGCGTTTCTCCAGTTTACCCTGAAGGCCTTTCCAAGATGTCATCCCATCCCATCCCATTTCGGGAACTTTCCACTTGACAGTATTCCCCTCCTCATCCCCTTGCCTCTGATTTCACATGCCTCCACTCCTCCTCCACTCTTGTTTCTTTTCTTTCTCTGAAGGAGCACTGTTCACGTATAAATCTTCTCTGGCTCATCAGAACTGAAACAGACGTGGCACAACCAGCTGAAGAAGCCCTAGGCAAGGGGTTTCTTTTTGTCCTGTGCACCTGTGGGAGCTAGGAGCAGAGCGCCCTAGCCTGGAGACTGCCCCTGCAGCTTGGAAGCACAACCTTAGTGCAAATAGGACAACTCAGAGCCGTGTGCCAGGCACCGTCAAAAAAGAAAAATGGTAGAGGGATATGAAGCTTCTGGGGCAAGTCTAGAGGAAGATGGTTGGGTGTCATGGCACATGCTGCACCTGGGGAGGAATAACCCCAGTCACCAGTACAGGTTGAGGACCGACCTACTGGAGAGCAGCTCTGCAGAGAGGGACCTGGGCGTCATGGTGG